>JBAMMX010000021.1:14933695-15255877 GCA_037126225.1 Dillenia turbinata
GCATCCATAAGCGGGATTCCCCCACCGTCACTCGATGCACTCCGGAGCAATGGACCGAGTGGTGGGAATACTTATGGTGCTACGTATTTAAATCTTCCTTTTCAATACCAATTCCTCCTCTACCGAGCCCAACCATTATACCTACTTCTTTGGTAGCACAGTTACTTCTCTACTTCGGTGGCTACTCCCCTCACCCATTCGACTATTGAATTGTCCCGAAGTTGATTAAAGAAGCTTGACAGCTTGATGTGTCGTCTTTACGGGGGACCAGTGATGCCATGGTGGCAAGAGTTGGATCAATCGGGTTCGGAGAAGACGGTGTCCGTTATGAGGCATATTAGAAATATTACTTGATACGAAGTGATTGAGAATAATTTTGATGTTTAAAGATGGCTTTATTGGCATTGAGGATTATGAATTTCAATTGAGTTTGATTAAATTGAGAAGTTAATCTTTATCCTTCGTATATAGGTATGATGAAAATCTTTGGAGTTGTTTCTGTATTTTAATTGATGCGGGGTTAAATAGCTTCTTTGTGAGCACGGAGGTTGCTAAACACTCAAATAGGCCTTTGACCTCACTTGTGAGAAGTTAGTAGTTATCACTCTGTTGGGGGAACGGTTGAGCAGCAATACCATATTCAAGGCGTGTGAAATAGTTATAGAAGGATTGAATTTCTTGAGGCGAATTTGATTTCGTTGGAGATGAGGGACTTTGATGCCATATTGGTATGAATTGGCTACACCCTCATAAATTTTAATTGAATTATTTTACCAAGGAGGTGGGTTCCGTACAGGGGATATGTTCCACTTGTATTTCTTGTGAACGCCGAGTCTTACCGAGGATTGTGTAATCTCGACATTAGAGGCATGAAAACTAGTGCACAGAGGGGTGAGAGATTTCCCTAGCACACATTATCGATATTACTATGCAAAGTTCGGAATTGATAGATATTCCGATGGTGAATAATTTTCGGATGTTTTTTCCCTTGAATGAGTTACCCGATTTGCCTCTAATTCGGGAGTTCGATTTTGCTATCGATTGGACTCCCAGAACCGCACTTATTTCTATCCCTCCATATTGGATGACACCTGCGGAGTTAAAAGAATCAAACAAAGGGGTTATCCGGTCGAGTACCTCACCACTGGGCGCTCCAGATTCTATTTTGTGAAAAGAAAGCCGACACCATTCGATTGTGTATCGACTACCGATTAGCTAAATAAGGTGACCGTTAAGAATAAATACCCCTTATCGAGGATTAATGACTTGTTCGATAACTCCAAGGGGCTAGTATCTTCTCGAAAGATCGGTTGAGGGTCCGGTTGTCATCAATTGAGGACCAAGGATGATGATATCCACAAGTTGCATTTGGGACTTGACATGGGCACTATGAATTTTTTGTGATGCCCTTTGGTTTGACGAATACTCCCGCAGCTTTTATAGACCTCATGAACTGAGTCTTCCATTCTTACCTCGACAAATTTGTCATAATTTTCATTAACGATATCTTGGCTTATTCCTAGAACAATGAGGAACACTCAAAACATCTTCAGATTGTGTTACGAACTCTCCAAGATAAGCAATTGTACACCAAGTTCTCTAGAAGTACAGAGTTTTGACTATGGGAGATTGGCTTCTTAAGAGCACATTATATCCGAGAGATGAGATATTTGTTGATCCCAAGAAAGTAGAGACAATTCTGAGATGGAACAACCCGAGAATGTCCCGAGGATGAAATTTCCTCAGTTAGCGGAGGCTATTATTAGGATTTGTAGAGGGTTTTCCAAAATTGAGCTCTATTATCTAGTTTGACTCGAAGGGAGTTAAATTTAAATGGAGTAATGTAAGTGTGAGCAAAGTTTTTAAGAACTCAGGTGGAGACTCACGTCGCTTCTATACTTGCTCCTTCCCTCTTTGGCGTTAGGCGATTATGTAGTATATAGTGAAACCAACAAATAGGGGTTAGGATGTGCTCTAATTCAACACGATAGAGTGATCACCCATGCTTTTTGACAATTAAAGAAGCGTAGATTGAATTACCACCATCCATGATCTAGAACTTTTTGATGTGTTCGCTTTGAGGTTTGACGACATTACTTATATGGAACCACGTGCAAGATTCTCACCGATCACGAGAGTCAAGTATTTATTCACTCGGGAAGGAGCTTAGATTTGAGTCAAGAGATGGTTGGAGTTAGTAAAGACTATGATCTGGTGATTGACTATCACCGGGCAAGGCAAATGTTGTTGCGTATGCCCTAAGTACTAGTCCTCATCTTCTTCTTTAACTTCATGGGAGTTCTTATCTCTCATACCTAGTAGGACTCCATACACTTAGCGTCAAGGTATTGATGATAAACATGGTGTCTTGTTAGGTAGAGTCGCGATACGACCAACCTTAGTGAACCATATTAAGGAGCTCCAAACACCCGATGAGGATCTAAAGGGGATAGTGGAAAAGGTTCATAAGGGTGTAGGTGGTAGCTTCCATATTCGGGTGGATAGCATGGTGGTTATGGGAAATGGATTTGTGTTCCCAAGAATGATGAGTTTCGAAAGGCTATACTTGAAGAGGCACACTTTTCATGCTATGCATTCGAGGAGCACTAAGATATGTAGAACCATCGATAAAACTTATTGGTGTGGGTCGGGATTGAGCGGGAGATAGTCGAGTTTGTAACAAGAAGCCTTGTGTGCCAACAAATCAGGGTTGAGCATCAAAAACTGGCTGTCACTTCAACCATTGCCCTTATATGAATGGAAATGAGAGCACATCCCCATGTCTTTCATGGTAGGGTTGCCTACATACTTAGTCATCACGATGCTGTTGGATAATAGTTGATAGGCTCACCAAATCGGTACATTTTCTTCCAATCCAAGGAATACCTACTCTTTAAAGAGGTTAGCTAAATTGGCATATTGATGAGATTGTCTAACTCCGTAAGGTTCCGAGTTCCGATTGTATCGGATCATGATCCCCGATTCACGTCCCGATTTTGGCCTAAGCTACTGAGGCTTTAGGAACAAAACTTAAGTTCAACCTTTGCTTTCTATCCCTAAATTGATAGACAATCCAAGCGTACAATTCAAACATTAAAAAACATGCTGAGAGCATGTGTTATGGATTTCCAATGAAGTTGGGATAGGCACCTCCCAGTAGTTGAATTTGCCTATAACAATAGCTATGAAACCAGCATTGGAATGCCTCCCTATAAAACTCTTTATGGAAGAAAATACCGAATACCTTTGTATTGGGATGAAGTTGGAGAGCGAAAAATCGATAGTGTGGAGCTAATTAAGACAATCATAAAAAAGGTAAAGGTGATTCGTCAAAGATGAAAGCGGTTCAAGATAGACAGGAAAGCTACGCCAACAAAAGAAGAAGACTTTTGGAATTCAAGATCGGAGACATAGTTTTCCTATAGATATCACCTTGGAAGGGTGTAATTCGATTCCGAAATGAGGTAAATTAAACCCTCGTTACATTAGGCCTTTCAAAATCCTTGAGAGGATTGGAAATGTGGCCTATCGATTAGAGTTGCCCCGGATTTGGAGAAAATTTATGATGTATTCCATGTCTCCATGTTAAAAAAATATTTGCCGGATCCCTGTCATGTAATTAAAGCTCATCCATTAGAATTGAATCCAAACTTGAGTTTTAAGGTATAACCAGTGCAAATCCTTGATCGGTAACTCAAGCAATTAAGGAATAATCAAATCCCAAAAGTTAAAGTATTATGGAAAAACAACCAAGTAGAAGAACAGACTTAATAGACTGAAGAGTCAATACAGAAACAATACTTGCACCTTTTTGTTGTATAAATTCTATTTTGAAATTTCGAGAATGAAATTTGTTTTCAGGGGGTTAAGTGATGTAATACCGAAAATTCGGTATTAGAAAGTTTTTATTTAATTTATTGTAAAATATAGAGAGAAAATCGGATTTTTTCTTTATTTTTGGACTTGGAATGTACCAATTGAAAATTTAAGGTATGAATTTGCAAATCACAAATTTTAATCTTAATTGAAGAAAAAGGGGGAGAAATCGATTCACAATTGAAGTAAATTAATTTCTTAGTGTGTAGAAACAAGGCTCTGAGGATTAAGCAAGACAAATCGACTTATGAAGGGCATGAATTGATTTGTGTGAAGAAGTAAAAGAAAGAAAATTGAATTGTCCAGGAGATGAATCGATTCAGCTTCTTTACAGGGATGACTTTTGAGACTTGTCACACATGAATCCATTTGTGCTTTGCACAAATCAATTCAGTTTGCAAATGGTGAGTCGATTCACCATCATACAAATTGATTTGCTTTGCATTTCAGAAGGACTTTTGATGTCTTGACAAGACAAATCAATTTCTCCCCATTACAAATTGATTCAATTTTGCAAAGTTGAGTCGATTCACTTGTAGCTTAATCGACTTGAGCCCTTGACTCACACATTTGAATCGACTTGAGAGAGGTGTGAATCGACTTGAGAGAGGTGTAAATCGACTTGTGCACTCGTGAAAACAAGAAATGACCAAAATGTCCTCCAATTTCAATTACAAGTTCAACCATGAGGGGTAAAACAGTAATTTCACCTCCTAAATCAATAGAAAATGAATAAAACCCTTTCATTTGCTCCATTTCATTTTATCTCTCGAACATCCAGTTTCTCTCTCGCTTCCCTACCTCTCCTCTCACTCATTCAACCTCTTATTAAATCTCTTCTTTAAAATCAATTACTTCCAACAAAATTACACCATTAATCTTCTAGATTCCCAACTATACTTGTGGAAAGGAAGATTTGAAAGGAAGATCTAGGATTGCTCTACGAAGGGAAAATTAGAGTTTTTGAAACCCAATCTCCAAAATCCAATCCAACTACAAAATTAAGGTAATTTCTCCTCCCCAATCTTGGGTTTAACTTCCTTGTTACTAGATTGAATTATATTGTTGAGTTTTGATGGAATTTCATTTTGAAGATCAAAAAACACTAGAAATTATGAATAGTGAAATTTGGAGAAAATAGAATGAAAAATTGTATAAGGGTCAAAATGATGTGCAAATGGTAGAAATATAATCTATATTCATGAATTTGAGAAATTTGGGTTTATGCAAAATTAGGGAAAACATTGTAAACTCTAGAAATAGTCATGAATTGACAAGAAAATTGTGATTATTGGTTTAAGAAAGCCAATTGGAACTTGAGAAGGATTGCATTAGATTAAATTCTGGAATTGGGAGTGAATACCCTCCCAAGAGGTAAGTGGATGGTTATGTTGCATATGGATGAGAAAATTGATTTCAATTATAATTCATAAATCGAATTTTCAAATGAATTTGGAAGGGTTTTACATTGCTTTGTAATTGTGTTATGCCTGAAGTGAAATTGTGAAATATCCATGACTTTTGAGTTTGATTATTGAATTATTTACACCATGTTACCTTTGAACATTTATTGTGAATTGTGAATGTTGCTCTGTCATGAAATTAAGCATGACTAGTATAATGATATGAATTTTGGTAACATGGTGCCGGGAAAATGACTATAATCTAAGTCTTGCCACAGATTGGGCCATCGGGGCGGCGTGGTTAAGGCTGACTGAAATTTGGCTTTGTGGTAGGTGGGTTGGAGAGCCTCCTCAAGCTGCCGTGATAACGTGGAAGCACTCCACTGAACACCGGGCCAACGTCAAGGTGAAGGGATTTTATGAAAATTGTGAAAAACTACTTGGTGGATCCAAAAATATGGAAATAGAACTTTAAATTGTTTATTGATTAAAACAAATGAGTTATGGTGAAAGTTGAATTGAATTTCCATTTTATATACATATTTTTAATTATCCTCTTGGAATATATGTTTTACATACATATTTTGGCACCACCACCACCACCCTCACTCCTCATTTATGTGTTATATATCATTGTACTCCACTCTCTGGGTATTTGAAATACTCACTCTCCTCTCTCTCAAATTCTTTTCAGAGGAAGTGTAGACTTGGACTAGTGGCGGTTGTACGGAAATCTTTTGGAGATCCACGATAGATATTGGTGATGTAAATTTTATTTTTGGGATTGATGTAGTATGATCCATGGAAGGAAATTTTTATGCTTTTTATTTTGTTTGGATTTGTTAAATACTTGTTTTGTCTTCTTTAGGCAAGTATTTGAGAAATCCATACTTCTATGATAAAGAATTATATTTTCTTGCTTTAGAAATTTCTTTTGCAAACTTAATTGCTTTCATTGGGACATTTGGATTTTATTATAAATTTTGAGATATATTTTGAGTTTGTAAATTAAAGAGAATGTTTGAAAACTATTTGGAATGGCCGGGTTGGCCAAATTGCATGCATGTTTGAATCGGGATGAATCGGGTCGATCCTTAATTGTGTGAAGAATGTGTGCTAAATTATTTTTGATGGTTACATTATTTTGAAAAATTGTTGGATATTGTTAAATATCTTACGCTATCTCGATATACGGGTAGGGATTATAAGTATGTCGGTATAGCTTAAACCGGTTGTTGCATGCTCGACGGAAGAGTTGGGGCGTGACACATGCTCTGAGAATCCACCTCCATGGTAGATAGACTTAGGTAAACATCTTGGAGTTTCTCATCCAAGAACCCCTCATTATTCTCTAATTTGGTTTCTGGTGGATGCTTAAGGCATAAGAGGTGATTTGCCACAAAGTTCTCATTCCCTTTCCTGTCCTTGATTATCACATCAAATTCTTACAAGAGAAGAATCCACCATAACAATCTTAGTTTTGCCTCTTTCTAAGAGAAAAAAAAAAGCCTTTAGCATTGCATCATCAATAAAAATAATAATACTAGATCAAGGAGATAAGAATAAAATTTATAAATCATAACGATATCCAAGGAGATAAAATCTTGATTTGATTTATTCAACTTAGATAAGGTAGTTTATAGTTAGTATACAAAATATCCTTGTGGGAATGACACTTACTCGCATTATATACAATATTCGACTAGGGTATACTTGACCGAAATCATGATATAAAATTGCACAACAAGTTTTTGACGCCATTGCCGGGAAAATCCTTGTATATCAATTAGAATATTCTTGTTTGAGATTGAATATTGTCTTTTATATTTCATGTTACTTTCCTTTTTATATTTCTTGGTATACAGTCTTTTAGATTATACAATCTTTTAAGGTAGTTGGATTCGGTCCAGAATTTTCTAGGGTAAACTACTACTCGAAAGCTGACTTAGGATCTAGGGTTCTACGACCACTTTTTCCAAAAGATTTCGGTGTGTTGATCAAAACCCATAGCAGGGTACCACCCTATCTTGGCCAAATTCCATTGTTTTCGTATGTTTTTCTATTTTTCTTTGATTTTTTCTTTATTTTTAGGGTTTTTTGATTGTTCTCTTGAGTGTCTTTTGTGTATTTTTTTTGTTGTTTTTTCATGTTTTATACTTTTACATAGGTGATATGGATTTTCTTGAGTAGTTCTTGCAGACTATTTTGAAGATCTAATTTTTTACTATTTATTGTGTCAATATAGTACATACTGAGATTGAAGAGTTTTGACCTAATTAAATTTAATCATGAGATAAAGAAACTTTGAGAACCATTCGTGAACAAGGTAGGGAAGTCAAGGAAGAAGCAATAACTCAAGATAATAAATCTATGAGGGAGTATTCGATGTTTAGACTTCAAGATGTATAGACTAGTATTGCACGACCTGCCGTGAAAGCAAACAACTTTGAACTTAAATCGAGCTTATTGACATGGAGTAGGCAAATCAATACGGAGGAGAAATCTTTGAAGATCCAAATGGCTATTTGAAAAACTTTCTAGAGATTTGTAATACAATCAAGTTGAATGGAGTCAGCCCAGATATAATAATATTACAGTTGTTTTCTTTCTCTCTTAAGAGAAAGACAAAGGTATGACTTAACTCATTCCCTACTAATCACTTTACAAATTGGGAGAATTTGTCTCAAACATTCCTAACTAAGTATTTTCCACTTGGTAAGACGATTAAACTACGTAATGATATTATTAGTTTTAGACAGTTTGAGAGTAAATCATTGTATAATGCTTGAGAGTGTTCTAAGAATTTGATTAGGAGATACCCACATTATGGTATAACTGATTAGTTGATTTTGCAAACTTTTTATGGTGATCTTTTATATTCTGTCAAAATTACCATCGATGATGTAGTTGGGGGTGTATTTATGAGTAAATCTTATAATAAAGAATGTGCATTGTTTGATGATATGGTTTTTAATCAATATGATTAGTCTAATGAATGTGAAATTCCTAGACAAAGAGTTAGTGTGCATGAGGTCGATTGTTTTACCATACTTAATGCAAAAATTGGATTCTTAATTAATGCTATGAAAGCTAATCAAACTAACGTTGTGACTAACCAGGTTATATCTTGTGAATCATGTGGAGATTCTACTCATATGGTTTCGAAGTATTCAACAGGTACAACAAGCAAACTTTGTTTCAAACTTTGGTAGATCACAGAATAACCCTTACTCTAAAACATAAAATCTCGGGTGGATAAACCATCCTAACATTTCATGGAGTCAAGAAGCATCAAGACTTTCCATTCACCAGGCTTTACCTAAGGAAATTCACAACCAAGGGAGAACAAGGCAACGCGGGAAATGACAATTGAATGCTTGGCAACAGTAACAAATGAAAGGATCAAGAATTTGGCAATAGCAATAAATGAAAGGATCGAAAATCTTAAAAATAAAATTGATCAATTGAATGACACCTTTCATTCTCATGTGCAAAGTGGACTGCCAAGTGATATTGAGAAGAACCCTAAAGAGCAGACCAAGGTAATTTCATTGAGAAATGGGAAGGGATTATAGCATGTGCCAATTCAGTTCAACGATAAAAAGGATAAACAAGAGACTAAGGAAAAGAGCAAACAACCTACAATTGAGAAGTCCAAAGCACCTGATTCAAAATAGAGAAGTACTTGACCTTTGACTGAATATAAGCCCCCTATTCTTTTTCCTAAATGTCTGTTATGAGCCAATGTTGAATAGTAGTTTGAAAAACTTTTAGAATTTTTTAAGAAATTGTTCTTTTGGAAGCCATTCAGCAAATGTCAAGTTATAGGAAATTCCTCAAAGATGTCATCACTAATAAAAAGAAGCAGGATGATTTTTAATGGTTAAGCTTAAGAGTAATATTTTGCAATTCTATAAAAGAAGCTGCTATTGAAACTTAAAGATCCTAAGAGTTTTTCTATCCTTTGCACCATTGATTCTACTGATTTTTCTCATACTTTATGTGAACTCAGTGTTAGTATTAATCTGATGCCATATTTCATATTCTTTAAGCTAGGATTAAAGAAATGTCGATCAACTAATATTTCTTCACAATTAACTAATATGAGTGTAAAGTATACAAAAGGCATTATTGAAGATATACTTGTTAAAGTTGTTAAATTTAATTTTTCAATTGATTTTGTTGTCTTGGATATGGATGATGATGAAGGTACCTTTTTGATTCTAGGTAGACCTCTCCTTGCAACTGCATGAGTATTGATTGATGTTTCTTGGAGAAAGTCGATTTTGAGATTTAATGATAAAAGTATTGAGTTTAATGTCTTTCATTCCATTAAAAAAAATATTGATGAACAAAAAGTTTTTAAAATTGATTGTATTGAGAGAATTGCTAAATATGATTTGAATATCTTTTACTCAAATGATCCTCTTGAAAATTGTATTGCTAGTTCTTTGCATGTGAATCATAATTTTTTAGACAATGAATATGTTGATACATATGCCGTTTTGGATGTGAATTTGGTGACTTTTATACCTTTCCTGCACAAATGGAATCTTTGAATATAGAGGGCAAAAGTGATAAATCACAAGTTGTTCAACCATCTTCTGCATCTACATTTAAACCGCTTCCTTCTCATTTGAAATATGTCTTTTTGGATAGTTTTTTAATATCTCCAATGATTATATTTTCTGATTTGATAGGATTTGAGAAGGAGAAATTATTACAAGTTTTGCAACAACATAAGAAAGTAAAGGCTAGACCATCACTAACATCCATTGTATAAATCCCTTGATTTGTATGTATAAGATCTTGTTGGAAGACAGGTTCAAAACCATAACTCAATCACAAAGAAGGCCGAATGAATATCTTAAGGATATAGTAAAGAAGGATATCATGTTGAAAAATTAACTTGTCATGCATTCTATTGTTTTCTAAATGTTTTTTCTAGTTATTTACAAATTGCCATTGATTCTGCTGACTAAGAAAAAACCACTTTCACATGTCCATATGATACCTTTGCATTTAGATGCATGCTTTTTAGTCTTGTAATACGCCGACTACTTTTTAGAGATGTATGATGTCTTTTAGTCTTGTGCAGCCACCTAGATGGGATTTGCCTTTTTATATTTACTATGATGCAAGTGATAACACTATAGGTATATTTTTGGGCCAAACTGTGGATAGGAAATTTCATGTTATATATTATGTGAGTAAGATTATGAATAAGGTTCAGAAATTATACACCACCATTGAGAAAAAACTACTTGATGTGATCTTTTCTCTTGGGAAATTTTGGTCATACTTGTTGCTATCCAAAATTATTATCCATATTAACCATTCTGTATTTAAATATTTGATTTCAAAAAAAAGAAGCAAAACCCAGGTTGTTGTGTTGGATTCTCTTGTTGTAGAAATTTGACATCGAAATAATGGATAAAAGATGAGTTGATAACACAACAGCTAGCCATTCATCTTGATTGGAGGGGGATTTTATCGAGATAATGATTGATCATCCTTAAATAACTCTTTTCTTGATGAACAATTATTTTTTGTTACTCAAATTGATGAACCATGTTATACCCACTATTTCTAGGATGAACCCTACTTATATATGGTTTGTGGTGACAGTATCATTGGGAGATGTGTGCTCCAACAAGAGGTAAGTAGTATCCCTAGTTTTTGTCATAATAAGGAAATTGGTGACCATCATGGACCATCTTGTGCAATAGTTAAGATATTTTAGTCTGGATTATATTAGCCAACTTTGTTTAAGGATGCTCACTCTTATGTCCATGCATGTGATCAATTTCAAAAAACTAGGAATATTTCAAATCATCATGAGATGCCCCAAAACAATATTTTAATTGTGGATATTTTTTACGTTTGGGGTATGGATTTCATAGGTCATTTTTCTCTTTTAATAATGAATTTATTCTTATTGTTGTTAATTATATGAGTAAGTGGACAAAAGTAATTCCATGTATGTAAAGTGCCTCGAAATTAGTGTGTAAATTGCTTAAAAAATTATCTTTTTCCATTTTGATGTTCCTACTGCCATAATTAGTGATGGAGGTTGATTTTAAAATACTTCTAGCTAAATATGGTGTAACTTATAAGGTTGCTACCTCTTACCATCCCCAAACTAGTGGCCAAGTTGAGATTTCAAATCATGAATTAAAAAGCATTTTAGAAAAAATGTGAGTCTTTTTCGTAAGGATTGGTCCATAATGTTTGATGCACTTTGGGCTTATAGGACAACATATACGTCTCTAATTGGTATGTCATCTTATCATTTGGTTTATGGTATGATATGTCATCTCTTTGTTGAGTTACAGCATGAAGCATATTGGGCAATGAAATATCTTAACTTTGATTTGGCTTTAGCAAGTAAAGAAAGGAAGTTGTGGTTAAATGAGTTGGAGGAATGGCGGAGCGAGACATATGAGAACACTTGGATTTTTAAGGAAAGGACAAAGATATGGCACGATGCTAAAATCAAGAAGCGAGAGTTCAATGTTGGAGATAAAGTTTTATTGTATAACTCTCCTTTGAGACTTTTTCTAGGAAAGTTGAGATCAAGATGGTGTGGACCATTCATAGTGACACAAGTTTTTCTGTATGAAGGTGTAGAGCTTTCGCAAAGAGAAAATTCAAAGTCAATGAGCATTGTTTGAAGATTTATGAAGATGGGAACAACTCAAAGCAGGGGTCTGCCATCTTTTTCAAAAATTCTTGAGCCATAAGAAATTCTTTGCATGAGAGGAAGAGAAGTTACTATTGAAGAGGAGGTTACAGGTTCACCAATTTTATCAAGGGAGTTTTCTATTCTCTTTTGCTTGTTTTATTATTTCATCTTGCACATTATGGGTAATGTTTAGCTTAAGTGTGGGGGAACATTTTTATTTTTGTTTTTTAAGACAGTGTTTAAAAAAAAAACTTAAAAATTTAAAAAATCAGTTTTTGCTGAATTTTTTCTATACCAATAAAATTTTCTCGAGTTTTCTATTCCTTGTATGTTACTTGATTTGAGTCGGGTAGTATGAATGATGATTAGTATTAGTGGTTATTTAATACATGACTAACTATTTATCTTTTTATGGTTGATTTTAAAGATAAGCATGCAAGATTTGACAAAAGATTTACCTAAGATAGGAATTGAGCAATAAAGATTAATTTCTTGCTCTCATTTTTCTTATTAAGAGTATATCACACGTGATTTGATCATTTTAGAACTTGTTTTATTATACATATCGAGACCACATTTTTATTTTCATGTACCAAAATGATTAAAACACTTAGATTTATACAATTTTGGCTTTCGAAAAATATTTTTTATCCCCTAGTTACCCATTCGAGTCTAGACCTTTTCTTTCTTAAATTACTCACATAATTTCCCCCATGACTTATTTTTTTCTAATTCCAGATTTTGAACCCAACTTCACTAATTTACTTATAGTTGATAGCATGACATACGTTTTTAGAAATTATGATTTCTTTTTTATGTTGGGTTTTTTTTCCTACTAGTATGATATATTGGCTCATGTAGCAGAAAAGAAGAGAATTATTATGTTGAATTACAAAAAAAAAAAAAAAGTAAAAGAAAAAAGACAGATTCGAAAAAGAAAAAAAACAGATATTGTGCTGATTGAAAAATGAAAAAAAAAAAAAAGGAAAAGTTCTTGAGAAAATGTTGAGAAAAAAGTTGCATTGCATATTCTTTGCTTTGAAGTAATGATATATTGCATATTCAGAGTTGGGATGCTATACATATTTTGGAATTAGAAGTTTCTTTGCTTTGGTAAGAAGAATGACATGTATTGATTTTTGAGTCTTTTAGTGAATTATTTTAACCCAACATTTTTGACCTATTTATTCTACCCTTAACCTTAGCCATGTTATAATTAAATAAAAGACCTTTCGATTGGTGTATAGATTTCACATATTTGAGTGGCCGATATTTTATATATCAGCAAACCTATGGTAATGTCATCTCATTCTATTAATTTGAGTGATACACATACCCCTTCCATAAAATTGAGTGTATTGAGTGAATCCATTGTGAGGGTGGTTAAATCTTGTATTATTCTTGATTTCGAAGAGACTATAGGAGATACAATAGTTATTCTAATATTGAATGCTATAAAGTATTGATTATCTTAATTGTAATTTCAATTAGAATTTGTCATATGCATGGTTAGGGACTTGGGAAAATTGAATTAGTTTTGAAAGAAAATTGCTTTTGTTTTGTCTTACTTGGGACAAGACAATATTCAAGTGTGGAGATATATTTTAATAATAATTTTATACACTTGAATAATATTATTTTAACCCCTATTTATGAATTTTAGGATTGTTATAAATCTTATTTCATGATAGTTTACTGTTGTGGATATTGATTAAGAAAATATTGGGTTTTTTTAAAGAAATTTAGATCAGATAAATAGTTGTCAGTTTTTTGGGTTTATCTCTTTACTCTGATGTCCGATTGAGCTAATTCTTGTTGTCTTGAAAACTAGACTTCAAGGCCTACAAATTTTATTAAGAGTGTAGAGATTTAATTCGGCCAAAAGATATCTGCAAATTTGGATGAAATTGTTGCAGTACTGAAAGTCAAGTCTTTATTGAAGAAGGAAACTAATTGAGCTTATTTAATGATTGATTTTTGGGATAAAGTTACTGATAATTCTAGAAATATTCAAAATCAAGGATAAAGATGAAGTTTTCATATGGAAAGCAAAAAAATAATGTTTATCATTATGACAATAAGTTTCCAAATCAAAGAGAAAAACTAAGTTTCTAAAGAAACTCATGACTTGTTGATTTAAATATTAGTTCTATAAATAAGAGGCATCCCCTAGGCAGAAGGACACACATGACCTTAGAGAACTTGAACCCTAATAGCTGCCACGTTATTTCTATATCTTCCTTATGCAAAATGTTTGTAATATTTTCTTTACTTTTCATGATTTTCTTTAATATGTCTAGCTAATTTCTTTTGTTTCTAGAACTTAATGCATTATGTTTTTGATTAATTATATGCTTTGATTTATTTCTTTCCCTTAAAATTTATTAGTATAACTATTATTTGATGAGATTTTATTATTGATCGTAATACTTCAAAATATTAGAATCCACATTTCGTATGATTTAAGAATGATTGTATTTATGGCCAATATAATTGTATGATATTAGTCTGTGATAATAAAATCCACATAAAATTATAAAATTGACTAAAGATTAATTTAATGTATGGAGATTTAGGAGAAACCCTATGTTATGGTTTTTTTACAAAATTTAATGCAATCCAATTTAATTAAAATTATATGATCATTAAGTTTTGATTAGTCAAATTGGGGATTTCATTCCATGACCATTGGATGAAATCTAATTTTAGAAAATCTTTCATCATCAATAATAGTTCATTAATCAGTAAAATTAAGGGATTTGTAAAGATCCGGCTATGTAAAAGATTGAAATAAATGAAATTGACGTCCTAAGATTTTAATCAACTAGAGTTTTTATCGATTAGAGTTTTATCAATTGATTTTAATTTTTAATATTTACGTGATCTCGATTTGATTTTTCCAATTCAGATAAGTTAATTTATAGTTGGTAATACAAAATATTCTTGTGAAAAAGACATTTGCTCACATTATACTTAACTTTTGACTAGGGTATTATTACCCGAAATCATGATAAAAAATTGCATAACAAGCATTGTGATTCTCCTTTATGGCTTTTTGCACTCTCTTGTGGACAACAATCGTTTCTTCCATTTTCAGGATAAAATCCACAAGGTTATCTTTTGGCTTCTCATTATGCACCATATGCCGAAAATAAAAACAACCGAGAGTGAATAATAAGTTGGATAATAAAAAGAAACTGTAAGAGTTGTTTTAATCCCCAACATTGATGCCAAAATTTGATGTTGCAAATTTGATAAATAAGGTTGCTGAGCCCATTAACTAGAATTACTTAAAATTAATTGAGAGTCCTATTTTTTGTGAATAAAATAACTAAATTTCAAACCTTAAGTTCTATTAAAAATTAAATAAACCAAATAATAATAATCAAATTAAATCTAATTAAATATGAAATCCAATGGAATTTTTTTAAAATCAAATTATAAAGCAAGAAAATTAAAAATTAAAAATTATTAAAAACCTAAAGCTACAAGAAATTACAAATAACTTAAAATACTAATTAAACCTAAAATTGAATTTTTTATTTTATTTTTTCTTAAACAGTTAAAATTATAAAAAAAAAATACTATGGAACAAGCAAATTAAAGAATAAATATGTAACACCAATTCTAAAAGTCAAATGACCAAAAAAAATACTAAAGTCCCAAAAGGAAAAAAAAAAAAAAAACATAAAGCGTGTGAAAATATGCAAATAGAGGATTTTGGATTCGATAGATGATGATGGCGATGATGCTTCTTCTCCAAAGATGGCTATTGACAACAACAACTCCAACCGATTATTGGTAGTGGAAAAAGGGATTGCAGACGATGGTGAGCAATTGGTGGCAATGGGTAAAAGTCAAACAGTCAATAGAAATTGATAGAACAACGAAGCAGAGATCAGAAATTGAAGGCAAAGAAGGCAGGACTCAATGACATATGATGAATTGAAGATTGGAGATAAATTTGATAGCAATAAAGGTTGTTGATGATGGATTGAAGATTGTAGTAGATGAAATCAAGAAAGATGCGACGATTTTTGCAAGCAGCGGTGAGATTGATGACGATGGAAGATGATGAGTTTGGTAAATGAAAATGATGAACCAAAAATTCGTGGTAGATGATGCAATTGACGGTAATTAAAGAGGTAAAATTTGGAGGCAAATCAATAGCAGTAACAAAAAACAATTGGCGATGACAATGATGATGAATTAACACTTTGGTGGCAAAATTGAGAATCGAATAGATAACAGTTGCTGAGAATTAAAATTGATAGTGGAAGATAAAGGGAACTTAAACAAAGTAGGGGGTGATTCGTTGATGATGAAAGTGACGATGATGTAGAACTTGGCTGGAATTTTTTGGTGACTGACAATTGAAACTGGATTAACACTATTAGAGGTAGGTTTGACTCCATAGATAATGACTCTGCTAACTTGAATGAGAAAAGTTGGCTATATGATGGTCTTGATTGATAGGACTTACAAAAGATCACTAGAGGGGTGCTCTGATATTGAAGACTCTAACGTTCAAGTTAGATAGTAGTTTTCAAAAATAGAAAAATAGATTGAAAGAGAGTTGTATATACCTTTGTGTGCTATGTGTAGGTCTAGTGAGTGTACCTGATCGATTGATTTAGTGGTGTATATATGGCCTCAGTATGCGAGAGTTGTGTACATGCGGGGTGTTAAAACCCTAATTTGCTTATGGGAGCGCCCTAAGATTATAGGAATTATAGCGTAAGATTCTTTGGCAACTTGAATTCTTACCAATTTGGAAAGTCCAGATCGTCCTGGAGATTCTTTTCCTTATCAGTTATGATTGGAGGTCTTCTTTCTATTTCGTAAGATTGCCCTGTGATTTAGGGAGAGTGAATATTATCTTATTAGATTGTGTGATGATCACAGAGCATTGGGGAGGTACTAAGATTGAGCAGTTAACTATTGAGATGGATTTGGTCGTGAGCATCGAGAGAGTTACTTAACGAGGTGAGGGCCTATTAACCATGAGCCCATTATGATTTAGGTCGAGTACCATCATTTTCTTTGAAAGAAAACCAGAGGGGTGAATATGTTTATTTGAAAATTTTTGACACTAATTGCAGATTTAAGCAAAAGTTTGGTCAGAGGTGGTTAAGGCAAAGCAGAGCAATAGGGTTGCAAAGAAAAATAAAGATGAAAACACAATTTTTATAGTGGTTCCACTAAACCCGGTGTATGTCAACTCTCAAGACTCCTTGGATTTTCACTAATGCCACAACTATACAAACTTGATTATGGTTCAAGTTCGACCGTTACAGTGTTTATCCTGAAACATTAACCTTTTAACCTTCCTTAGGTTGTTGCTTTCTCTCTCTAAGTCCAAGATAGTGAATATCTCACCAGTCTTCAAAAATTTTTGTACAGAAAGAATGAATGATACAAATAGAGAGGTTTTGATCCTCATATATGACTTTCTATGCGCTTATCACAGATTTACACTCAGAAGAGAAAAATTGAATGAAAAATAGAGAATACCACTTTTGAAATAGAGTATGTTAATCTGGGTAGTGAATCATTGCTTTTGCTTCTCGTAGAACAATTTTTGTGATTGTTTAAGTGCATTACTTCAACTTCAACATTTATATCGCTCTTAAAGATCCATTGAGCGATAGGTGAGTTTGAAAGTTCAATATAAATGCTTTCTTTTGAGTTAAGACATTTTGACAAATGCTCATTAATTCTTTTTGCCCGTTATCAACGTAAACAACTGTTCTCATTAAATAAAATTGGTCATTGTAAATCTTTTAAGGCAATCTTTGGATATGCAAACCCTTTTGTACAAAAGATCAAGATGCTTTTTGTTACAAAAGAGTTAGAGTAGAACAGAGACAAATGTTTAAATTCAAATTTCAAATAGGTTTAAAATAATAATTTTTCTAAGATTAAATTGGAAGAATTTATATAAATGTGTGAGAGAGAGATTAAAATAATTAATACATGTTAGCTAGGTTTAACTTGGTCGTCAGTGTGGTGGTAAACCGTTTAGAGTATACAGTAGCCCATGGGACACTATTGGATCATCTACTTGAGTTTATTGCGCTCGCGGTGCATTGTACAGGTGTGCGTGGTATCCTACATAGGCCGCGCAAGCATGCGATAGACTATGCCTTGCTTACACGGTAGGCCATGCAAGCACGCAATAGACCGAGAGTAAATTAAAATGTTAAGATGGCAAATGGGTAATTATGTCAAATGAGGGGAGGATGGCAAATTGATAATATTAGAAAGAAGAGATGTATTAAAAAGAAGACTTTAATAATGGAAGTGGAGAGAGAAAAAGGGAGTGTAAAAAAAATGTGTTTGAAAAGTCAATGTCATTTTTATAGAGAGTGAAGCCTTTATTAATGTTATTTTGTCTTGAAGATTGTGTGACAGAGAGAGAAAGAGTATGTGAGTAATAAAGGGAACAAAATGAAAACAAAAGGTATTGTTATAGGAAAACAAAAGACCATGGCTAGCTGCGCAATGAGTGGGGTAGACCGCGACTTCCTTGTGTGGTTGCTCGTGCATGCGAGTGGCAGGCTGAGCTTAGCTTGTGCGGCTACCCATGCATGAAGGCAGCATGTCGTGTGGGCAAGCGAACACTTTGAGCTTTTTTAGTTTTCTCTTTTTGTACCTTAACTTAATTTACAGATTATATTTAAATCTATCACATAAATTTTAATCATCAAAATATCTTCAACAATCTCAACAATCTTTTTCTTTTTGATGATGACAAAACCATAATCTAGAAATACAATATGCTAGTAAGAGCTAGTGAGAGCTATTCTTTGTTTTCCATCTTTTTGTCAGCAACAAAAGGAATGCGAAAGTCAATTCAAAGAGGAAAAAATAATAAAATTAAAAATTAAAAATGGTTCGAAATTGAGGTTACTGACCTATGTTTAAGGAACAAAACTCCAAAACTCCCCCTAACAATTTGCTTAAGTACCAAATTTTGAGATAGATTATAAAACACATAGTTATTTATTCTAAAACACATTGCATTATACAATGTCAAGGAGACAAACATTGAAACAACAGTACAAAGAAGAGGAAGACCTTAAGTACAGATTAATCTTTTCTAACTTTAGGCCTGAATTTTGCTTTGCCTTTTTCTTTTTCTTTTTATTTTTCCTTTGAAAAGGAAATGGCAATAACAAAAGGAGAAACTAGAGGTAGCATCATGGAAGGCATGGATTCAGTAGTAGATGCCCTAAATGTGGGGCAAAGGCTGGGTGGATGCACAATAAATGGGTAGGTTGATGAAGTTTGAGTAGAGTTTGGAGGTGATGCTCTGACTTGGGTGGCGGTTGTGGAGACAAGAGTGCTACTAGGTTTCTTTACCGTATTTTCCCATATATTGTAGATAAAATAGGAATTGAGCATCATGTCATTAGTTATATCCCACAGTTTGTATTACCTATCACGATGTTCTTCCCTTGACTATTGCATGTATTCCTTGAATTGTTGTATGTATTCTTCCACACTGGTTTTAAATGCTCTAAATTTTCCAAAATTCTTCTCTAACCCTGTGACCTTGTAGTCCAGATTGTCATATTTTTCCATGAATTTGTTATCCATACCATCAAACCTATTATTCATCTTTGTTTCAAAGGTTTCCATTCTTTCAAAAAATTCATTCCATTTTCTCTTATTATGAGACGGACCTTGGGTGGGTATGATTGGCATGTAATTCCTAACATAATCCTCATCTTCTACTCTTGCTGTTGTTCTCTCATATGACTCTTCATCCTTTCTCATTCTTTTTATATTTATCCACCGATCATTTTCAAACATCCAGTTGGCTCTTTGTAGGGTAAGAGTATTGATACTATTTTTCATGCTTAATTCAACTTTGATTTCCTTGCGGGGATTGATTCCTTGTTTAATTGAAATCTTCATTATCACACTAGCATATGGGAGGTTTATGCTAGAGAAGGCTCTGGTAGCTATCATAAGATAGGGAACCAAGTAGTAGAGGTCTAGGTTAATTTCGTTAATAAAGCAAGCCATTAACTAAAAGTCTTCTCTCGTAATGGAGATATAATTTCCTCCTCTTGGTCTAATAGCCCGTGTGATTAGAAAGTGTAAAATTCTTTCATGAAAGTCTAGATCTATAACATTGTTGTTCACTTCCTCCATCCTAGAATCATCAAATACAATTCTAACAACATTCAATCAATCAATCAATAGAGTTTTAATCCCAATAATTGGGGTCGGATTTGAGAGTGTACGTATATATGCGCAGCATTCTCATTGCATTTTTGCAAAGAGTTTATTTCCAAGTCTCAAACTCGTGATCTCCAATCGTTGTGCCAAAGTTCGATAAAAAAAATACAAGCAAAATATGAAGAATAAAACATATATGCCAACCACCACTTCTATCGTAAGCAAACTCTAGACAACCCAACTTGTGAAGCTATGAGGCAGGTGCAATGGGAGATCACATCTCTGCGACCAAGCTCTTTGGCTTGTTTGTGGATTTAAAAAGTTTCCCTATTGTCCACCTCTACAACATCTCCAATGCAGCCTTAAGTTGATCCATGGGAACCATGTGACCCGCATCATGAACTTTGAGGAAACAGACCAATCCATGGCATGAACCCATCTTGACTTACCAAGCCAGTGGCAGATGAGGCCATACTCTCTAGTGTATACAAGTAACTTCACTCCATCCTTGAGAAGGGCAGGAATAACTACTTCAAGATTCCTTATCCAATCCATCAACAATGTCTAGTATATAGTAGGGCTGCATGAAACAAATTCCAATTCTCCAACCCCAAGAGCTTCGCTAACAAATTTTTTGTTGAGGAATTGTTCCATATTTGAGAAGTCACAGCACAAGTTTCCCTCACTTTGACTATTCTAACAACATTAAGTGTTTTAGAATTTAAGTACGAGCCACAATGACTATACTTAACCCAATGTAAGCCAATTTCTCTACAGATGATTTGAGAATTGATTTCTATGGGATGGCCATTAATATGTTCTAAAGGCACAAGGTTGTTTTTCATCCTCAATTTTAAAAAGAGAATCTTCATCTTCTGTCCATCTTTCATCAATGTCTATATTATTGAAAAAAAGTCTAGTTGGCCACTCATAGATATTTTTGTTGGGATGCAAAAGCCACTTAGGATAGAATGAATGCAGAACCTAATCATATTTAAACCTAACTGACCTTAAATAATCCCAGTCTATAAGGCGGACGTAGGTAACATTTCCTTTTTAAAAAAATTTTTCAAACAACTTCGTTGTCATGCCTCGACTCTCTCGTCGAGCACATAACAACCGCCGTGTTATCTCGATATACGGGCATGACCTTCCCAT
Source organism: Dillenia turbinata (assembly GCA_037126225.1). Taxonomy (NCBI): domain Eukaryota; kingdom Viridiplantae; phylum Streptophyta; class Magnoliopsida; order Dilleniales; family Dilleniaceae; genus Dillenia; species Dillenia turbinata. The sequence goes on from JBAMMX010000021.1 coordinate 14,955,008, forward strand.
ATACCGGGATAGCGTAAGACATTCCAATTGTATAATAAATCTTTTAAAACATAAAACTCATCAAAGTAAAAAAACATATAAACAACTCCCATGCAAAGGACCCATCCGGTCCATCCCTGTACACACAAACATGCGTCGGCACACAATCGGGGCGAGGGTTCCTGTACATGCATGCATGCTATATGGCCATCCCAGCCAATCCAGAGTCCTCAAGCATTTCATAATAAAAGAAGTCTCAAATCATAGTCGTAGGATTTTATTAATACTTGAAGAAAACAAGCTAGCATCAGTAAAGTCCAAACGGTTCGAGATGTACAAAACTTCACAAATCCAAAAGAAAATAACGAAATTCAGAATTACAATCCAAATGTCCTAGTACAGATAAAACATTTTTTCCAAAAATAGATCAATCAAAAGAATGAAGTCTCAAATCACAATCGTCGGATTTTTATTAATACTTACCAAAGAACTCAACCAGTATCAATAAAATCAGCACGGTATGAGATGTACAAAACTTCCTTTCCATAGTCCATGACCTACAAACTCCCAAAATAAATTCATAATCCATACCTACCCAAAAATCAATAAAATAATCCTCCAATCAGCAATAGTGGATGTCGTTTCTCTACACGTCCTCTGAAAAGGATTTAAAATGGAGGGGTTGAGTATTTTAAATTTCCTATGAGTGGAGTGCAATGGTATGCAACATATAAATGAGGGGTGAGGGTGGTGATGCAAAATACATGTATCAAATATCATTTAATGCAATAACGAATTTCATTCTCATAAAATCATTCATATCAATCCACCATGACTCATATAATCAAATCAAATAATCCAAATTCATTTTTCCACAATTTTGGGGTGTGTTAAAAATATTATCCTACCAATGGCCATTGGCAGGATCCGCCAAAAGATTTTCTACAATTTTTGCATAAAAATCCCCTTTCCCTTTGGCGTTGGCTCGAAAATTTTTTCGTGAGATGCCGCCACATCATCCAACCAACTTGAGTGGCTCTCCAACCCACCACCTCCAAGCCTTTAATTTAATCACAAGTTAGTCTTAACCACGCCGCCCTACTGACTAGGTCCATGGCATGACTCAGACTATAGTCTTTTTCCAGCACCATGTTACCACAATCAATACCAAAATCAATTCATGCTCAATGTATAAAATAGAGCAATATTTAACAATTCATATGTGTATACAAATGTAATATGGTGCAAACAAATCAATATTTAACTCACGAGTCATGGATTTATCATAAAATTTATTTCAGGCTCACCACAATCACAAAACTTTATAAATTCATTTCAAAATTAAATTTGCAAATCATATTAAAATCATTTACTCATTTAAATGATACATAACCATCCACTCACCTACAGGGAGGGTATTCACTCCCAATTTCTATAATTCAGTCCAATAAAATCTTACTCCAATCCTCAATTGATTTTCCTAAATCCACGATCACAATTTAATCATCAATTTTCCAGTTATTTTTAATGTTTATCAATTTTTCCTAATTTTGTACAAATCCTACTTTTCCAATTCATGAATACCCTCTAATGTCATCAATTGCATTTCATTATAGATAAATAATATGATCAAAGTCGAGTTTAATTCAACCTAAAAGACCACTCAAAGTCAAAAACAAGCATGAATAATTAGTTTTCTACTAGACAGAAATTTTTCAAAAAAACATAAACTTTTCAATTCTCATTCAAATGTTTCAACTCATATGTCATTTTCAAGGTGTGAAGATTTAGTTCCATAATATGGAGATTGTATTTGAATTACCTATCTGCAGTACAAATTATAATGAAAAATGCTACATCAATCTTTAAGTTCTAACCCCAATTTTTAAACTATCCTTCCATATACGTACCGTTATGCAATTAATAACTTAAAAACAATCTAAGAAAGATATTAGATGCAACAGTATCCTTCATTCTGCAGAATATTCCATTCCAACCCCAAAATTCTAATATTTTCATACATATTTCAATCATATTTCAAGAAAAGCTATTCAAATCAATACAACAAGGTTCTATTATCCTCTAACATGTTTTCTCATACTAGATAACCTAAATTCCTATAGAATTTCAGACTTAACTCTAATAATCATATATAGAATTTCATAAATGCATTCTATTCAGATCCAACATATATTCTAGACATATACAGAACTTCTCACCCTAAATTAACCCTAGATTCATTCAATTATCAAAGGGATTAGAATTTCCCTCACCTAGGGTTTCTCGGTTCGCAGTCCTAACTTCCATGCACCTTTCGATTCAGTTCGGAACCGGCAATACTTCCAAATTGAAGCAAATTTTAGCAATTAGGCCAAATCATTGAGAAAATTGAAATCCTAACGCTATTGATCAGAGATTCGCCCTTACCTGTGCAGGGGATGGAGTGTAGGTTCGGCCTAGGGCTTTTAAAGGTCCACTGATGAGCGCCGGGTTACAATGTCAGCGGGGGTTTTCGAAGGGCGATGAACCCAGTAGAGAACACCGCGCGCGAGCGAGCGAGGGAGGGAGAGAGGGAGAAAGCTATCGCGAACTCGCGAGAGAGAGAGAGATAAGCAACCTTCGTCAGCTAGGGTTTGACGACGGCGGTCGGAGGGACCGTGAGGGTGTCACCGGTGAGAGGTAGAGAGAGGCGCGGGAGAGAGAGAGGCAGTGCATCGATGAATCGAGGGAGAGAGGCAGAGAGATTTCGGGAAAGAGAGAGTGATGAAAGGAGAAGAGGGATTAGGGTTTTCAAACTCTAATTGAAATTTTTGGGACACAACGTTTTGCCCCAAAATGCTGCATCTCCTCTCTCTATTTTTTTATAAATATATATATTTTTTATTTTTATTTATTTTTTATTTATTTATTATAATTGTATTTTTTTTATAAATACACTTTATATTTAAAGTTCCAATTTCATCAAAATAGGATGTACTTCAAATCGGAAACATGGATGTTTTAAATATATCTAAAATTTTAATTTAATACCCCAAAATCGAAAATCAATAAAATTTAAAATTTACCTTTATATTATAAAGATATTAACAAAATTTCTAACACTAGATTTTCGGTGTTACAATACTTAACCCTCTAAAAACAAATTTCGTTCTCGAAATTTCAAAATACAATTTATACATCAAAGAGCTGCGGATGTTGCTTCTACATTGATTCTTCAATCACCCAAGTCTGTTCTTCCACTTGATCTTTTTTTTTTTCCACAACACTTTAACCATAGGAATCTGCCTATTTCTCAACTTTTTGAGTTGTCGATCTAGTATTTGCACAGGCTGCACTTTGAAACTCAGATTTGGGTTCAACTCTATCGGAGGAGTTTCAATTGTATGAGAAGAATCCGGCAAATACTTCTTATGATATGTTAGGACCGACATGCTTTAACTTCAGAATTAACAACCAAGCTATCAAGACTCCAAAACTATGAAAATTCCTTAAATTATCTTTCAAAAGAAACCCTAAATAAGAAATGGCCACTATGACGTCGTGTCCATATCAATCGCAGATCCAAAGGTAGAGAGACACAATTTATAAGATACCAGAATGAAAGATATATAAGAAAAAGATAGTAGAAAATCACATTTGTCCCTACTTCTAAAGTTAATTACATGAACTATGAGTGCAACCAAAATACATATATTCCTAGAGATAATAATAGCTAAAACTCAATAATCCTCATCAAGATGGTGCATATGACAGCCACATAGCCTTAAGACTTAGTATAAAAGGTATACAACTCCATATATTATCAAACTTGTATATGATGAAATGTAGATTAACCTCAATATGATCTAGACTAAGTGAGGAAACTTAATCCACTGACAATATTAGAACGTTTCCAAGTTTTAAATCTCGAATTCTTAGTTGGATAATCCTTCAATCAAGATACTTCTATCATGATCATTCTCAATCAACTTTAGTATCATGCAATATCACTGATATTCTATCCAAATCAAATCATGCGCATATAACTGTATATCACCCGATGTTTACATTAATACCCCCAAATTATCAAAGTAATAACCACTTTTAGTGCCTCTCATATTTATCACTATTATACAGAATCTTGTACTAGTTCTATATCTATGGATGGTATGCTTATCTATAAACCACATACATGTTGTAATACATTTGGCATTAAATAGAGGGGAAGATGTTAACAAAATAAACCAAAATTTCATCACCTCTAACATTTCCAACCTGTTGAAGTATATCCACATTAATCATTTTAACTTAGCCATATGCAATCATAGTAGGACATCTGTATAACTCTCCATCTACTTTTGAACCTATTGTTCAGTACCTCTTTAATTTTCCCAATTCTCTAGTGATGTTATATGCTTAAAGACTAATAATTCCTCACTTTATACCGTCCAACACATAAAACCCAACATAATTAGTACCAAATTACATGAAAGAGAAGATAGAATCCCCTTCCCTGCAATTTCTTAAAATTTAAAAACCAGACTTTGACTCCGCACTTTTGTTAATAAAAAGCACAACCAAGGAAAGGCAACCACAAATCCAGTGATTCTATTTATGGCCAAACATTTTCAAACATGATTTAATCCAGAAGCTCCAACACATTCAACTATAAGCCTTCCCAAAACTCCACCTCTCCTTTTTCCTTCTTCTAACATCGTCAACAATCTTGTTTGCAAATCAAATCCCTATCTAGATTAGCTAAAACCCTCTCAAGAATTTCCAAAACAATGCTCGTCGAACTGTCTAGCTCTATCCTTCTAAATTTTATTTACTGAAGACCAAAGAGAGACTTGACTTCCAAACAAGGCTTTAGAACTCGTAGGATGTAGTGGCTAGTTACTTCCCTGGACTGCAGCTATAGCTTCAGAATCTATATCAATGGTTGAATCATATATTATTCATTCACCCATTCTCAAATATAGTAACTGTCTCTGACCTTAAAGCAATTAAATTTGAAACATAAAAAAAAATCACCTCAGCTATCATCTCTTAATGCATTTGAACCTTATATGAAAACAGGGAAAAAACTACATCTTTTCCCAATGCTGCACATGTCTGAAAAAGATCATCTCCAATTATTTATTACCATTAATGAAACACAAGTATGAACCTAAGAGAGCCTCTGTATTTTGCAATATTAAGAGCTACTATAACCTACATTTCACAAGGGACAGGTTCACACCATCTATTTTGACATAAGAAAATTGTACTATCTACAACCTGAACTCCACGTTGTAAAAGAACTATTTTGATTGTCCTCAAATCTGTTTCCTGTTGCACCAAGAATAGGGAATACTGAATAATAGAAAACATAACCTTAAATACATCTTCGAGTAAGACATAATTTTCCATCTTTTAACATAATGTTGGTTTTTTTTTTTATAGTAAACAGCAAGAAGAAGAGAGAGGAAGAGTATATAGGTTGTCAATCAAAACATCAAAGTAATATAGTAGTATGACAAGTAGCATTTATAGTAACTATGAAGCAAAAACGGAAATTAGTTTATAAACTTTTGAAAAACAAGGATGACATTGAATTCGAAGTTAATCACAATCCAATTGGTGCTATTGGAGCTGCAAATTATATTATCCGTGCATCCTTTAACAGAATAGGAAACAACCAGTTACTATGTTGAGCATTATGAGCTTGAAAACAACCCAAAGACCTCAAATCGACATTACCCTCATTTGCCATGCACAGTTAAAACCAATCAATTATGTGATAGTATCATGGTCAGCATTGGTTAGGTTAAGGCACTATGACTATGAGGAGAGGAATCTCAGCTTAAGTGTTGGAACAATCCACACCTTTGAAACTTAATTAAAGAGCACTCCTTTAGGTAGACAGATTTATGAGAAAGAATGAGCTAGTGTTGACTTCACCCGGGCACCAAACTGTGACACCTATGCATTAACTAAAAAATACTCATCATACCTAACAAGATAAACCATGAAAACATTTATCAAGCCCCAACATCTACTCACAATTACAATCTCTCAAGAATATTTTACTCTATATCATAATGATAAGCAATTTCATATTATCGTGCCCATTAAATAAGTATGTCAAGCTTCTAGCGTCAAGATATTGATTCAAAGGAATTTCTACAAGAGTACTAATCATTTGACCAAACAAGCCAAGGTAGGTTTTCAATCACAATTGAGAAACTATTCATAGATCGATACATTACTCGGGTTATGGGGATAGAGTGGAAAATATCCCATTCGAGTTTCTTATTCTTTATCTGGGGAGAAAATCTCTACGGTGAGGGTCTAAACTTAACAATTAAAATAGAATCTAACTCAAGTGCTTAACCCCCTAAAAATAAAAATTAAACGTAATCCATAAGGATCCATGGAAAATTCTGTACATTTCTTAAAAATAAATCTTTAAAAATCGAAATTTTCAAAACAACAAACATTTTAAAATTTTTGGAAAACCATTGGGACATTTGGAAATATTTCAAGCCTTTAAACAATCAAAATCATGAGCCTATGCACTGATACCAATAGAATTGTCACGCCTCGACTCTCCCATCGAGCATGTAACAACCGGCGCGTTATCTCGACATACGGGCATGACCTTCCCATATACCAGAATAGCGCAAGACATTCTAATTGTATAATAAATCTTTTAAAATATAAAACTTATCAAAATAAGAAATCATATAAACAACTCGCATGCAAAGGACCCATTCGATCCATCCCTATATACACAAGCATGCGTCGGCACACAATCGGGAAGAGGGTTCCTATACATGCATGCATGCAATATGGTCATCCCAGCCAATCCAGAGTCTTTAAGCATTTCATAATAAAAGAAGTCCCAAATCATATTCGCAGGATTTTACTAATACTTGCCTGAAGAAAATAAGCCAGCATCAGTAAAGTCCAAACGGTATGAGATGTACAAAACTTCACAAATCCAAAAGGAAATATCGAAATTCAGAATTACAATCCAAATGTCCCGGTACAGTTAAAACATTTTTTCCAAAAATAGATCAATCAAAAGAATGAAGTCCCAAATAACAATCGTCGGATTTTTACCAATATTTGCTAAAGAATTCAACAAGTATCTATAAAATCTGCACGGTATGAGATGTACAGAACTTCCTTTCCATGGTCTACGACCCAAAAACTCCCAAAATAAATACATAATCCATACCTACTCAAAAATCAACAAAATAATCCTCCAATTCGCAATAGTGAATGTTGTCTCCCAACACGTCCTCTGAAAAGGATTTAAAATGGAGGGGTTGAGTAATTTAAATATCCAGTTAGTGGAGTGTAATAGTATGCAACATATAAATGAGGGGTGAGGATGGTGATGCCAAATACATGTATCAAGTATCATTTAATGCAATAACGAATTTCATTCTCATAAAATCATTCATATCGATCTACTATGACTCATATAATCAAATCAAACAATCCAAATTCATTTTTTCACAATTTTGGGATGTGTCGAAAACATTATTCTATTAATGGTCGTTGGCAGGATCCGCCAAAAGATATTTTACAATTTTTGCATAAAAATCCCCTTTCCCTTTGGCGTTGGACCGGAAATTTTTTCGTGGGGTGCCACCATGTCATCCGGCCGACTTAAGTGGCTCTCCAACCCGCCATCTCCAAGACTCTAATTTAATCACAAGTTAGTCTTAACCACGCCACCCCACTGACCAGGTCCGCGGCAAGATTCAGACTATGGTCTTTTTCCAGTACCATGTTACCACAATCAATACCAAAATCAATTCATACTCAATGTATAAAATAGAGCAATATTTCACTATTCATATGTGTATACAAATGTAACATGGTGCAAACAAATCAATATTTAACTCACGAGTCATGGATTTATCACAAAATTTATTTCAGACTCACCACAATCACAAAACTTTATAAATTCATTTCACAATTCATTTCAAAATCAAATTTGCAAATCATATTAAAATCATTTACTAATTTAAATGATACATAACCATCTACTCATCTACAGGGAGAGAATTCACTCCCTATTTTCACAGTTCAGTCCAATAAATTCTTACTCCGATCCTCAATTGATTTTCCTAAATCCACGATCACAATTTAATCATTAATTTTCCAATTATTTTAACGTTTATCAATTTTCCTAATTTTGTACAAATCCTACTTTCAAATTCATGAATACCCTCTAATGTCATTAATTGCATTTCATTATAGATAAATAACATGATCAAAGTCGAGTCTAATTCAACCTAAAAGACCACTCAAAATCAAAAACAAGCATGAATAATTAGTTTTCTACTAGGTAGAAATTTTTCAAAAAATCATAAACTTTTTAATTTTCATCCAAACGTTTCAACCCATATGTCATTTTCAAGGTGTGAAGATCCAGTTTCATAATACGGAGATTGTATTTGAATTATCTATATACATAACAAATTATAATGAAAAAGGCTACATCAATCCTTAAGCTCTAACCCCAATTTTTAAATTATCCTTCCATATACATACCGTTATGCAATTAATAACTCAAAAACAACCTAAGAAAGATATTAGATGTAATAGTATCCTTCATTCTGTAGAATATTCCATTCCAACCCTAAAATTCTAATATTTTCATGCACATTTCAATTGCATTTCAAGAAAATCTATTCAAATCAACCCAACAAGATTCTATTATCCTTTAACATATTTTCTCATACTAGATAACCTAAAGTCCTATATAATTTCAAACTTAACTCTAATAATCATATATAGAATTTTAGAAATGCATTATATTCAGATCCAACATACATTCTAGACATATACAGAACTTCTCATCCTAAATTTACCCTAGATTCAATCAATTATCAAAGGGATTAGAATTTCCCTTACCTAGGGTTTCTCGGTTCGCAGTCCTAACTTCCGTGTACCGTTTGATTCAGTCCGGAACCTGCAATACTTCCAAATTGAAGCAAATTTTAGCAATTAGGCCAAATCATTGAGAAAATTGAAACCATAACGCTATCGATAAGAGATTCGCCCTTACCTATGTAGGGGATGGAGTACAAGTTCGGCCTAGGGATTTCGAAGGTCCACTGATGAGTGCCGGGTTAGAACGTCAGTGGGGGTTTCAAAAAGGTGATGAACCCAGTAGAGAACACCATGCGCAAGTGAGCGAGGGAGAGAGGGAGAAAGCTGTCGCGCACGTGCGAGAAAGAGAGAAAGAGATGAGCAACCTTCATCGGCTACAGTTTGACGACGACGGTCGAAGGGACTGTGAGGGCGTCGCCGGTGAGAGGTAGAGAGAGGCACCGGAGAGAGAGAGGCAGAGCATCGATGAATTGAGGGAGAAAGACAGAGAGATTTCAGGAAAGGGAGAGTGATAAAAGGAGAAGAGGGATTAGGGTTTTCAAACCCTAATTGAAATTTTTGGGGACACAGCGTTTTGGCCCAAAACGCTGCGTCTCCTCTCTTTTTTTTTTTATAAATATATATTTTTTATTTTTATTTATTTATTTTTATTATTTTTTTATAAATACACTTTATATTTAAAGTTCTAATTTCATCAAAATAGGATGTACATCAAATCGGAAACATGGATGTTTTAAATATATCTAAAATTCTAATTTAATATCCAAAAATTGAAAATCAATAAATTTAAAATTTACCTTTATATTATAAAGATATTAACAAAATTTCTAACACCCGGTTTTCGGTGTTACATTCATTCTAGGGATGGAAAATCCTTTTTGCTATACTTGTTCTTTTTTGAAGATGGCCTTGTTTAAACAACTTCTTTTTCTTTTCTGTTTTGTGGGGCCATGAAGTTTGGGGTTCTTGGAGAGAGATTGGCATAAAGAGAGGGAGTGAGGGAGTAATGGAGATGGTGTTATAAAAAAAAAAGAGAGTGAAGGAGAAGGCGTGAGAGTGATGGAGATGATACTAAAGGTGTTGGCTTTGAGTAGTATGCCGAGATGAGATTTAATTTTGTATTTAAAAAGGGTGGTTGTAGGAGGAGTGAAAGTGAAGGTTTGTCTTTGTATTTTGTGATGATTTTCGGTGTAAGAGTGAGAGAGATATGTAGATCTTTTAAAAGATTTTTTGACTTAAAGGTTTTGGAAAAGGAAGATGTGGCGCCAATTTTGTGAGAGATCTATCATGAGATTAAAAATATTTGAAGTGAAATGTTTGAAATGAAAGAGAGACGAAGTTAAAAGAATATATTCTTGAAGATGGTGTAGAGTTACAACTAGTTAAGAGTCACAGGAAGAATAGTGTGCATGTGATGGTGTAGAGAAATTAATTGTAGGAGGGTTGAATAGTGAAAGAAGAAAACATATTTGGAATAGTGTCCGTACAAGTACTATTCGTTGGAAAGTTGAATAGTCAAAGAAGAGAATATATCTTTTAGAGTGAGCTTACGCTTTTTTTTAATTTAATATTATGTATTATTTTGTTGGTTGTATTATATGTATTTGTCCATATGTGATATTTATTTATTGTTTCAACGTTTCATTCTATGGTTTTATGTCAATTAAGGCAGAGGGTATTGAGTGAAGAGAGAGAGCATGTGAGTACAATTAAGTGGAGTTAAAAGGAATTAAGTGACTGTCCGGTAAACTACGCCTTGATGTGGTTAGCCACTGTTTTTCTAACATCTCGAATGTGGAAACTGTTTGGTTTAGTATGATCCACTACATTAAATTTGTGGTGAGACATTTCCTTATAAGCTGGTCAGCCGTCCTTTTGGGCAGTCACCCACCCGTGTTACATACACATAGCTTACTGTTTAGATTCATGTTGGATCGTCTAAGTTAACATCGGCTAACTGCTTTATTTCTTCGGTTCACCTTTTTTATTTTTTGAGGCGTACTCTGTTTTTCTATACTTTTTCAACTCTATTTTTCTTTTTTTATTAGATTATTTTTCGAAATTCAACATTCCTAATTCTCTTCTTAAAATATAAAATTTGTTGTTATCGAGTGGTTTGTAAATATATCTGCTGTCTATTTTTGGGTATCAATATACTCCAGAATGATATCATTTTTCAGCATATGATCTCTAATAAAATGATGTTTAACCTCTATGTGTTTTGTACATAAGTGATGTACTGGATTTTTCATTAAACTGATGGCACTAGTATTTCAAATCTGATAGGAATGCAATCTACTTTAATTCTATAATCTTTCATCTGATGTTTGATTCACAACAATTGAGCACAACATTGTCCAACTGCAACGTACTCTACTTTAGTAGTTAAAGTTGTCATGTTATTTTGTTTCTTTGAAAACCATGAAGCCATCAAGATTTCAAAGAACTGACAAGTACTACTGGTACTTTTTTTGTCTACCCAACAACCTTATAGTTTGTATATGAAAAATCATGCAATTGAAAGCTAGAGTTCCTATCGTACCATAAACCTAAGTTTGTAATGTCTTTCACATATTTAAGGATTCTTTTAAAGACTTTCAAATGTGACTCCTTGGGTTTGACTGAAATCTAGCACAATGAATTGAATGTTTGGTCTAGAAGCTGTGAGATAAAGAAGAGAACCTATCATGTTTCTGTATAACTTTTGATAGACTGATTTTCCTTGTTCATCCTTATCTATTCTTGTAGTTATGCTCACAGGCATATGCCAAAAAATCTTTTCCTGAGTATGGACACTTTAGTATTCATTCAAAAGACTTTACTCCAAGTTTTGAAAGAATGTGGACTTCGCATAATTTTTAGACTTTGGGATGTCTCTCAATCTGGACTCTTTATCCTTTTTCCTCTAGAAATTTTGTTGAAAAGAAGATGATTCGAGGCCTTAGGCTCCTCTATGGTACCCTTGATTTGATGAAGGAGAGGGCCATCCATATCCTTCCATGCCTTCATGAAGACCTCATTGAAATGAGGATGATCTAATCAAGCAGCTTCACATCAAAACAGCTTTTTATCTCTACTTGGAGAAGAGGATAACATGGTGTTCAACATAATGGGGCAGTGGTCACCAAGAAGGCAAGAGAGGTTTACAACTTAATGTTCTAGGAACTGAAGCTTTGCTGCAATATTGCAAAGAACTCTATCAAGCTTTTTCTGTAGGATAATTCGACCTTCACGTTTTCTCATCCAAGTAAATCTGGCCCCAGCTACTTCAGAGTCGAGAAGGTTGCGTCTCTCTTATCCCTCCCAAAATCTGTTACATCTATTCCATACTTTACTCTTGAGGTTGCTCGTCTCTTTTATGCTTGCAATGTCTTTAAAGTCCTCCATCACAAACCAAAGACCATCAACCTTGCCCGTATGTACCACTAGTTCCCTCCAAAACTTGTCCTTAGCTGTATGGTTGGAATGAGCATACACAAAAGTCATTGTTTAATTATTATTACCATCATCCACCTAGGTATGGATCCATTGCTCAGAATGTTTCCTAACTGTGAGCTTCATATAACTGGTATTCCAGGATAGATAGAGACTGCATTTGAAACCCACGGAGGCTACTACATATTCTCTATCCATTCCATAGCTAGCCAGGAATATTGGAAAGATTTCATTTTTTGCTCTCATCTTCAGTAAGCAGAGGATACCCAGCTTGTACCTTTTTACCATTTCCTTATATACTCTACTAAAGCCTTCATTTCCCACCCCTTTGCAACTCTAAACTATGGTTGTCGTATTCATTGATCACTTGATACAGGAAAGAAAGTGGAAAACAATGGTCAGAACTCCATTTCTATGCCATCCCCTTCCATATCCCCCCCGCTTTCCACCAAGTCCTCCTCCTCCATACTTCCCATACATATCTTTACTCCATTACTATTGTTACTGATAATTTTAAACTTACCCATCTTCAAAATTCGTAGTATTGAGTCTAGGTCTTGGTTCGGGCTGGGATCACCCAGATCCATATCTAAGTTACTATTTGCATTCCTTTCCCTCCTCTGGTCTAACCTGTTCTCATCTATAAGATCAAGATCCACCTTGGCCCCTTCTAATGTGAGGTGAGAGCCTAAGTATTGATGGGGAGGCTGGTTAAGACTAAAAGACCAAGTTATTTATGAATGGGCCCCTTTTCTCAACCAAAGCCCATTTATTTTCTAAGCCCATGTCTGTATCTTCCTTACTTCTTTCTTCCTCTTTCCCCTTCCCATTTCGCTTCCAACTATTTTCTCTCTCTAAAAACCTAGTGTCTCCCCCTTCATGCTGCCAACTCGATATCCCCCCTTTTCTCTAACTCTCTCTTTTCTGTCGGCCTTCCATCATACCCAGTTCCTTTCTCTTTTGTGATCTGTCCTTGTCTAGCACTGGGTCATGTGTCCCATCTACACTATTTCTCCATCTTCCAAAGCACCGTTGACTTTTCTTAGGCTCGAGAATTTGTTCCATTGCCGATTTGCTTTCTATTCCCTTCTTCTAAAATTGCTTGATTTGTTTGTCTTCTCTGGACCAACATCTAAGGACCCAAGCCCTCGTCTCTCTCCCTTTCTTTCAGTGTCTACAAATCCTCAATATCTCAATGGTGGTGTTCCTTTATTAGCTTCATGCTTGTTGTAGAGTTGTTTTTCAATTAACATCTACCAACCTTAATAAGTGACCTAATTACCTCCTATGTTCTAAATTCAACAAACAATTTCTCTTTATTTAGTTATTTATTTTGGTAATAAAAGAAGACGAAACAAAATGTACAAAGACCAAAACACAAAACAAATTGGGCTAGGCCCTAAGGCTAGCTATGCCTGCTTTATCCTCTTAGAGCAAGATTTACATGTATGGAGGAGGTGAAGTAAACACTTTCACCGCCTGATGCATGGAGTGACCTAACTTAGCTATCTTATACAACTATTCCCTTCTTGGCAAGTTTGTCGTACCTTTAACCCTGACGGTCTATATGAGGTTGAGACAGTTTTGGATGACATGGTACATGAGACAATCCATACTAACACCCTTGCTAAGATGGCTCACTAGAATCTCAGAGTCTAGTTCAAGGATAATTTCTTGAAGGTTGAGTCTGCCGACAAGAATTAGACCTTCTCTTACCCCCACCCCGAGCTTTGCCATGTGACTAGTTGTAGTGCCAATGTCCATGGTAAAACCAAGAATCCTTTTCCTTGCAAGACTCTTTTTAGCCCTCTAGTACTTGCCGAGCTTGGGTTTCCCATTGCTGAACCATCAAAGTTTAGCTTGAGAAGGGCCTTTGACCAAGGGTTTCCAAACAATCCATCTCTCATACCTTATGGTGTTTGCTATGGTAGATAGCACTGCTGCCATGCTTTCCTTTGCATACTTTAGAGCTGAGGTTATTGTAGATTGGGGAAAGGTTGCATGTCTTCAAAGATGGCTTTGCATCTAGTTTTTTAGATGAGCTATGGAGTAGTAATGAAGGTCTGACTCCATGGAATGTTGCCACTTAGACTTGACCTTAAGCAGTTCACTTTTAGCCTCTGACAAGTTGAGTTCCTTCTGTGGAAAGCCTCCTATACAATCCCTATGTAGATTAGGTTCAAAACATCCTTTTCTTGTTGAAAATCCTTTAGCATATAAAAAGTGAATTCTTCTTCTTTTCTGTAGATTGGGCATTTGGTGTTATTCATAACTTCCTTCTTCCTCTCTATCTATGTTGGTTAAGAAGGTTTTTTTTTTTTTTTTTAAATCAAAGTTCTTCTTCTTGCCATACCTAGCTGCTTAGTTTTTTGATGGGTAAGTTTTTCTTGGGTTCTTTCCTTTAAGAGTTTATAGGTGTTTCTATCAAATTTTTTGTGTATAATAACCATTGCCAGTCAAGTTTAATTTACTTGCTACAGCCAAGGAGGATTGAGAGACCAAGGAGCCTTGGGAGAAACCAAAAATTTTGATTTTGATTGGTAAACCTTTAAGCATCTTTCAGTTGAGAAGACTCTAAAGTAGTCCAGAATGTTACTTAGACTTAAGTGATCTACTTCCACAAAAATCATCAAATCATTTGTAAAAAAGTGGTGGGATATGGGAGGACCACCACGGGTAGGAGTAATAGGGGTTGAGGTGCCTATTCTCATCCTCTCTTCAATCATGTAAGCTAGTCTCTTCAATACTAGGATGAAAAGATAAGGAAAGAGGGGTCCCCTTGATGAAGGCCTTGGCTTGGCTTGATTGGAGCAAGAATTTTTGCATTTTATAAAAGGGATATCTCACTACTTGTTATTGCATATATGATCAGCTTCACCAAATTTAAAGGCATGTTGAAGTTTAGAAGGACCTTGCCTATGTATGACAGGTTGACATTATCAAAGGCTTTTTTGAGATCAATCTACATTAACATGCAATGCTTCTTACTTTTTGAAGTTCTAACTATATAAAGGATCTTAAGAGACAATGATGTTGCCAAGAGTACCTCTCCCTGGAAAAAGCTACTTTGATGGACCCTGATCACCTTTTGCAAGATAGGACACAAGTGGTTAACAATCACCTTGGTTAGGATCTTGTAGAAAGTGTTTAGTAGACTTATAAGTCTAAAGTTAACAATGGATCAATGCTTGTACAGCTTGGGGATCAAAGTAGCATAGGCCTTGGCAAATTCGAGAGGGAGGAAGCCATCTCTGAAGGCCTTCCTCACAAAAATACAAATAACTTGTTCGACAATATACCAACATCGTTGATAGAAAATGGGCTTGGTGCCATCTGGACCTGGGGATTTCAACCCTTTCAAGGCAAAGAATGCTTTTTTAAACTCTTCTTTTGAAACTTCTTGTTGCAGATACTCCTAGTCCTCTAAAGAGAGCTTCTACTAGTGTCTACAATATCTTGTGTAGGGAATAAAGACTTCCTGACCTACAAATAAATTGGCATTAGTAGTTCCAGACATGATTCTGAAGAGTAGGCTGGTTGTGTACCCACTTATTTTCAATCTTCAAAGTAGTGATCCTATTCTTGTTTCTTCATATCTTAGTGATCATGTGGTAGAAGCTAGTATTTTTGTCTTCCTTGTAGAACTAGTCAAGTCTAGATTTCTAATGCTAAAGAACTTATTTCTCTAAAATTCTATGGTATTCAATTAGAAGTTCTTATTTAAGACTCTGGAGAAACTCTGCAACAACAATAACAATGAGTTTTAATCCCAATAATTAGGGTCGGATTTGGAGTAGACATATATGTATGCAATCTTTCACTTGCATTTTTGCAAACAGACTGTTTTCACGCCTCGAACCCGTAGCAACTCAACCGTTGTATAAAGGTTCATCCAAAAGAAATTTTTGTTAAAGTAATGAATGTTGTAACCCACAATATTTTTCAATTTCAACAAGTTTTGAAAATCTTGATCCATTCTCTTGAAAATCTTAATCCATTTTATTGTCCGATTTAAAAACAATGCTTTCAAATTGAATAACTATACTAGTAGGCAATCTTGAATACGTCTATTTTTCTCTATTTTTTTAGTTGAAAATGTTTCCAAACACTTTCCTATTCTAGATCTTTATCTTCCCTATAGTGTATCACTTTGCATGAAGGAGGGAGGTTGGTAGGCTTCCTAGGCATTATTAAAAACCTTGTTGAAGCCTAAATTGGTAAGGCATGCTATTTCAAATATGAAAAGCTTCTTATCTTTCCATGGGGGGTTGTCATTGAGGCCTATAACATTAGAGGGTTATGGTCTCCATGTATTGTTAGGAGATTTGTTACTTTAATCTCAAGAAAGCAAAGGTGAGTTTGGTGGTTGGCTAATGCTCTGTCCAGTCTCTCCTATAGCACAACTTTACTATTTTGTTTCTTTATCCAAGTAAATTTTGGTCCAACCACACCTAAGTTAAAAAGATTACATTTATCCCTGTGTCTTCTAAACTTTAGGCTTTTTTGTTCCGTTTGCCTTGAGGTTGCTTATCTCTTCCATACCTACAATGTCAATGAAGTCTCCCATTACCACCCATGGCTGATGCATATTGCCTGCAATGTTTGCGAGGGATTCCCAACAAGCATCCTCTATCTTGCTGCTAGGTTGAACATAAACAAAGGTTAAGAATCAATATTTATTTTTTTCTTCGACTCTAATATGAATCATTTAATCGCTGCTCATCAAAACTTATTTATTAATCTTGTTTGGTTTCCAACATAGCCAAATGCCACCTCTCAATCCTTGCATAGGGACAATGTGCTCATTTTCCATACCCATCTTCTTGAAAAAGTTGGGCGGTTTATTGCTTCTAGCCTTTGTTTCAAGCATACACATAGCTCCCAGGTGGTAAGACCTCCATAGTTCTTTACATGCTCTCCTAAATCCTGCATTGCCAACTCCACATGAATTTCAAGTTAGATTCTTTATGTTTGACTATATCATCATTGAGAATTGATCTGTGTTTGGTAAAGTAGCAATTACACCAGCATGGCTTCAGCTTCCTCCTCATTTTGAATTACAAGGCCTTGCGTTTCAACATGGTAGGGGGTGTACTCATCAGTTTGAATTTGGTCGATTGTGTTATCTTCTAGGCTTGTTCACTCGGGTCATAGACCATAGCTCATCCTCTATGTTTGCTAAAAACTCTACGTTCAAGTCTCTGTGGATCGAACTTGTGTGTTCAAATGGACTAATGTGCTGAGATCCATTATATCGATCTTGTGGGTTGCTGCCCTATGGTTTTAAGTGGTGTTTAGAGTGCCCATGGGCTTCAATCTAGGCCCCATTTCTTTGTTGATTCCAGATCCTATTCTCCTCCCTCCAACTCTCTCTTGTCCTCTGTTTTTGGTAGATAACCCTTTGCTATTGATTTGTCCCCTTTGTCTCTTAATTCATGCCACATTTTGTCTTTCTTTGTACTAGCTTTTGCTTTTCTCCAAGGTTGACTCAAGCTCTTTGTCCATATGTAGAGTATCATCACTCTTGTTTTTTGCTTCTCCCGAGGAGTCATTGGCTGATGTTAGAAATTTGTTCTACAGGTACTTCCCTTTTTGCTCTCTCTCTTTTGGATTTTTGAATTTTATGTTTCATTGCTTTCTAGGCACAATCATCCATGGACCAAGCCCCTCATCACATGCTGGTTTCTCCGATAAGTTGTTGATGTTTTGAGGTTGGTTCCAATCTACATTTTTTGGCGCCTTCTAAACATCTACATGCCGTCTCTCCTTGCAATCTTTGTTATTATGGCTAACTCTACCACAATCAAAGCAGATGACCTGGAGACCTTCGTACTCGAGTCACTGAATTTTCTTCCCATCTTTATTCTTGACACTAGGGGCTTGTTAAGATTGATCTCAACACAAATTCACATGTGTTTCCCTTTCAACGCATTTGTAGTATTTGCATCTATTTTGATTGGTCTACCTATACTCCTGCCAACTTCCAGGCGTATACCTTCATTAAAGAACTTTATCGGTAGCTAGGGAAGTCTCACCAATACAGCTGTTCTCTCTATATTGGTGTCGCTAATGAAAACCACAGCTTTTACTTGCTTACAACTAGATAATGGTCGTGTATCATCCAAAGTCCCTCTATTAGGGGGCACAAGTAATCCTCTTCAACCTGAACTTAACCAGGTAGTACCCTTCTCCCAAGTCCAATAAATTGAAGGGTCCCTCTATTTTCTAGATGGCTGAAATCTTTTTTAGCATGAGGTGGTACCCTATGTTTTTCCCCCATTGACATGATAATGATAGACCTTCTCCATGGTTTCCACAACTGTTTAAGTTAGTCATCTGACACTGGAAGTCTGGGGATGGTCTAGTTGCATTCTTCATCCTCTTTGAGAGGGTTCTCTTTTGAGCTTGAGTCAATCTCATATATTCTTTCTATTCGTCCTTCATTGCTTCTCTATCCCAATAACATGTCTCTGAAAGAAATCCTTTGCAGAGGGATTGAGGTTTCATCACAAGATTTGACCTTTTTTTTAACTCAGATGATGGTCATCAACCTCTTCCATAGACATCTCTGTCGTGCATAAGTCCTCTGGTGGAGGCACCAACATGATTTGAAGTTAGCGGGAAGTAGCTAGTTTAGCTCTCCAATCAGATATCTCACAATAAAATGCTTAATTTAATTTCCCCTTCTTCCTATTAGAGTTGGCGTTTCCTCCAAAAATAAAAGTTGTGGATTTCAAATTTATGTTCCAATGAAAATTAAATCACCTCAATCAGAGTTTTCTAAATCAAAATATGTATTGTTAACGACTAGTGTGTGTGTATTCAGTTTTTATTGTATTATTTTGCAGCACAAATTGATTAATGTTATCAGATTTCACAAATACAATATCAGCATAATTCTATTTGGCAGGCACAAGACTAGTTAGTATGTATTTCTAAAACTTGACATTGTGTGAAATTTTTTAGAACAATTTTATCTTTATCCTATTCTAAAACAAAATGTTTAACTTCCCATTTGATTTCTCTCACCCCTCAAATTAATGGAACTCAAACTTATCTTTTTATGTGTTTGAACTTCTTCCTCTCTTCCAAAAGCGAAGGAGGCAACCATAACCCAATCAAAATCCTTTAAATCTCCTGCTATTATTTTTTCCCTTCAACGTACTAATTCGTAAGCTTTCTTTACCTCTTTTAATTAGCTTTTTGGCATTTTATTTTATTTTATTTTATTTTTATTCTTAGCATTTTCTTTAAAAATTCCTCTTAAAATGGATATATTGATATAAATAATTACATAATTTATAAAATTGATTACCTTGTTTACAAAGTGCTACATGTCATAACCTCAACTTTTAGAAAATTTTTTCCTTTTTTATTTATTGGAAATCGTAAATACAATTGTAATACTTAATAAATATTTTGTTTAGATATGTTTGAAAATTTAAATTAAATTTAATTATAATTTAATGTTATCAATACCATTAATAGTTTTAATTTCTTACTCATTAATTATGATAATATATATATTTTTTTATCATTATGTTAACAAGTTATAAGTTTTGTAAGTAATTTTTAACTAAAATTAATATTATTATTCACACTTTACACTATAGAAGTGTAAAAAACTAACTTATAAAATAGAACATGGTGATGGAAGTCCCACTTATGAAAATGGAATTCAGAACCTCAATAAGGTTTCAGATGGAGGGTGGATGATCGATCCCAAATGTCATTTTGGTTTGACAAATGGTGCTCTGCTCCATGATTGAGGAAAATGGTCAGTGAGGTTTGTGAATGTGATGGTCACTTCAGGGTGGCAGAAGTCATCTCCCCGGGAGGCATTTGGAGTCTACAAAGGTTATATTCTCACCTTCCTCGTGATTTGCGGCTCAGATTACAGCTACACCCATTTCGCTTACTCATTGTATAGACAAGAGGACACGGGGATATTCAGCTGATGGTCTCTATATACCTAAATCTTGTCATTCTTAGTTACTTCGTTCAGCTTCCTCTCATATGTGCAGTCAAATTCGGTGTTCTTTTAAGACTTCAATCCATTGTGGCACTATCCTTGAAAATATTTAAAAAAAAAACAAAGAAAAACCTTCTTGTGGTTGGTTTACAAGGTAGAAGTATGCGTGATGCTTTGAGAGCTAAGAAAGGTTTTGCAACTCCACCAACCTGTCAAAGGTGTAATCAGGTCTCTTAAAAAAATTGAACACCTCTTTAAGGAGTGCGGAAAGGCCAAAAGTATATGGGACTTCTTTTCACATCATGGGGAGCTTTCATTCTATTTTTTTATCATCGCTCGAGTTGCTGAAATCTCATAGGTTGGACACAGCAAGATCAAGTTTTGGTGGTGATTTGTTAGGGCATTTTGAACCTGCGAAATGATGAGATCTTTCAAAAGAAATCCCTTCATTTCCACTAAGAACTCCAGTATACTAAAAGCTTGATCTTTTATTATGTACCGGATTTTCGAAGGCAACTGCGAGTGGGTGTGAACATGGTCAGGTATACCACCAAATACCCCCACGTGTAAATGTCATTAAATTAAGTGTGAGTGAAAGCTCCATTCAAAACCCCGTAAGAGTTGGCTTTTGTGGTCCATAAGAGAAATAAAATTAAGAAAGAAAGGAATTTAGATATGGTAGAAAAGTAGATATTTAGATAGATTTGAAATTTTTTTAAATTTAAAAATTTTTCTCTTTCAAAAGCAAAAGAAACAAAAAGAAAAATATTAAAATTAAATATTTTTTATATTTTAAACATACTTTTGAAAAGTTAAAATCAAAATTTTTTATTTTCAATGAATTTGATTTCTTTTATTTTCTTTTATAAAACTTTCAAATAATTTAAATAAAAAATTATAATTTTTCTTTTTTTTTTCTTCCCTAACTAATATTATCTTTTGCGTACTGTTTAGGAATAAGGTGGGTTGCCCCCGTTGAATTGCTCAGGATTCAAGGTCTGTGGCTTGCTTGGGAGGACTTTCGAGATTTGATCTTGCACTTAGACTTGTGCGAGGCTATAAAGCTCACTTCCTCATCCTATTCTTAATAGAACCGGCAGCGATCTATTGTGAAAGATATTAGGAGCCTGTTGTTTCAAGATTAAAATCTGAAGGCATACCAGAAGATGATTAATGTGCATACTATATGGTTAAGATTGGCTCACATTTAAAAAGAAGTCCTAGTCTAATAGGAAGAAACATTCACTGATATAAGATGTTTTATATTTGTTAGTAGAATGGGTACCTCTTTTGAAAGGTTTAACCCATTTAATTCTTTGTGCATAACAAAAGAATATGAATTAATTATTATCATATTATTGCTAAATAAAATCAATGAATTATAATTTAATTAAAACCAAATCTTTTTCTTTCAAAATTTATAGTCCAAACTCTTTTATGCATGTGTATATATATAAGTTAGACGTGGTTTTTGACTCCACAGATCTAGCTCCTTGATGACTCGAATGGGTGCTCAATGAGGAGGTTTGAAACCTATAAAAAACCACCAGAGGATACTCCGACAAAACGCTCAAATCAGAAAAAGTGATTTTTGAATTGATAACAAACAGAGAAGAAGGGAAGATGGATCTCCCTGTGAACTTTGTGTGTTTTGTGTCAAGTTAGAGAACTTACCTGTCTTGATGCATCGAGGGCCCTTTATATGATGTCCTGTTAGAGCTGTATGATCTCGGGGCGTCGCAAGTCTAGTTTCCTTATAAAGCGATCCGAGAATTTCGAATCGTAATCATTAAAGATTTCAAATTATTATCATTTTGGAATTTGAATTATACGGGGAGATTTTTTCTTTTATCGATTAGATCTTCAAAATTTCATTCATTATCCAAGAGATTCGTTTCGTATTGAAATAGGAAACTCAATCAGGGTGAGATCCAATTGAATATTACCGATTGAGAGTAGAAACGTTCGGTTCTTTTAGTATACGGTAGTCATCGGTCGGGTGGAAAAAGTACACGTTCGGTCTTACCGAATGCACTTGTTCGTCGTTAATGCTATCTGGATCAATTTGTTCATGGTTCGAAGGGGCTAGGCCCTTCGGGACTATAAGTGTCTTGTCAGGTTTCAGGCATCTGGATACCGCATCGATTGATATTTAGATCATATCTCATCATTTACCCCCGACTCATGGTATCGATCTATAAGAGAGACGCCATGAGTAAAGTTCACTTCTCGAGGAGTTAGAAGGTGTTGGAAGCTAGCGACACATATCTCCTAATGTCATACGAATCATCTGCAATTGATACGAAATTAAAGTGGACGGGATATGAATCCCCCTTTTGTCTCAACTATTTCGTCCTCCCCTAATATTAATACATCCCACTTTTCACTCGATTCAATTCGAAATTAATGCCGCACAGAAGGTGAGGCGGTGAACTTTCTCACTTAATTTGTATGCTTTTCAAAGAAGCGTTTCAACTGCTCCAAGATTTTGAAGAGATCTTTATGTGCTTATAAATAGGAACTGTGAGATTTCGTGTTACTTCAATGAGTTCCTTCATGTTTGAGGATTTTTTTCTTGTGAAAGTAGTCATCCATGAGGGATTTTCAAGAGGACACTCCGGCTTTGCCAGGCTTTGTAGCATGAGTTGTTTTTGTTGGTATGAGGTCTCGTCAAGTGTGGAAACTATTAGTATGAGTACTCGTCATGCCATTTGTTATTCGAATGCTGTGATAGGTTTTATCAAGGTTCCCATTGGAGCCCCTGACTCAGATTTAAGAAATGAGTCTCCTTCCAAGTTGGGTGGCAGAGTGTGCCGGTTATGTGTAGGGAGTGTGGTAATGGAAGAAAGTATGATGATATTCTGATGCATCCTCTGACTCCTTTCCCGATAGACTTGTCCCCCCTTTCGGTAATCCTATTGTATCAGTTGGGGTGTAGATTGTCGTATGTAAATTTTACCTATGACTTCTGTGGTGTTCGATGCTTGGGGCTGCTGTTTGTTTTTTATTGTTCCACTTTTTACTATTTTTGTACTCTCCAATTTTGTTGAACGATAGAGGTAAGGTAGCCTTATGAACTTGTAATCGGTTTAACCAACGGACTTATAAAGTGTAATTACTCATGTAATCGAACTTGTATGGAAATAAAAGGAATTTGCTTTACTTACTTGTAGTGTTTGCCACAGTTTCTTTGTATGTCGAGCTACTTATGTGATCGACTCACATGTGTGAAGGATACTGGGTGTTGTTTTCATACTTTCCAGGCGGATAGGAGTGTGTTCTGTCTATCCATAGATGGAACTTAACTGACGGTATTGAATTCCTTTCGATCAAGTTCCTCTTGAGAAATTAGATTCCTTTGTTGGGACGGGGCAACTAAAACCCGTTCGAGGAAATAGATCCCTGCGGTAGGACAAGACAACAAAGGCTCATTCGGGGAGATAGATTCCTTTGGTAGGACCGGGTAACAAAAGCCCATTAGGGAAGATAAATCTTTTCTATAGAATAGGGCGACAAAGGCCCGTTTTGGGAGATAGATCCCTTCAGTAAGATGGGGTGACAAAGACCCATTCGAGGAGATAAATACTTTTGATAGGACGGGATGACAAAGACCCGTTCGGAGAGATAGATCCCTTCAGTAAGACAAGACGATAAAGGTTCGTTCGAAGAGATAGATTTCTTCAATAGGACGGGACGACAAAGGTCTGTTCGGAGAAATAAATCTCTTCAATAGGACAGAAGGACAAAGATCTATTCAAGGAGATAGATCTCTTCGTAGGACAGGGCGACAAAGGGTCGTTCAGGGAGATAAATTCCTTTGATAGGACGGGACGACAAAAACCCATTCTGTAGGACGGGGTGACAAAGGCCCATTCAGAGACATAGATTCCTTTGATAGGACGGGATGATAAAGACCCGTTCGGGGAGATATGAGTGGGGCAGAATCATTAGGAATCAAATGATAGGACTATTAAAAGAAAAATCGTGAGTGACTTACTTGATAGGAGGTATCTCTGTCGAAAGAGAAATGATGTGGTTCACTGATAGTAGATCCATAAGTTCTCTACGTTTAAATCTTAGTTACAGTCGATCTGTCTAGATTATTGAGACAATAAGCCCCCGGGCGAACAATAGAGCATATTTGATAAGGATCTTTCCAAATGGGGGCTAGCTTGGCCCCGGGTTGGGGTTGACCAGTAGTTTCCACTTTTCTCAACACTAGATCACCTGGCTTAAACATTCGACTTCTAATTCATCGATTGTAATATTGTGTCATTGTTGCTGATACGCAGCTATTGGGTAGATGCGGATTTCTATAGTTTAGGGAGCAAGTCTAGGTGTTCATGCAAGGTTGATTCGTTCTGTTCAGAATCATATTGGGTCACCTGGAGCGAGTGGATCCCGATCTCCACTGGTATGACTGCTTCACTTTCGTATGTCAGGCTGAACGGAGTCTCTTCGGTTGCCCTTCGAGGTGTGGTGCGGTATGACCAGAGAATACTATAGAGGTCGTCTACCCATCGTCCTTTGGCTTCATCTAGTATGGTATTTAGTCTTTGGAGAATCGTCCTATTGGTTATTTTCACAAGTCCGTTGGTTTGTGGATGGGCAATCGATGAGAACCGATGATCGATCCCTAATTTTGTGTAGAACTCTCCAAAATTAGCGTTGTCGAATTATTTTCCATTGTTTGTGATAAAAATGTGATGTATGCTGAACCGAGTGATTATGTGAGTCCATACGAATGACTGGGTCTTAGCTACTATTATCTGGGGTAGAGGTTCGACCTTTACCCACTTAGTGAAATAATCAATAACCACTATAAGGAATTTTCTCCATCCGATAGACAGTGGGAACAATTCGAGAATGTCCATTTCCCATTGAGCGAACGACCTTGGTACTGTAAGGGGACTAAGCTCGGTAGAAAGCATTCGGGGAACCAAAGAGAATCATTGGCACTTATCACATTTTTTGACACAGTCGTTTGAATCATTCTTCATGGTCGGCCAGTAGTACCCTTGCCGCAAAGCTTTGTGGACCAGATTCTAAGCCCCAAGTGGCTGCCGCATATCCTTTTGTGGATCTCCCACAGAACATAGTTCCCCTCTTCTGGGATTAGACATTTTAAGTAGGGATAAGTGAAAGATTTTCGGTATAGCTTTCTCTCAATGATCGCATAATGGACGGCCTTTCGCTTTAACTTAACTGCCTCCAGCGACGAGTCAGACAATCGGTTGTCTCTCAAATATGCTTCGATTGGGTCTTTCTAACTAGGAGGTTGGTCTGCTGCTAGGACATTTTCAGGCTTATCGATACTAGGGTATGGTAAACTTTCAATATAGACCGTTTGACTAAAAGCAACCAAATCTAAGTTGGCCAACTTTGAAAGTATGTTGGCTCTCACATTTTCTGAGTGAGGGATTTGTTAGATGTTGACTCTTTCTAGTCTAGCCATCGTCTCGCGTAGTTTACTTAGATATTTGGCCATTGTCGAGTCTTTTGTTTTATAGACTCTTTTAATCTACTTGACTACCAATTGACTATCAGTGAATACTCAAGCACTTCGGGCTTTTATATTGGCTACAATTCGGAGTCCTGTTAACAAGACTTTATATTCTGCCTAATTGTTGGTGGCCCTGAAATCGAAACGGATAGCATATTCTGTTTTGAAATTGTCCAGACCCATTAGTATGAGCCCGATAACATTACTCGAAGAATTTGAGGACCCATCAACATGTATGGTCCAGTCTAGCAATAACCATTCATTGGGACTACTGGTGGGGTCAAGTGTAACTATCACCGGGAGAGTGCATTCGAGAATGAACTCAGCCAAGGCCTAGCCTTTGACTGCTGGTCAAACTGATATTGGATGTTAAATTTATCCAATTCGATACTCTATTTAATTAAATGACTGGATGTGTCTCTCTTTTGGAAGATTTGTTTTAATGGTTGGTCAGTAAGTATCACGACGGTATGGGGTTAAAAGTATGACTGAAGTCGTCTGATTGGAAATAGAGAGATAAATATAGAATTTCTCACTAGGAATCGATCGAGAGAGTAACAGAGGGGTCATAAGATACTCTTTGAGCTGTTTGAAGGCCGTTTGGCACTCAGGTGTCTATGTGAACCGTTAGGATCTTTTCAGAGCGTAAAAAATAAGTTGTACTTTTCTCCGACTTTTGACTTGAATTAGTTTAAAGTTGTTATTTGACCGGTAAGGTGTTGCACCTTCTTTAATGTTCGAGACGGCAACATGTCCAAGATAGCTTGTATCTTTTTGGAGTTTGCTCCAATCCCACAGTTGGTGATCATAAAACCTAAGAATTTGTCCGACGCGATACCGAAAGTGCACTTGGCGGGGTTCGATCGCATATTATAGTATTTGAGCGTTTGAAATGTTTCCTCAAGATTGGCAACGTGAGTTTCGACATTGATACTTTTTACAAGCATGACATTCATGTACGCTTCTACGTTGCGATCGAGCTGATCTTTGAAGACTTTATTAACCAACCATTGGAAAGTCACTCTCGCATTCTTTACACCGAAAGACATGACTTGATAACAGTGTGTATCGAATTCAGTGATGAAACTTATCTTCTCTTTGTCCTCAAGTACCATTTGTATCTGATTGTATTCTGATTAGGCATCCATAAAACTTAAGAGTTAGTGGCATAAGAAATTATTGACCAATTTGTCGATATTCGGGAGATGATAATTATCCTTTGGACATACTTTGTTAAGATCCGTGAAGTCCACTCACATTCTTCATTTACCATTGACATTTTTCACTAGGACCACATTGGCTAGTCATTCGGGATACTTGACTTCACAAATAAACCTGCCAGTTAGTAACTTTTGGACCTCCTCTTGAATAGCTCATTGGTGTTCGAGGGCGAACACCCTTTTGTTATGTTTGACCGGCTTGTAATCAGAGTTTACGGTTAACTTGTGAATGATGACAGACGGATCGATACCAGAATGTCCTCGAGGGACCAAAAGAAGACTTTGGAGTGTCGCTGTAGGCAACCGACAATAGATTCTCGTAAGGGCGTAGACAGACCAGCCCTGATCCGAATAGTTCAATTAGGATCATCAGTCAGTGGAATCTCAATTACCTGTTCTCATGGTTCTGGTTTGTTCGCCAGTTCGATATTGCTCATGAGTTTTAGGGTGTCAATAGGAAAGTTTTCTCACCCATCTCAGTCAGCAAAGAGGGCGTAAGGATCGAGATTGCTATAGATAGTTGTTATCCCTTCCGACATTCTAAACTTTATCTTTTTGTGTCTAGTGTTAAATAATACTTCTAGTTTGTCCAGACTCGGTTGATTGAGGATGGCGTTACACGGTGAGAGTAGTTTTACCACGTGAAAAGTGGTCTTGACGGTTGCATAGTTAGAGGGAGTCCCTAAAGTCACAACGAGTGGATCGATCTCCTCTGGATATATGCATTCATTAGATAATCCCTTGAGAGATCCGGTTGGGGACTGAAAATGTGAGGAGTTGAGACTCATTTGATAAAGAGTGTCCCAAGCAAGGATGTCACAATTCGTACCTTGGTCGACTAGAACCCTTTTTATCGTATGAGACTTTATTTTGATAGTAACAACTAGAGGATCATTACGACTACGGTCGATCTTGATCAGATCATCGTTGTCAACGTTTTCTCTTAACTATAGCCATATTTTGTTTAGTGATAAGAAATTGGTGAGAAAGACTAACGACTAGCCTATTTCCCATAGACCACGCCAATCTGTTAGATGTGAGTTTTGATTTCACAAATCCAACTCCTTGATGACTCTAACGGGTGATCAATGAGGATGTTTGAAATTTGTAAAAGACTGCCGAAAGATGTTCTTGCGGGAGAGACTCCGACGCTCAAGTCAGAAAGATTAATTTTTGAATGGATAACAGACAGAGAAGAAGGGAAGACGGATCTCCCTATAACTTTTGTGTGTTTAGTGTCGAGTTAGAGAACTTACTTGTCTTGATGCATCGAGAGCCCTTTATAAGATATCCTAATAGAGCCGTATGATCTCGGAGCGTCGCAACCCTAGTTTTCTTATGAAGCGTTCCGAAAATTCCGGATCTTGGTCGTCAAAAATTTCGAGTTTTTATCATTTAGGAATTTGAATTATGCGGCGTGATTTTTTTCTTATCGATTAGATTTTCAAAACTTCATTCTTTATCCAAAAGATGCGTTTCGTACTGAAATAGGAAGTTCAATCAGGGTGAGATCTAATTGCGTATTATCGATTGGGAGTAGAAGCGTTCGGTTTTCTTAGTATTTGGTAGTCATCGGCAAGGTGGAAGAAGTACACGCTCGGTCTTATCAGATATACCTATTCATCGGTAGCGCTGCCTGGATCAATTTGTTCATGGTTCGAAGGGGTTAGGTCCTTTTGGACCATAAATGTCTTGTCGGGTTTCGAGTATCCGAATACCGCATTTACTGATGATTAGATCATGTCTCATAAATATATATAAAAAATCAAAATATTAAACAGAAGTTGTGCTGGCCTGTTCTAAAAGAGAATTGGAGTTAACTCATCTCGTTTGAGTTTGTTATTGATTAGACATGCAAGTGATTTAATTAAATGAATGATTTGGCCGAACAAGCCCTTATGAATACAAGGGGAAAATTGACTTAAAATTGACTTTCTATCGAAATTGTGTCAGACAGATTAATATACAGATAAAATACATTTCTATTTTCACTTTGATTTTCCTTTGTCATCCAAATGTATAAAATTTAAAATTACATTATTTTTCATTTGTTGCCTTTTTGGTAAAGCAATCTTCAAATGATATTGTAATTGTTGCATAATCTAGAGTTGCCTTATTATTTAAGATAGCGACAAACATCAGAACTTAGAAATACATTGCGAGTTTGGATATATACTAGTTCATATCAAGTATATTTGGAAAAAGAATATTCATGCAGTAATACTCGTATATATTGCCTACCCTTTTTACTGGCTGTCTAATTAACGTTATTTATTTCTGTGAAGATTTGGTTTCTAATGGTTGGAATGGTGAATCCATAGTTGAACCTTACTGTTTCAGTTTTTTACTCGGACATTCCATACGAAGGAGGATGTCCTTGTAATCTCACTAGAAAATAGCAACGTGTTTTCCTATCTTTCGTTGTTTTATAAATCAATTAATTAATAAGAAAAGACGAGTCATGGAGCAGTAAACAAGGAGGCCACGACGCGTATTCATTCACCATGACCAGTGACACTCACTGTCACAGTCAGAGTTGGTCGGTTACGCTTCCAGAAAAACACTCCCCAGTCAGATTTTGGGCTTCAAAGAGCGGAACATGGACGTACAACCAACGCAACTCGCTCTCTCAGCTACCCAAAATTACCGAAACGCTCTAACTTACCCTTAAACGTGCACGTGCCAGTCAGATCCAGTGAAGTAATTTAGTTTTGCGTAGACGCAAACGAGTAAGGAAAAATAGAAAGTTGCTCCGTCTTGTGAAGCGTTTTAGGCGGACACAACAAAACCTCCCACTATAACAGTGCAGTGGAATTTAGAAAGAAGGAAATCAAAAACGAAGCCAACTTTCTGTGTCTTTCTCTCTTATAGCTCTATTCTTTTTCTGATTTAGATCTCACTGACACTCGTCTCGTCGGAAGATTTGATTTTGAGATTTTTGCGTCTGAATTTCGGGTGTTTTGATTGATTAGAGAGAAAGAGAGAGAGAGAGGGTGCTTGAGGAAGGATTTAAACCAGAAAACGAAGGGAAGAAGAATTAAAGGAGTGGCGTTGGGGTGCAGACGCATGAGCTGGTTGGTCAATCTGAGGTTTTCATCTTCGAATTCGAATCATTTCGTCACTTGTCTTCTCCTCTTTATTCTTCATTATTCACCACAGTTGTTAATTCCTTCTCTCCGAACGACGTCGTTAGACCCCCAATTATTCGATCCTAGTATTAGTATTAGTAGTAGTATTTGCAGTAGTAGCCAAATTGAGGATGGATTCAATGGACAGGAGGAGTAATCATCGTCAACTCGGCAGAGGTTTGTTTGTTTTTCTTTTTCCTTATTTTTCTTTTTTCATTTTTATTTTTATTTTTTTTGTCGGCGCTTTCTATTACCCCTTATTTTTCTCGTTTTGGTTGTGGTTTTGTCTGTGCGTCTTGTCGGTTGTGCCTTTCTAGCTTTGCCCCACTACCACTACTCTACCATCATCCACCTCTCACTCTCTGTTTCTCCGTGGGTTCAATTTCCTCTTTTTATTGGGTCCTTGTAACATCATCCATCACATCTCAATGAATGGTAAGTGGGTAACAATCCTAATCATCCCATCCCCAATATAAATTTTGGACTGAACTAGGTTTTGATGATTGTAACCCCTTTGGAGATTAATTTGTTTTTCTGGACTAATTTTCTTTGAATTTGTATCTTTAGCTATGCTACACGGACATGTCCCACTTACTTTTGGATGGTGTGTAAGCTTTTTTAACTTCATTGATGGGGGCATGTGTTGTTATGTATCAAGAATTTTACACCTACAAGAACGTACTTAATTTTATGAGTGTCAGGTTTTTAATGTTGACTTCTTGGTGTCTTACTGTGCACTACCGATCATACAACTATTTATCTAAAGCCTAGAGACAAATGGAGAGTGAAAAAGGTTGTAATCCTAACTTCCGGAAAGTGTTTCGCATAAAAATCATTTTACTCCAGCAACACAGTTTTTGGGGGGTGGGCTTATTTCTGGTCACTCGATCTGGTGAATATACTGTTTATAGATCCGAAGCAAAGAAATTCTGTAATGATTAAACGAACATCGATGTTGCACGGGTGCTTCTACAAATGAGTGTGTTGTGTACTTCTTGTTTAATATGTGCTTTATACATGACACATTTTTTTTTTTTAATAACTTTGTCATGTTGCTATATATTTCCCCTCTTGCTGCACTTGGTACATATTAATTTCATTCACATCCTTCCACTTATGCTGCTAGATCCATCAGAAGTATGAGAAGAAAAATTGGATAACAGGTACCCAATTTCAAAGGGGAAAGTTTTTTGTGATTGAAGTTTGAAGAATGGTATTAGCTAGATATTGCATTTGCATGAGCTTGTTTGAGTATTTCTGGCATTGTGACAACTAATGTAATTTCCTACAAGAGTGCAGGTTATGTATTAGTCCCTTGCTCATTGGATGAAGGGTTTTTTGCAGGAGATAAACAAGTTAAAGAACTCATCTACAACCTTTGAGTTCCTTGTTCATCCTTGGAAGTTATTGAAGGGCTTATCATGGCATGAACAAGTGTAACAAAACTTAGCCTTCTTATTCCAAAAGCCTGAACAATTATAGTTATGCCACTGTGCATATCTGATCTCATATTCCATTTCTTTTAACAAACTAGTTTCCATTGTAGAGCGTTCATACTTTCAATCCCTCACTACTCCTTATATCACACCTTTCTCTGTACTATCCTAGTTATTTTATTTTCGTCAAAATAAAGTTGGGGATTTGTGCAACCTTAAATTACTTATATTTCCAAAATCCCACCTATGTGCTACAAACAAATCAAAATGACAAGGTTCAATGAAACTCAAGACATCTTTTTTCTTATTAATAATATTACTTGTAAAATGTCCTCTGTACAACTTTAATAAGCTGCACTAAAGAATCTGACTATATTTGTTTTCCATGTAGCTCTTTGCTATTCAAATGTTGGGAGGAGGCAGGCACCTGTGCCATCTGTTATCGTAATTGGCGGTGGCATAGCTGGGGTTGCTGCTGCTCGTGCTCTCCATGATGCTTCATTTCAGGTACTGATCATCTTTTTCTATCATAGATGTTATTCCCTTTTGTCACTAGAATGGAGCATCTGCTGTTCATGCGCCTATCTATATTCCTGTAGAGGCATCAACAGATGTTTCATAAGTCTTATAATATCTATTATACTTTTCTCGTCCTTGGAAAGTTTTCCATTTGAGATGAAACCCTTTCTTTTTTTACCAGGTCACGTTGTTAGAATCACGGGATAGACTTGGAGGTCGGGTGTGCACCAATTACTCGTTTGGTTTTCCTGTTGACCTTGGTGCATCATGGTACATGATTTTTCTATGCCCTCTCCTTTTTCGTTTCTACTTTGGTGGGTAACGGATGGAATAAATATATTGTAGATCTTCCCAAAGCTTACGTCCTTGCACTTATGAAATAGGCTGCATGGTGTTTGCAAAGAGAATCCATTAGCATCCGTGATTGGAAGACTTGGACTACCACTCTATCGTACCAGCGGTGACAACTCTGTGTTATATGATCATGATCTTGAGAGGTGAATATATAGTGTTGTTGCATAGACAAACCTTTGTAATGAAACTGAGCAGATTATTCATACTTGCTTGCTGATCTTCATACTTTATGCTTTGTCATCCAAACAGCATGTCATTACCTTCTTTGAGTTTCTTCTAGTCTGTGCTCTGGACCCATTTTAATTGTATAGTCAAGGATAATTCATGAATGGGCAGCATGAGATGTTAATTGCTTATGATGTTTGATTGGATCTCTCCTACACATTAGGTGTGTAAGCTTGTACTTTGTCTTTGAAGAATATGAATACTAATAAAACCTAATTGGACATAATTTGGTAGTATTAAACAAGTTTTTATAGAATATTGAATTTCTTAAAGGAATAAATTCAGGTACTGTTGCAATGGTACAATTCCGAAGCATATTCCCAAAATTTAACAATGTGATGGAATGCTTAAGTGGTTTCTTTGCTGGAAACTACGAGACGAGGTCCATCACCTGTGTAATTTTAAGGAAAGTGTTGAAGCAGACTTACTTAAAGTGGGGGGGGGGACCCCAAACATTGATCCCATTCTAAGTAGTGGACGCTTACAATGAGACTTTGTATCTAATATGAAAACAAATTGGGTCCTATCTATATTGATGAAACCTGTTTCTTTTCTATGTGGGGTTCTAAATCCACAAGTTTTTATCCGTCTCTCAAATTTACTTGATTGTGCAATAAAACTAAGCAACAAATTGTGAGGATACTTATCTGCCATGTTTATTCTGTTCTGCTATATCGGTATTGTATATGATTACTGTACTTAACACCAATGTCTACCACGTATTAATAACATCATATTGGAAAGTTATCATTTTGATGATGAAAGATGACCTGATTGTTGCTTTTGGCATCCCTTGCTTGCAGGAGGTTTTGGTTGAATTTTAGCAATAGTCCCTTATCAGTAGATGATACTATTTTATTTAATTTAAATTTCCTGGTCAAGATTTACCATTTAGTATGTGGTTTATGTAAGAGAACCAATGGTTCTGTCCATGACAACTTTTATCTAATTCAAATTTCCTGGTCAAAATTTATCATTTAATATGTGGACCGGGGAAGGAGATCAATGAACGATTCCGCCCGCTGGATTTATTCTCCTAGGAGAGGCTAGATCAATGAAGCCTATATCTCCTGCTTTCATGAATTGCTGGAAGGATTCTTTTGCCGTAAAACTACTTTTCTGGAAGGAAATTTCGCCCTGCTAAAATTAACTTGGACTGAACTGTGGAGTACTTTGCATTTTGCTGTAATTGTGGGTCTCGTCATTCACTAGAAAGCTTGATATAGATTGTACTCGGGGCTTTTGGTTTCTTTAGTTCTTTCCTTTTCTTTTTGTAATTTTGCATTTTGAGGCTTTAGCATGTCAGCCCAATAGTAGTACTTTGTGGGCCTTGTTTTTAGTTTAAGTTGCTTTAGCTAGGGTTTATTAAAATATCTAGTTTCATGGTATCCTAGGTGGAGAGTAATGGAGGAGCTATAGAATGTGAAGCCTACTGGTGTACCTAAAGGCATGAGTACTTTTTTTCTTGTGAGTGATTACAAGGAACCTTGGTTATGATTGCTAGTTGAATCCCTCCAGTGAGTTAATTCCT
Source organism: Dillenia turbinata (assembly GCA_037126225.1). Classification (NCBI taxonomy): domain Eukaryota; kingdom Viridiplantae; phylum Streptophyta; class Magnoliopsida; order Dilleniales; family Dilleniaceae; genus Dillenia; species Dillenia turbinata. The sequence goes on from JBAMMX010000021.1 coordinate 14,989,184, forward strand.
TGAAAACCTAGATGTTATTGCCTTGGATTTTTCTTACTTGTGTTATTCCTTTAATTTCTAAAGATCCTGCATCTAAGCTACTCCACCAGCCACCCACCAAAATAATGTTTTCATTGATAGCACTTGCGGCAAATTATATTGATGAATCTAAGAAGTGGAGTATAATTCTTATGCTTGAGAAAATATAATATATTAGCATTGGTAACTATCTCTTATGACAAAGGAAATTATTGGTCCTTTTTGTAACAACTCTTTCTTCTTCTCTCTGCAGTTATGCACTCTTCAACACAGATGGGAATCAAGTTCCTCAAGAGTTAGTCACACAGGTTGGAGAAGCATTTGAATCCATCTTGAAAGAGGCAAGTAATAGCGGTCCTTTATTTTTTATTTTTTTTTGAGCAACCTATGTTAAACTGGATAAATTTTTATAGTCCTGGTTTGTGCAAACTGTATAGATATTGATGTTGTGCTTCTAGTATCTTCCTCATATTTTGATTTGCTTCCTACCTTGCAGACTGATAAAGTTAGGCAAGAACTCCATGAGGACATGTCCATACTTCGTGCATTCTCTATTGTTTTTGAACGGCGGCCAGAATTAAGGTTGTGGTTTGATTTTGAAAATTACTTGCTAAATTCTTCTGTCTCTAAGTAATAAGTCATTTTACGGAAGGTAATTGTTGGTACAGGTTGCAGGGGCTTGCTCATAAGGTACTGCAATGGTACTTATGCAGAATGGAAGGTTGGTTTGCTGCAGATGCTGATACTATCTCTCTCAAGTGCTGGGATCAGGCAAGTTTCTAGAGGAATTTTATCTAACATTTAGAACTTATTATGGTATTGTGGATGAATTAACACAATGTAGGTTATAGTCAAGAAAATTTCCTGTTATTTCTGCTTGTGCCTATTAGGATGTGTTGGTGGCAGCAAAAGAATAAGATGATTCCCATTGAATCATTTATATGCATTGGAGTTTAATTCTAGAGTTATAATCGAACTTTCTCACGCCAAAAAAACATAAGAGAAAAATACAAAATTTTTAAAAACTTTGTTGCATTTAATGCCCTCAAGTAATGGAAAATTTTTTAATCTACCACTTGCAAAATGTTGCAAAGTGGTCCTCGGTGTCTGCTTACCACCAATACATTTAGAAGTGTTGGAAGACAAGAAATGGGAATTTTATTCTCATCTTTGAAAACCATTTTATCTTGATTCTCAGTTATTTTTTCGGCTCACCAGGTTCAATCAGTCTGCAAGTGTGCTTATGCTGGTTTTTTATGATCTTTCTCTGGAAATTTTCATTGCGTATGCTTTTGTGGCTGTCGGGTCTTAAGTGAGCAATATGCCGGAATAAATTGTGAATTAATAAATAAAATTTAATTGTAAAATCTGGGTTATTAACTTTGGGATTGAACTGAGTGTTACCGGAGCTGCCAAGACATCCAAATAACTTTACACTAGATAAATTTGATTAAGCTGTTCCTTTATCATCCAGCAAGACTTATCTCTCTCTCTCTCTTTCTCTATTTTATTTGATACAGGAAGAATTACTTCCCGGTGGGCATGGGCTTATGGTGCGAGGCTATCTCCCTGTCATAAACACTTTGGCAAAAGGTCTTGATATCCGCTTGGGCCACAGGTACAATTTCTTTGGCAATGCAATTGTTGGTCTGATTTGAAACTTTGTTTTTGTTTTTGTGAAATTCTTAATTATCTTAACTTTCTAATGTTTAGGGTAACAAGAATTGCTAGACGTCATAACGGGGTAAAGCTAACTGTAGAAGATGGGAGGACGTTCACAGCAGATGCTGCCATTATTACTGTTCCTCTTGGTGTATTGAAGTCAAAGAGCTTAAAATTTGAACCTAAGTTGCCGGACTGGAAGGAAGAAGCCATTGCTGACCTTGGTGTGGGAATTGAGAATAAGATAATTTTGCACTTTGAAGAGGTGTTCTGGCCAAATGTGGAATTTTTGGGGGTGGTTGCGGAAACCTCTTATGGATGCAGCTATTTTCTTAACCTGCACAAGGCCACAGGTCATTCTGTCCTTGTGTATATGCCTGCTGGACAGTTGGCACGGGATCTTGAGAAAATGTCTGATGAGGCTGCGGCTAATTTTGCTTTTATGCAACTGAAGAAGATCCTTCCTGGTGCATCAGCCCCGGTAACATTCACACTCTCCACCTAATCCATGTCTGCTTTACCATATCACTGGCATAGTTCTTTTGCATGGGTTTCATATAATATACATTCCCCTAGAATAAAAATTTTATCTATGTGATCGATCATGGTGATGCCTTTTGTGCATGTGAGTCACAAATTGTAAGTTTCCATTCTGTGCACCTTTTTGAACTACGAATCACTCAACTGTTTCTCATACTTTATCAAAGGTTTCAAGGCTAATTATCTAGCGGATGAAAGGACGCATTTTGCATTCCGGTTCTTTGTCCTTGGGGAAGTGTAAGGAATCTAACATATTTTTGTGTCTGTGTGTGTATGTGGCAGATTCATTATCTTGTTTCTCATTGGGGTACTGATGTGAATACACTGGGCTCCTATAGCTATGATACAGTAGGGAAACCCCATGTTCTGTATGAGAAGCTTAGGATCCCAGTTGATAATCTATTCTTTGCGGGGGAGGCAACAAGCATTAACTACCCTGGGTCTGTGCATGGTGCATTCTCGACTGGGCTTATGGCTGCTGAGGACTGCAGGATGCGGGTCTTGGAAAGATACGGAGAGTTAGATTTGTTCCAGCCAGTGATGGGCGAGGAGGCTTCTGTGTCAGTTCCTCTTCTAATCTCTCGGATGTGACAATTCTGTCTCCCTGGGATAACATGGTATATTTCATCTAATCAATTCTATTCAAACGGATTTTGATTAGCGGTGTTGAGCCATTTTGATTGCATGCTTTGGGAACTCATCGTGGAAAATCACTGTTTTCCCATTGATTAATCAATCAAAAGGATTGGCACCAGATTACTGAACTTTATATATGGCTTGTTCTGTATGACTAAGTCTTAATGACGGATTTTGTGCTGGAGGGCACTTTAATTAGCCTATATCAATAAAGCACTCTCTTCTGCTTGGCTCAGTGAGTTCACGAGACTGATAAGTATAGCTGCTTCACCTTTTACCAATTGGAAGTTTATGCATATATTGAGTTCTCTTCTATTTTATCTCCTCTCGACTTGCTTCCAACCTCACAAGAATTAGGTCATGTTTCGAAGACCCGTGGGACTGGGGAGCGGAATAAAACCCATTGTCGTCCTTGAAACAAATTGAGAATTGTAATAAAAGCCTGGGTTTTGCAACCCGGACCGGACCGACTTGTCTGGCAAGTCTGACCGGGACTTTGACAAGCAGCTGTTTTGGGTTTCTTAACATAATTGGAATTTGAAAAATCGGTCAGAGCCTGTCAAAATCGGGGTTGGATTGGGAATTGGATTAAAACCGGCCAATTTGGGTTTTGTTTCCCCCTTTTCTTTTTGGTGTAAAAAAAATTGCCTGTGTGCAATCAAACTCGAGAATGCAATTAATGTGCTCAAATCCGTTATTTAAAGTAGGTTTTGATGCATTTGAATTGTATTTTATATTAAATAATGTATAATGTTTAAATAAATAAATAGTATTTTATTAATATTATATATTTTAAACATGATTTGATAAGTATTTGCGATTAATTATATAGATTTTTTATATTATTAATATATTATAATTTAAATTTATTTATGATCAATTTGACCCAATGATCTATTGATCCCTTGACGTAATCGATTCGTATTTTGATATAGGTTTCAAAAGAAAGAAAAAACCATAGTCAGGAATTCTCTAAAATGACATTTTTTATCAACCACCACAAATAGTTCTTTTTTGGGTTGTACCCCCCAATTGTATAACCTAGCCCTTGAAGTCGAGGGGCACTGGTGATGAAATAATGGTAATAATAATAAGAAAATCTTTGTTTATTATTAAAGAGTTTTAGTCAAAGTAGTTGGAAAAGTAATCAATTAGTCATTTAAGAATAGTGGAGGAAATGTCATTTAAAACTTGAATTTGAGAGTGAGTTTTAAAATAAATATGGATATTTTATGTAATTTGATCAGTTCAAGAACTTAAAAAATAACTCTACTGATATTTTCAAATATCATTTTTTTGGGGGTACATTTCGAATATCTATTTCTTTTAAAGCAGAAAATCATACTTTTGTTGAAAGACGTATGGACTTTTCTCACTACACTACCTGTTCTTATTTATATCCTCGCCTGCTTGCCAAAAGTTATGTCCACAAGGCTATAGTTCTCTAACTTTCTCTCCCACTCATTTAATTTCTTGATGTTCAATAAAATAAGTTTTAAAAATAATTTAGAGTAATTAAAAATATTATTTAAATTTTTAATTTGTTCAGAAAAATTGATAAAATCAAACTTAATCCAGATAAGTCGAACAACACATTGGACAAGTCGACTTGCATGTCTAGAATGATAAGATAAGATCTAAAATGTCTACCTATACATAGGTCAAGTAAACTTGTTAAGTGTCAAGTTGACTTTATCCTAGCTCCAACTTGACCTGGAATTCAAAATTTTGAAATTTGGATAAGTATAGAACATATCCAGTCGACTTGAGTTATACACGAGTTGAGCTTAGAAATACAAATCTCAGAATCCTATCTATGCTCATAATCAAGTTGACCTATCTAATGGACAAGTTGAGCCGAGCCTAGAAAAACTTGACCACCAAGTCGACCCATATTTAATGTAAGGCGACATGTCAAAACCTTGCCTCAGAAACTAAGTTTGCAATATAAGTAAATCGACTCACTAAGAATATAAGTTGACCTGAGGTTTACACAGAAAGAAAATGAATCAATCCAATTTCTAGACCATGTCCACCTATCCTTAAACATAAGCCTAATACCAGTCAACCTAATTTGTATGCAGACAAGTCGACCTAATATAACGACGAGTCGACCTAAACATTAGTTTTCAAATTTTTTCTAAGTACAGGTAATTACAAGTCGACCTGAGAAAACAAGCAAGTCGACCTATTAATTCATGGTTGCAAAAGATCACTCTATAATTTAACTAAGTCGACTTAATAAATTAATAAGTCGACCTGACAAGTCGACCCAGCCATAAGTCAAGTCGACCTGAGAAATCATGGTCAAAGAAACTAGTGTCTGTAACATAAGTGAGTCAATCTAGGGCTAGAATAGGTTGACCTAAGAGTAGGTTATGTTGACCCAACAAATTTGTAAGCTTACTTACATGTGAATAAGCCAACCCATGAGCAAGATAAGTCAACCTACCTCTCATATACAAACATAAGCAAGTCGACTGGAGCATTTATCAAGTCAACTTGAGTAGTTAAAAAATGTAGAGGGAAGTCGATCTGACCAATTAACAAGTCGACCCAAGTATTTCAAAATTCAAAGACAAGTCGACTCAAAGTTTCAACAGATCGACCGCATGTGAGTAACATTTAAATGATCAGAGAAGCTATTTTGAATTAAATGAAAAGCTCAACCACCTTACCTACCTCTGTGATGCATTCAATGAACTTCAACAGCTAAATCATCTTCTCTGAGTATAAAAAGTATGGAAGGATGAAGAAGAAACATCTTTTGCACTATTTAAGCAAATATCAATAACTCAAAGCTTACTATGATTCTTTTGCACTCTCCGTGTCCATCACGAACACATCAGAAGGAAAAGCTTCAACTTATGTTTTTACTTTCACTTTCTATATGTTGTAAAAGACCAAAGAATTGAACTTCTTGATCTTGGGTTCATGTTGTGATGAGATTTTGAACTTAGGGTTTGCTTGCTTCGGGAAAGAGGCAAGTGAAAGTGTTTGGAGAAAACACTTATAAGGTTGGATAGCACCTATGAAGTTAGTGTGTAAACTATTTTAGAACAATGTATTAGAAAATTCAAGTGAAGTCTAGGAGTGGATATATACCAAGAAGGTGGAACCACTATAAATTGTGTGTCCATTGTCTCTACTCTTTTCTCTTATATTTTTCTTTTTACAAATTAATTTTATTTTAAAGTCTTAGGAAAAGTCAAAATTATCAAATAACTTATTCACCCCTTTTAGATTATTACATTTGGTGTTAATAAGTGGTATCAGAGCAGGTCTTTTGGAAAGGGTTCAACAATTTCAGAAGCAAAGGTTAGAAAATGACACTAAATGGAGATAATGTTCTATTTGAAATTTGCTCAACAAATAGAGCACCTTTCTTCAATGGCAACAATTATAACTATTGGAAGCAAAGGATAAGAAACTTTATCATTGCTCAAGATGAGACAGCATATGAGATTATAGAAGGAGTAGAATTTCCAACCGAAGAAATTGATGGGGTAAGAGTTCCAATGAAAATGAAGACTATGACTCCATAAGAGAAGAAGGCTTATAGAGCAAATTGCAAGATGGTTAATTTACTTCATTTAGCATTAAGCCTAGATAAATACAATCGAATTTCTTCATGCATAGAAAAGGAAATATGGGAAAAATTGGAGGTTGCCTATGAAGGAACAAACCAAGTAACGAACAATAAGATAAGGATGTTCAAGCAAGAATATGAAGCATTTAAGATGAAGGATGATGAGATAGTGAGAGACATGATAACAAGATTCAATACGAAACAAATGAGTCAAGATTGCTGGGCAAAAGAATAAGTCAAGAAGATATGGTTGATAAGGTACTCCAATGCATACCTAAGTCATAGGAAGCCAAGGTTACTATGATTGAAGAGTCAAAGAACTTGGAGACCGTTACAATGGATTAATTCGTGGGCTCTTTAATAACCCACAAAATAAAGATGAATTCCAAGGGAAATGACAATAAAGAAAGAGGGAAGTCTATAGTTTTGAAGGCGAAAAATTATGAGAGTCGTCTAAGTGATGATAAAGATGAAGAATGGCTCTCTTGACAAAAAAAAAAAAATCAAGAAATTTATGATGAAGAAGAAAAATAGAGGAAGAACAGAATTTAAAAAACCAAAAAGAAAGGAGGAGATAAGGTGCTATGAGTGTAAGAAATCTGGTCATATCAAGACTAGGGTTGATAAGAAGGAAAAGAAAGGAAAGAAGAAAGCTCTTGTGCATAAAGTGATGAGGACAACAGCTCTGATGAAGAAGGAAATAAGGAAGAACAAGCAAATCTTTGCTTCATGGCACTTAAGGCACATGGTGATGATGAAGTAACATCTTCTTCAAACTATTTTTCAGATTGTGATGATGAGCTATCTATAAATGAAATGCATGAAGCCTTTATGGAATCATTTAGAGATCTTAAGAAAATGACAAAGAAGAACAATGCATTAAAAAGAGAAATAGCTGAGTTAAAGAAAGAAAAAGGTAGATTAAAACTGGTAAATGAAAGTTTAATAAAGAAGAATAGCTCTCTAGAGCAAGAAAAGAAGTCCTTACATGCAAAAATAGAAAACAAAACTAATGAAATAAACAAAATAAATGCTGAAATGGAAATAATAAAAATTAAGAACCTCAATGTTCCCAATGAGAAGGACAAAAGTGAAAATTTAGAAAAGGAACTAGAATTTGAAAAAGAATAGAGCAAAAGATTAAGCTCCTTGTTAAATAAATTTATACAAGGTTAAGAAAAACCTGATCTAATGTTAGGAGCAAAAAGGGCTGTCTATGACAAGGCAAGTTTAAGATATAAACTAACCGTTACTCAAAAGAAACTTTATAGTTTCTTTGTTCCTAGTGCTAAGAACATAAATTCAAGCACAAAATGTCACTTTTACATGAAACTAAGACACAATGTACATCATTGCAAACTTAAGAAAAAATCCAGCACAAGTCAAACAAGAAGGCCTACAACGTATATTAGTTGAGAATTAAAACAATTACCAAAACAAAAATGAAATGGATACCTAAAGATGTTTTAAGGACTAACATTGTTGGACCCAAGAAACTTAGAGTACCAAAGGCCAATGCTTGATTTTTCTCTTGTGCAAACTTGTCTCAAGGCCAATACTCTCGGAAATACATGGTTCCTGGATAGAGAATGCTCTCAGCATATGACGGGAGACTTCTCAAAGTTCAGTAGTCTAGAAGAGAAGAAAGGAGGTAAGGTGGTCTTCAGAGACAACTTAAAGGGGAAGATAATTGGGATAGAAAATATAGGTATATTTTCTACACAAATTGAGCATGTTCTCCCTGTTAAAGGTTTAAAACACAATTTACTTAGCATTAGTTAATTATGTGATAAGGGCTACATTGTTTTATTTGATTGTGAATTTTGCAAAGTTATAGATAAACAAAGCAAAGAAGTAAAATTTAAAGGAAACAGGAAAGAAAACATATACGTTATTAATTTAGATAACATGAATGAACAAGATAAAGCTTACTTAATGTCCCTAGGAAATGATGATGCATGGTTATGGCATAGGAGATTAGGACATGCAAGTATGGATCTAATGTCTAAATTGGTTAGAAAAGACATAGTTAAAGGCATGCCAAAGTTGAAATATGAAAAGAATAAACTATGAGATACTCGCATGATAGGAAAGCACATCAAATCTTCCTTCAAATTCAAAAACATAGTCTCTACCTCTAGGTCACTAGAATTATTTCTATGGATTTATTTGAACTTACTAGGACACAAAGCCTAGGAGAAAAACACTATGATTTTATATTCATTAATGATTATTCTAGATACATATGGGTGCTATTCCTAACTAAGAAAGAAAAAACTAGTAGTGCATTCATCAAACTATGTAAAATAATTCAAAATGAAAAGGGGTGCACAATTAATAGCATTAGGAGTGATCGGGCAAAGAATTTGAAAATAGAGTATTGCAAAAATTTCATGATGAAAATAGAATTAATCATAATTTCTCAACACCTAGGACACCACAACAAAATGATGTGGTGGAGAGAAAGAATAGAATATTAGAAAAAATGGCTAGGACTATGCTATATGAGCATAACCTACCCAAGTATTTTTTAGCCAAAACTATAAATACAGCTTGCTACATTCTTAATAGGGCATTGATTAGACCAATCCTTAAGAAGACACCCTATGAGCTATATAAGTATGAGCTATATAAGGGTAAAAAGCCAAATATAGGATACTTTAATTTCTTTGGATGTAAATGTTATTTCCTAAACAATGGAAAAGACAACTTAGAGAAGTTTGATGTTAAAAGTGATGAAGACATCTTTCTAGGTTACTCTATCTCTAGTAAGACATATAGAGTGTACAACAAGAGAATATTGATGGTTGAAGAGTCAATTAATGTAAATTTTGATGAGAGTGACCCCTTAAATAAAAGGAGTTTTGATGATGAATCAAGAGATATAACAAATAATAGACCAAGGATCAATAGAAAATGAGAAATTAATGAAGAAACTCTAGAAGAACACATAAAAGAAGTGTAGAGAAATATAGAACCTCACAAGGAACAAGAAGTAAAGTTTGCTGCTGTAAGAAAAAGTGTTAATTAGAAAATATAATTGGAAATATAGAAGTTAGAGTTAGGACTAGATCCTTAACACAAAATTAATGTAAATTTGTAACCTTCATCTTTCAAATTGAACCTAACAATGTTAATGAAGTTTTGAGTGATGAAAATTGGATTTTAACCATACAAGAGGAATTAAATCAATTTGAGAGAAATGAAGTGTGGGAGTTAGTTCCTAGGTCAAATGATCAATCCGTAATAGGAACCAAATGGTTGTTTAGGAATAAACTAGATGAACATGGCACAATTTTGAGAAACAAAGAAAGATTAGTGGCTCAAGGGTAAAGGCAAGAAGAAGGAATTGACTATGATAAAACATATACTCCTATAGTTAGATTGCAAGCCATTAGATTGTTGCTCACCTTTGGCGGTTTCATGAATTTTAAATTATATCAAATGGATGTCAAGAGTGCATTCTTGAATGGTGTAATAAATGAAACTGTTTATATGGAGTAACCACATGGATTTGTACATCCAAAAAGCCTAGACCTTGTGTTTAAATTGTCCAAATCCTTATATGGTTTAAACCAAACTCTAAGAGCTTGGTATGAAAGACATTAATTTTCTAAATGAAAATGAATTTGAGAGAGAAAATGTTGATATAACCATATTTATTAAGAGAAAAGGTAAAAAAAAAATATTAATAGTACAAATCTATGTGGATAACATAGTATTTGGAGCAATTAATGAGGAACTTTGTCAAGAATATGCAAAGTCTATGCATGTTGAGTTTGAGATGAGCATGATAGGTGAATTAAATTATTTCTTAGATTTGTAAATCAAACAAATACAAAAGGAGATATTTATAAATCAGTCCAAATTCACTAAGAAATTGATCAAGAAAATTGGATTTAGTGAGGTCAAGGGATATGCCACTCTATGAGCACGTTGGTTAAGCTAGACAATGATGAAAAAGGAAAGAAAGCGTGCCAAAAGTTATATGGAAGCATGATTGGTTTCCTGTTATACTTGACTATATTTGCTTGTGTGCTAGGTTCAAATTTAATCCTAAGGAGTCACATTTAACTGCAATAAAAAAAATCTTAAGATGCTTAAAGGATACATGTAATCTAGGATTATGGTATGACAGAAACTCATCATTGACTTTCATGGATACTCAAATCCTAACTTTGTAGGTTGTAGATTAGATAGAAAGAGCACATGTGGCACTTGCCAATTCTTTGGGAGTATGTTAATGTCATGGTCCTCTAGGACGCAAAATAGTATTGCTACCAAATCACAGAAGCAGAGTATGTGGCTGTAAGATAATGTTATGCTCAAATCTTATGGATCAAACATCAGTTTGAGGATTATGGACTGAATTTAAAAAATGTACCAATTAAAATAGACAACATTAGTGCTACAAACTTAACCAAAAATCCAGCCTATCATTCTTGGATTAAGCACATTGAAGTTAGACATCACTTTATTAGAGATCATGTATTTAAAAAAAATATAATTTTAGAATATGTTGAAATTGAAAAGCAAATTGTGGATATTTTTACTAAACCATTAGATAGAGAGCGTTTACAATTTAAGAAGATAATTGGGCTTGATAGAATAAAATCTTATGTTTGAAATGCCTAAAATTGAATAAAATATCTGTTTGAAATACTTAGGTCAATTGTAAGTGAAATCTTAGAAGAATTTCAGAAGTGTAACATAAAGTATATCAACTTGTTAGAGGAATGAGTTGATTTATAGACAAGATAAGTAGACTTGTAGGTTGAATTTTAAGAAATCTGAATGTGTAAATCGACTTACAAGATATGCAAGTCAACATGATATGATAAGAGTCGACTAATGTACAACATAAGTTGGCCGTGTATGTGTGCATTTATGAAATACAAATTGACTTATATGATATATAAATTGATCTATGAATATCAGGTTTCAGAAGTGAGTACTGAAAAATAATCAAGTTAACTTGTTAATACAACAAGTTGACTTATGCATGTTGAGGCTAAGAAAGGTTTCTGAAAAATTAAGAGAGTCGACCTATTAATACAACAAGTCGACCTATCAATTAATATTTGCTTAATGCAAGTCGTCTTGTTCTAGGAGTAAGTCGATCTGCAAAAACCAAAGCACAGAAAAAGTTTCTAAAAATTAACCAAGTGAACTTAGTTTACTAGCGAGTTGAACTGGCTACATTCAGAATAAGGTTTCGCTCAGACAAGTCGACCTATAATGAATGCAAGTTGACTTGCGTGAGTAGAAAGGTCGACTTATTCCTCCAACAAGTTGACTTGAGTAACTCATCAAAACTCAAAACCTAACCCAAAACCAACTTTTCTCTCTAAATTTGACTTGAAATGATCCGAATATGTAAAACTCAAAATCAAATAAGGCTTAACCTTTCGTATTCCCTCTCAAATTAATAACACTAAAATCAAAAGAGCTCTTCACTCTTTCTCTCTTTTCATGCACAAACCCTAACCCTCCTCTATCAATTCTCAAGGTTTCTTAGATACATCCTTCATTTTCATCAAATCCCTACACTTTGCAATCAACTTTCTCTTTTTCTCACAAAGAAGGTCTCATTATTTCTCTTTTTCCATTTTTCTTCTCTTACAAACTACGAAACCCTAATCTCTCATTCCTCGTGGCAAAATATCACCATCTCTATCGTAATCCTCTTGAAGAACACTACTATGGCACCAAAGAGAAAGAATCCAACATCATTCAATTAGAGTGGCTTCCCTTCATTGTAGAGAATTTAGTCCTTTGCTTCAAATTTTTGCAAAAGAAAATTGAATCTTGGTAGGCTTAGTGATTAGGAATTTGAAGAAAATCAAATTTCCATATGAAGAACACCTTGCTCACATTTTGCCATCCATGTTAAGCCCCAATGAATAAGTGTATGAACATTTAGTTAGGACATCCATTCTCCTTCTTTCCCAGGCTTTGCTCCAGCTTATTTGTAATATTTTTCATATCCTCAGAGTCCTCTAGGGTTTTAGAATACTTCTGCACGTGTTTGCCCAGCGACTGATCAGATTGCTGGGTGTTAGCGTTAGGTCCAATTGTGAGATTTTGGTTCATCAGGAAATCCTCATCCTCTCTTTGCATCCTTTGGTTTCCACAAGCCCTTTTTCCATTCTTTTCAATTGCTCTAGTTATAACTTTATTCTCACAATGTCTGCCTGGAGGTCCAGAAGAAGCTGGATCTAGATCATGTCTTGTCCCATGCTCCAATAGGACTCTCGATTTGACTAAGTAGATATTCTCGATTCATGTGAGTTTTGGCTTCGTTGAGCCTTTTTATTAGTCATATTGATTGGTCAAGTCAGATCTCCAACCGTCGATTGCACGAAACTTCTGAAAAAGCCATGTTCGAGTAGGACACCTGAGCACGCAGGCTAACATGGACTCCACATGCCATAGTTGGTCCCGACTTCACTTCTGTGTGCTTTCTTGTGTCGTTTAGGGTTTCTAAGTGTTTTGAATCCATTAGAACTCATTTGCTTATGTGTGGCACAATGATGGCATTAGAGTGCTCATTACTTAAGTGCCATGTGCATATGCTACCTACATATGCTATGGCATGTATAGATGGCTAAATGGCTCCAACGAGCTGTTGCCTTGCTACTGCTCATTGAGATCTTACCTAGCTTCACTCATGGCTTGTCTTAGGTCCATCACAGTTGCCCCCTTGGAGAATGATCTTGTCCTCCATGTTGAATGTGGAAAAGGCTTGGTTAAAGTGATTCATATCTTCCCATGTGGAATCTTCTTCTCCGAGTTTTTTTCACTTCACTAAGTCTTCATATCGCATTTGATCTACATGTCTAACCTCTTGGCTACTCAAGATATCATCTGGTTGCTTTAACACATTCCCATCTCCAGCGTAGGAAGATAAAACCGACGAGATGCATGTCGGTTTAAAAGTGATTTGCTTAGACTTATCCAAAAGTGTTCGGATCTCATGTGGAATTGAAAGGTTATCCACAGGAGGTTGAGTATCCTCCTTGGACACATTTTGGGCTGCTGGTTGGGATGAGATTTGGATGGCAAAGATTTGTCCTCCTTTCTTGACAATCAATTGTGTATTTTCCATCTCCACTCCTTTGATCATTGCACAGTTGTCTATCTTGAGTTTAATCCATTGGCCATTGTGCAAGAATTCCATCTCCATGTGCTTGTAATCAACAACAATTTGGCCTAATTGCTCAAGCCATTGCACTCCAAGGACAACATCCAAGCCTACTGGTTGCAAAGAATAGAGATCAACTTACAACTCCAACCCTTGGATTTGTAGATTCACTTTTTTATGTACTTCATGGTATTTGAGCTTTTCTCCACTTGCCATTCGAACTTCAAACTCTTCCACTCTTTCAGTAGGTAGTTTAAAGGATTTAGTAATCCTAGGATTGATGAAATCGAGGGTAGATTCATTGTCGATTAGCATGGTCACTTCCCTCATGCCAATGTGTGCACTCATGTGCATTGTCTTTGATCCTTCGATTCCAACCATTGTATAGATTGTAACCAATGAATCCACTTTTGGTTTTTTTTTTCTCTTGAGCCAAAGTTTTATAAGAAAAAGGCTCTTGATTTACAGGATTTATAGGCCATTCAGATTCCTCATTAGTTAAGGGCTTCACTATGTAGATCCATGGGGTTTTGCACTAATGGCCAGGCTGAAACTTCTCATCATAATTAAAACAGAGCCCTTTTGCTCTTTTAGCCTATATCTCTATGTAGGATAGCTTCTTAATGGTTAATGGTAGGGTTTTGAGGTGATTTTGCTTGATTACACTCGTGGTTGATGCAACAAAGGTGTGTGGTGCATTACTACGAGCTCGTGAAATGGTATGGGCTGTCAAGGTGTTTTGTGGCCTTGATGTCCATCGGATGTCCTGTAACTGATCTTCCTTAAGTCTTGCAATCTCCAAAGCATTCATTAATGACAACTCATGCTTTAGATCGGCAACAAAGGCTCCAATCAATGCTTTCTTGGGCCAATCAACGCTAGTAAATAGTTTTTGAATTCCTTTTGGTAATCCCTCAAGAACCTATTTGTCTTAACTTTGAGATGGCCTTATTATAATCAACAAAACACGTGTCATCAAAATGTTTCATCATCTCTTTGACAAAATGATTCCATAACATGTTTTTGTGACTTGCATGGTACCATTCTTTGAGTCATGACATCTATTGCTGCAATTCATCATGGAGGTAGAATCTGATGATTCTAACCCTCTCATATTTGTCATCAGGATAGTAGCTAAAGTAAATCTCAGCTCTAGACACCCATACACTTGGATCTCCCCTTTGGAACTTGAAAAATTTGAGCTTATGTGCTGTTGTCTGCTGCCTTGGTTCTCAATGGCTTCTCCTCCTTTTTCTCAGCCAATCATCAGTATCTTGGGCAGTAGGCATGACATGATCTTCCTCCCCACTACTAAACGATTCAAATTTAGGTTTGTAAGGGTTAGATCTAGACTTCTCATCACTAGTTATAGACTGGACAACATGAGATGTGGGTAGATCTCGGCCATGATTGCATCGCCTATGTTCAGCACTTGATCTGGGTTGCATATTTTATAGCATCTCCATCATGGCTTGTACATTTTACTCTAAATGAGCCACATGCTCATTGGTTTCTTGTATGGTGGTGTTGATTTGGGCTAACTGGTTAGTATTTTGTGTAATCTGGTTTTCCACAATATCAAGATACATATGTGGAGTGAGTTACTTTGCTTGCTTGGCCATGTGATAGTTTGGTGTGTTCTAGTACCTTTGACAGATTGGATGTTGTCCTCTAAATAAAAGCACCAAATTATTAGGGTTACAGGTTTATGGTTAGAATGTATGGACTAAATGTGATAAAATATGGAGTGCAAATACCCTTACATAGCATCTATATCACATGTAAGGGTGGCTTAGGGTGGAATTAGGTTCGGGTTAGGGATAGATAGTGGATCACTCACTCTCATATGGATTGCTCATGATCTTTACCATTCTGCACTTGAGAATCTCTCGAAAGGTGGAGGGGTTTCTCTCTTCTTTATGCTCTTAAGTTAAGTTCTCACTTTAAAAGAATGAACTAAATTTTATTGATAATTAAAGAAAACTCACATAAGATTTCCCTCCCTAATGCTCGGCCTAGGGCAGTATTTATAGAGTTTTACCTCTAGAGCTTACATTGGTTAGGACTCTAGGGATACGTTATCATCCTTATCCTAGTATACTCTTCTAAGACTCAAAATATATTGGAAAAAAAAAAAAGAGATAAGATAAACTCTTATTCTAAATAAACAAAGATAAGATAAAGATAAACTTAGAAATAAAATAGGACTCCTAGTCAAAGTTGCCTTGATCTTGATAGAAGTCTTCTTACCTATTCTTCCTGGACCTTTTAACTTGTGAGCTTTATCCCTAAGCTCTCCTCTTTCTACCCCAAGATGTGGTCCATAAGTTTCTCAAGAGTTATACTTGGTCCAAGACTTCCAAATGTTGTGATTGCACTAGGACTCTAAAGCTTTTATGATATATCCTTCTTAACCATGGATATCAAGCCTTCTTTTAGATCTCCTCCTTTATCCTACTTTTCTCCCTCTTGGATAAGGCTTCCTAAACCTCCAATTGCCTCAACAACTGCATGTGTACATTCCTTACTCTGATTAAAGACTTGTTCCCTAGGGTTTCCAAGAGTTTGAGTAGAAGTAGGACTCTTTAGTTCTTTGAGATTTGGACTTTTCTTCTCAGCCATGACTTCCCTAGGGTTTTTAGAGTTCTCTAGTTGCTTTAGGACTCTTCCATGATTGCCATTTAGCTCTTGGTTCATCTCCATAGTCGCATAGCCCAGCTCCTTGGCTGAATGCTTATGCAAACTATGGATTTTTTTCATGTTTTGAGTGCTCGAACGATTCTCCTTCTTGCCTAGGCTTTGCTTTAGCATATTTGCAATATTTCCTCATCCTTAGAGCCCTCTAGGATTTTATAATACTTCTGCACATCTGCCTCACGACTGATCAAATTGCTCATCATTGGTATTAGGTCTACTAGCGAGATTTTGGTCCGTCAGGCAATCCTCGTCTTCTCTTTGCATTTTCTAGTTTGCACAAGCATTTTTTTTCCATTCTTCTCAATTGCTCAAGCCATAATTTAATTCTCATGACATTTGCCTAGAGGTCTAAAAGAATCCAAATTTGGATCATGCTTTGTCCGACTCTCAACTCCACTGAGCAAATCTTCTCCGATTCACGTGAGTTTTGATTTTCTTGAGCCTTTTCATTAGTCATCTTGATTGCTCGAGTCAGATCTCTAACTACCTTATGAATGCATGGGGCTCCTGAAGAAGCTATTTTTGAGTATGATATCTTGGCGTGTAGGCTCACATTGGCTCTACATGGCATAGCTGGTCCCGACTCCACTTCTGCGTGCTTTCTTGTGTCCTTTAGGGTTCCTAAGTGTCTTGATTTCTCTAGAACTCCTCTATCATGTGTGGCACGGTGATGACTTTAGGGTGCTCATTACTTAAATGCCATGTGCATGTGCTACCTGCTTGTACTGTGGCCTATATATTCAGTTCAATGGCTCCTATGGGCTATTGCCATGCTACTACTCGTCAAGGTCTCACCCCAACTTCTCTCATGGTTTGTCTTAGTTCCATAACAGTAGTTCAAAAATGCAAAGGGAAGCCGATCTGACCAATTAACAAGTCAACACAAGTATTTCAAAATTCAAAGATAAGTCAATTCAAAGATTCAACAGGTCGGCCGTATGTGAGTAATGTTCAAATGATCAGAAAAATTGTTTCAAATTAAATGAAAAGCTTAACCAGCTCACCTACCTTTGCGATGCATTCAATGAACTGCAATAGCTAAATTATCTTCTTTGAGTATAAAAAAGGATGGAAGGATGAAGAAGAAACATCATTTGCACTATTCAAGCAAATATCAAGAACTCAAAGCTTATTCTATTTCATTTGCACTTTCAGTGTCCATCACGAACACATTAGAAGGAAAAGCTTCAACTTATGCTTTTACTGTTCTATTTGTTGTAAAATATCAAAGAATTGAACTTTTTGATCTTGGATTCAAAGAGAATGAAATACAACCTAGAAAGTAATCTATATAAGGTTTTTTATCGGTATAAAGCTCATAGGGTGTTTTCTTCTGAGATTAGTTCGATTAAAACTTAGTTTAATATAAAACAGGATGTACCCTAGAAGAATTTTAGCTACAACATTGTCATTCAATATAAACATTAATTTTTGCTGAGGACTCATTATCAAAAAAATTTTTGATTACTTCTTGATTGCAGATTTCACGTATCAATTTGTTTTCAAACTTTTTCTCATGAACACTTCTACACTTCTTGTTCTAAAGATTGTACAACTTTTCTTATTTTGGATTTACCTACACTGCTAGATTCAAAGCTAAGGAAATCACCCAACTGTGCCTAGAGTAGTTATCCATAAAGCTTTCCACCAATACTCGAGGTTCTACTTTATCCAAATGAATCAATGTCTAGTAATTCTGGATGTCTACTAATTGAGACTACCTTCTTAGTTTTGGATAAACTCTTAGATTGTTTTTCCTTTATATACAAGCATAACCTACCTCTATTATATTTCATCTTGGTAGATTGTTACCAACTATTTGTCAACTGATTTCAAAATCAGCTCCTAGCTTGTGTGCTGTAATCCTCTATCCTAATTAACTCCTTCTTACAACTAAGCATTTTTATGATTGACTTTCATTGAGCATGCTTCATCATCCTTTCCTATGTTATCTAGATTGATTACATAAATGATGCACTGCATTGATCTAGTGGATTTTACTTCTTTATTTTCTTTGATGATTATTAAACAAGTAACAGAATCATACATTTGTCAGACAACCACCAGAATCAAAACATTACTATATATATTCTCTATCACACAATTATATAATACTAAACATATTATGTTTTAAACCTTTCATAACTAAAGCATGCTTAGTTTAAGTTGAAGAGATACCTCTTCTTCCCATACCAATGACTTTGCCTAGAGTTGTTTCCAAAGTCAACTTGGTCTCCTTCCTTGTCTTATAGGTTGATGCATTTTATGGAGACTTCCTTCATATGACTCGAGCATCCAATACAAAGGGATCAAGTGGCTCCAGTAACTTTAGCTTTCATGCCATTTAACTGTCCCTTTGCCTCCATTTTATTGAACATCACACTTTCAATGTTGTTCTTCTTGAATGAGTCTACATGACATACTCAAATTTTTCCTTTTGGTATCTAAATTTTCTTAGATCTGGCATTGTTAGTGCTCAATAGTTTCTTAAGAACCCATTTCAATTTATTTGAGATTATGGTTTGTTCCTAAGCTAACATCCATTTGTGCTATGTCCCTTCCTATGGCAATGTGTGCATTTCTAAAATACTTCTGGCCTTTTAGTTTTATGAGTGCTAGATTGCATTCTAAGTTTACAATGATGTACATTATGTCCTAATCTCATACATAGATGAAATCGGGTCTTTTGTTTAGTACTTTTTGAACTAGGCACAAAGAAGCTATAGAGCATCTTTTGGGTAGTAGCTGGATTGAATTCTAATCCAAGCTTGTCGTATACTGCCATTTGGGCTCCTAATTTAGATCTAATTTTTCTTAACCCTGAATGAATTTATGTAGCAAGGAACTAAGTCTCTTATTCATCTCCTTTTCTTGTTTCGGTCCATCCTCTAAGTTATCAGTATCAAACACATGTTTTTCACTACAAGCATTTATATTTATGTGTTTTAAGTGTTCTATTACTATTTTGAGCTCAGTGACTTTTTCAGTCTTATCTTTTACTGCATTATGCAATTTATTCATTTCTAATTTTAGACTATCATTTTCCTTTTTCAATTTCTCATTTTCTGTTTTTAGCCTATTCTTTTCTTCTTCAAATTTAGCTAATAGTTTCTCCAATGTGATATTCCTTTCAGCCATTTTCTTAAAATCTTTAAGTGATTTAACTAAGATTTCATGCAATTCATTCATAGAATATTCATTATTAGAACAATCAAAGGAATCAGAATAGTAATGGGATGAGCTAGGATAGCTTACCTCATTTTGTTCCTCTTCTTTTGCCATTAAGCCCATATAAGTCTGCTCTTGGATGGTCCTTTCATTGGTTCCTTCATATATGTCTTCCAATCTTTCCCAGACTTCCTTGGTAGTCATGTTTGATGAGATTTTGTACTTGTTAATGCTCAATCCAGAATGAAGGAGGTCTACCACCTTGCAGTTTGCTTGATCGGATCTTCTTTCATCAGTAGACATGCTCTTTACCTTGGCCGGGACTTTGACACTGTTAATTTCATTGATTGGATATTCAGCCCCTTCCTCAATGATTTCCCAAGCTTCTTCATCTTTAACTATGACGAAGATCTTCATCTTGTGCTTCCAGTAGTTGTAATTTTAGCTGTCAAAGAATGGAGCTCTATCGATTAACTCAGTTTCGAGTTGGATGCCATGTTCATTTAGTGCCATTTAGGATCTTTGCGATAGAGGTAGCTAAACCATTCACCAAGAGACCCGCTCTTATGCCAATTGAAAAACAACATAGAGGGGGTGAATAGATTGTATGACACTTTCTGACTAGTATTTGGATAGTTTTTAGTTTATTGAGAATGGAGGTAAGATGAAGAGTTGAAGAGAGAAAGAAAACAGATTATGAAAGGAAGATAAAAACTGAACAGAGCACACGAAGTTTTTGTAGTGGTTCCACCAAACTCAATGTATGTCCACTCCTAGGCTGCACCTAAATTTTCACTATTTGCAACTTAAATAGTATAACAAACTTGCTTCTAGGTGCAAGTCAGACCTTTATAGTGTTTTTTCTCAAAACACTAATCCAATCTCTCATAGGTTATTTCTTTCTCTAAACCCCAGATCGAGAAAACCCTTCGTGGTCTTTAAACTTTTAGTACATGAGGAGAAGGAATATTACAATAAGTGAAGTTACATCTTCAAATTTAATATATTTGAAGCTCACAAAAAGAATTTTATATAAGTAAGAAAAAACATGGTGTCTCATTAAAAGCTCAGAATGTTGTGAGTGTTCAGAATGTTAAGCACTTCATTTTTCTTTTGGCACTTCTCTCTCTCTTTTTTGAAGATCAGTAGTTCAATTTATATCATCATTTACTTCATTCATCCTAATAGCCGTTCTGGTTGGTGATCATTTGAACGTTGCCCATTAGTGAAATAATAAATGCTTATATCACTTGTTTGCATTTTTTGTAAAGATGAACGTTAGAAACAAGGTGTCAACTAATATGAATGTCCTATCGACTATCAAATTTGAATTTTGAATTCTGTTTTTATGATGTCGGCAACTCAATATAGCTAGTCGACTGATAGTTTTTTTTGTAGATGATTAGTCGACTAATATTTAATTATAGTCGACTATGTTTTCTTTGAACATGTCTTATTGGTTAGAGTCTAAATGAGATTAGTCATCTACATTGATATGTTAGTTAACTGTTATATCCTTTAGTCGAAGGTTTGTCTATCTCAGTTGACTGATGTGTGTTTGCAATCATTATGTGCATTAAGTGTAGACTAAAATTTATCATGCGTTGACTAGATTCTTTGCATGGTTGAAAGATCTAAAGATTTAGTCAACTAATATATTTTGTGATTCATAAGTAGTAGATTACACCTAGTTACATGTCGACTAACTTTCTTATTTTGGAATTGCTTCTTCGACTTACATGTTCTTTTAGTCAATTGTGCTTCATTTAATGTGTCTTGTTGGTCAGCAACCTTACACACTTAGTTGGCTATCATTTGAATGGTCATAGGTTGCTTAGACTAGTGTGTCAGGTTAAAAGACTAATATTCAAATTTTTACATGCTTTAGTCGAATATTCTTAGACATTAGTCAACTATTGTTCTTCTTTAGTTGAAAACTTTAATACATTAGTCAACTATAGTATTTTATCCTTTCTAGGTACAGACTAATTTTAAATGTATGTTGACTAATGGTTATTTAGCCTAAGTGCTTGTTGGCTATGTTTTAGTTCATTTTCAACTAATTACCTTTTAGTGAAGTTCCTGTTGACCATCTCTAGTCTTTTGTCGATAGTTTTCTAGATATTAGTTGGCTATTCTTCCTAATTAACTGACTACCCAATGAGTTCTGAATGTGTTAGTTGTCACCCTACCGACTAAGTTCTATATATTGTCAACTAACATTTATTACTAAGTGAACTAATGGTTTACTTAGTCGACTAATATATTTACTCAGTCAATAATGTGTTTGATAAGCTTGTGGATGCAGATTATACACTTAGAGTGTGTTGGCCAATATGGTTAGTTGACCAATATTATGTGTCTGTCAATTAAGTATATAGTGTGAGTCCTCTTGTTGACTATTCTTTGGGTTTTGTCAACTCTAACTTAGTTCTTTATAGTCCTAGGACTCATTAGTCGATAGTCTTCTTTAGTTAGTCGACTAATCTACTTTTAGTGCTAAAGGCTTTAGTTGGCATTTCTTACATTTTAGCCGACAGCTTTTAAAATTTTTCAAAAATGTTAGTCGATAGTCTTGAAATTTTAGTCGACTATTCTGTAGTGTGTCTTTAGACTATGTCGATTATGTTGATGTGATTGTTGATAGCTTGAGCTAGTACGAAGTCTTTAGTCTGATAGATTAAATAGTTAGTTGACAATTTCAATGTTTGTTCCAAAACACACTTGGACTCTATTGGCTAATATGATCACTTAGTCAACCATCCCAAGCTACGTGTAGGCTGAATGGGTAAAGAGTCAACATAGTCACTCATTTAGTTGACTAATGTGATTGTGTAATGCAATAGTCGACTATGTGAAGTCAATAGTCGACTGTTGTGCAATAGTCAAGTAAGTATGTTTGATAGTCAATTGAATGGTCTGGTCTGTTGATTGCATGCTTTTATGTCCTTATTTCCTTAGCAAATATCAGTTATGTTTGATGGTCAACTGAATGGTCTGGTCTATTGATTACATGCTTTTATGTCGTTATTTCCTTAGTAAACATCATTTAAGTAAATGCGCATTTACTTAAGATTTTACATATAAATAAGAAAATACCCCAATTTGAATTCAATAAAAATTATTTCAAAACCTAATTTCTTAAGAACAAAAAGTCAACTCTCTCTTCAAAGAATAAAATTCCGATTTTGATTTTTAGATGAGTTTTGATTGAAGAGTTAATAAGTTAGACAAATTACAGAAAAATATGTTTTAACCAAATTAATACATGGGAAACAAATACTGTCATTTTTTCTTCTCATTTTCTTGATATTTTAAATAGTCATATTTTCAAGTACTTAGTCTTCAGCAGGTTGGTCAAATCTAGATTTTTAACATTCTAAGTCCCTTATTTTATATCCAACTTACTTGCTTGAGTAACATTAGGATCTAACTTAAGTTTGCTAACTTTTGCTCATAATCAAAACACTAATGTACAACAGTTAAGCTGAGAGTGGATGCACACCAAGAAGGTGGAGCCACTATAAATTGTGTGTCCATTGTCTCCTACTCTTTTCTATTCTATTTTTCTTTTCACAAATTAATTTTATTTTAAAGTCTTAGGAAAAATCAAAATTATTAGATAACCTATTCACCCCTCTAGATTATCACATTTAGTGTCAACACTTGGAGACACAAAATATTCATTTAGTCATTGCTTCTCCTCTCTCTCCTTACTTACTGGTTAAGAATCATATCTTTTAAGTGGTTAGGAGAATCCTATCTTCATGGACTAATTTCTTTACCCGCACCCATGCATATAAATATGGGAGCCCTTGCCTACTTAACACCACATGCAGGCGATGATGTCATGCATTGCTTTCGGGTGACGGCCTAGAGACTAGGATAAATTTGTCACCACACATAGTATTTTGTGTAGTGCATCGCTAAGAAATGAATGGCTCAACGAATTTCCTATTTTGGTTGTGATAAGGTATTTTAATACAATGAATATGGGCAAATATACCCTAATTGATTATTGTGTATAATAATGAAAGCAAGTATCGTTCCCATGAGAATATTTTTTAATACAAGTATGAATTAGTCTGTTTAACTTGGACAAACCGAACCGCAATTACGAAGATATTAAAGGATTAAAATCAATGGATAAAAGACCCTAGATCATCAACTTCATCTATTTTCAATCTTTTACATAACCAAATCTTTTTGAATCCCCTAAATTTATTGACTAATATATTATTGTATATGATGGTAGATTCTCTAAAATTAGATTTCACTCAATGGTCATGCAATGATATCACTACTAGAAAAAGGGGGATCAATGATGAAAATATCCATCACTGATAGTAAATATTCTGTCGTTAAAACTTTTTAGTAACGAAAAATTAGCGACAGAAATTCCATCGTTGAAAGTCACATCGCTAAATTTAGCGACGGAAATATTTCCGTCGGAAAGTTTAGCGACGGAAATTTTTCATCGCTAAAAAATCTGTCGCTAATCCGTCGATAATTTGAAAAGTGTGAAAATGTATCAACGATGAAAATTTTTCATCGTTAAAACAACCGTTGATGATTTAATTTAATATTTTTTAAATTATTCTAAATTACCGATGGATTGACTTTTTTGCATAAGAAAAAGATGGAAACCATGTTCTCTAATAGTGGTTACTAGAGTTCATGCCTTCCTCCTCAAATAATCTAAAAGAGATCGTAAAAAGAAAAAGTCTTATGTCTTCTCTGCTCTAGGATGCCTCTTATTTATAGGACTAAAACTGTAAATCGACAAGCAATTGTGAACTTTTAGGAAACTTAGTTTTTCTCTTTGATTTGGAAACTTATTTTTGTTGTGATGATAGTTTTTCTCTTGCTTTCTCAAGATCTAGAAAGTTCCTCTTAATCCTTGATTTTGAAAACTCTTGGAATTATCAGCAACTTGATTATGAGAATTACTCATTAGATATGTTCAATTTGTTTCCTTTTTCAATAGGAAATTGACTTTTTATACTGCAGCAACTTCTACCTAATTTTCGTATATGTTCTTGCCTGAAATAACCTCTCGACTTATCACAGGATTTGTAGTCTTTGAAGTCTAGTTTTCAATGCAATAAGACTCAGCCCAATCCGACATCGGAGTAAATAGATAAGTCCAAAATACTGATAGCTGCCTATCTAGTCCGAATTTCCTTAAATAAAATCAATATTTCCTAAGCAATAGTCACAAATTTAAGCAATAAAATATCATAAAATAGGTTTAAAACGGTCTTAAAATTCTTAAATAAGGATAGAAATAATATAATTCAAATGAATAAAATTATTATTATTTCATTTTGATATTTACAAAAAATTTTGTTCTAGCTTTCAGTTGCAACTCTACTTCTTTATTTAGATTTGAGACCTATAGTGTTACATTAAACACAGGCAGAGTTAAAGTGTTTCACCTTTGTCAGGGATCAAACCCGAGTCTCTCGCATTGCTGGTAGTGATACTCACCACTATATTACAACGACCTGTTTGATAGCAAAGTTTGTAGTCGTGCCTTTGTATCACAACAATAAATAAAAGTTTGTAGCCTAAATCCCAACATAAATCTTGTGAGTTCTTGATAAGCATAGGTCTGTTATTATAAAATAAATAAAAGTAAAATTAAATAAAGAATTTAGATGAATATAATTTTAATTCTACGATAAATTCCCCATTCTTTATGGTTGAATTAAATTTAATGAATCACACCTATAAATTCAAATGAAAAAATTAATTAAATTATATTTATATGATTATCAATAGTAGAATCAGCAAATTATTATTATTTTTTTTTCCATTTTAACTCGATGTTCATTTAGTTTACATGGGAAGAAAGTTGAATTAAAAAAATTCCCCATTCTCTATAGAATGAACACTCTCATACCCGCATACCTGCTAAAATCTAAAATATCCATTTAACTTCTCAAATAGATGATAAAATTTTGTATCACTCAAATCTTAAACCTGACAAGACTGGATAATACCTCTCTAAAACTCAAATACTCTAAAATCAATATTCTACCAATATTTTGTACTACACAAATCACTTGTATGAGACTAATTGTGCATGTGTTGGACACAAAGTCATGCTTAGTCGCTGTGGAATCATTCGGGTTGTCCTATGACCACTTTCGAAATTTTAGGTGTTTCCTTTAATACTCTATAAAATTACATTTATATAATTATCTTTTAAGTAAAATGTATTTATTTTAATTAGAATTTTAGCACTTTAAGTACTTTTGAGTAAGTTTTACTCTCAGGAATCGGAGAATATCATCGACAAAATACTCTATTCCATATATTTAAAATCGTTTATGATTATAGAAATTATGATGGCGTTTTAAGATTGTACTTTAGTGCAATGGTTCTCTTATATATATATAAACATATATTACTAATAGCAATGATAATGTTTTTCTGAAATAGAAAATTCTCTTCATGATATATTTTGGTATTTAATTAAAACATGTCTGTAAGAAATTAATGAGTGTTTCTATGCTCAATTGTTGAAATATGAGAGTTGGAATTATTTTACTCGATCACTCTAAATATGTTTGTAATCAACACCTACTAAATGGGCAATCACTAATCTGTAATGTCAATTTCTTACTCAAGTCTATGACGAGTACGTGATACCAATGATAATGGAGTAGTGAATGTCATGCTACCAGAAAGGAAGCACCCATTGATGAGTAGATTAAATATAACCACTATTTATCACTACTCTATTATCTAAAATTACTCAATTTGAATGATAATGGAGTAGTAAATGACTATATTAATTACGTTTTCTTTACTAATTAGCTTGACGAATAAAATTCTATCTTCCTTCCTTCTGATCTTCACTACATCTTATTGTAAGTCATTATAGACAGTAATTCCTATTCCGTTCTTAGTTATATCCTTACCTGTATACCAAAATTTTGGCCATAAGGCTGTAGTTCTCCAGCCTTCTCCTCCACTCACTTAGTTTCTTGGAAACACAAAATATTGATTATTCATTTAGTCATTACTTATCCTCTCTTTCCTTATTGGTCAAGAATCCTATCTTTTAAGTAGTTAGACAAATTCTATTTTCATGGACTATCTTCATTACCCACAAAATCCACATAAATGTGAGAGCCCCTGCCTACTTGACACCACATCTAGATGATGATCTCATGCATTACTTTCGGGTGATGACCTAAAGACCTATACAAACTTGTCACCACACATGGAATTCGATATAGTGCATCACTGAGAAATGAATGCGTCCACAAGAATTTTATTCTAGGTGTCAGTCTACCATAACACTCCTACTTTATCTAAGTTTGGGACCAATAGTGCGACATAAAACATAGTTAGAGTTATATTGTTTCGCCGTTTGATGAGTGGATTAAATATAACCACTATTTATCACTACTCTATTATCTAAAATTACTCAATTTGAATGATAATGGAGTAGTAAATGACTATATTAATTACGTTTTCTTTACTAATTAGCTTGACGAATAAAATTTTATCTTCCTTCCTTCTGATCTTTACTACATCTTATTGTAAGTCGTTATAGACAATAATTCCTATTCCGTTCACTACAAAATTAAAGCAATATACAGACGATGACTTTTATTGTCGGTGAATTTTAGTGACGGTTTTTTATGATCTTTAGAAACACTTTCGACGAAATCGTTAGGAAATGTATACATTTTTTGATGATATAAAATTGTCAGTCAGAAAAGTTTATCAACCATTAGTAAAATAGCAAAATCGTCTATAAAAATTGATGTTCAATTTTTACGACTATTAGTTGTGGTCCTTAAATATAGCAGTGTATAGATAATTTAAAAACAATTACTATATAACTCTTTTTTTCTATCACTTAACAATACCGTTTGTATAAATTTTTCATCTATACTGACTAATATATTTTACCGTTTGTAAATGTCATCTATAATTCAGACGGTTATCATTTGTCATCGACAAATGTGACAATTTTTAATGATGGTTTGGAAAAAATTACTATATGAGTTTTTTTAGTAACGGTTAAATCATATCATTGATATAAGTTTATACTTATACTAACCTAATTAATGCACCGTTTGTAAAAGAGATTTTTAATTAAAACAATTATTAATTGTTGTCAACACTACAGGTAGAGGTAACATTGTAATTTTATAATAAATTATGTTCATAATTAGTAGTAATACAGTGGTAACTAAAATTGTGATAAGTTTAGGATAACTAATAGTAATATAGTAGTAATTTAAATTGTATTAAGTTTATGTTAAATGGTAGTAATATAGTGATAACTAATAGTAATATAGTAGTAATTTTAATTGTGTTAAGTCTTTTATAATTAGTAGTAATATAGTTATAACTAATAGTAATCAGTGGTAAGCTACATTGTAGTATAATATAATCAGCAGTAATATAGTGATAGTTAATAGTAATATAATGGTAACTAATAGTAATATAATGGTAAATTAAATGTAATTAGTAGTAATATAGTGATCATTAATGATAACTATGGTAACTTAAATTGTGGATAATTTTACGAAAATTAATATTTAAAATATAGTGGTAATTAGTAGTAAAATGTAGTAAGTTTATAATAACTAGTGTATAGTTGTAACTAGTAGTAACTAGTAGTAATATATAGTGATAATTTAAATTGTTCTTACCCACCTTCGAATTCTGTTTCCCGCTTCCCGCCTTCGATTCCCTCTTAAATTATCACACAATTTTTTTTTTAAAATATAACTTCCGCTTTCAATTTCCCCTTCTCTTTCAAAACCTAACTTTCCTATATAATTTTCGGCTCTTTATAACTTCCCGCCTTTAATCACCTCCAATTCTAATATATCCTATTGTTTACTCTAAATGTCCATTTAAGAGTTCGTTCTAATTACCTCCCAATCATTGGATCAAAAACAGAGAGTTTGTCCACCATCTGTTGAAATGAGATTTATACAATTTAGAATTAATACCTGGACAGGAGAAAAGAACTAATTTGGGTTGTTTTTGTGGTATACAAAAGCACCATTAACGTAATATGAATTTACATTACTACATTATTATATGTAATGCTATTTAAGATAAACTTAATAGTGCCGTGTCATTGTGGAGTACTATTATAATATGAAATCATGTAATTAATTAATACATAATATATAGCCTTATTTTGACAATTCTTACACAATTCATTAATAAATTGGATATTATTAATTTAAATAATAGTACATGATATTCAATATTAGTAATTAGATAAAATTAGTAATGAAAATTAATATTAGTAGTATTAGTAATTTAAATAATACTATATAATTATATAAATTAGTAATTTTCAATATTATATAATCTAATAATCAATATCCAATATGCATCCATTTAAGTTTGGTTAAAACAATAAAATGTGATTTATCCGATTGAAATTTATCAAACTAGTTAGCATAGTTAACTGGTATAAAATAGTTTATGATAAGTAGTGGTGTGGTAGTAATATTATATAAATAATGTGATTTATCCAATATGCATCCATTTTTTATATGATTAATTATTGTTATATTATATTACAAATTTTCTGATTTTATTTAATTAATTATATATTATTAATATTATGAATAATATTCTATATGTTAAGGAATAAAAAAAGAAATTATTAGTGGTAATGTGGGTGCCTGTGCACCCTCGTGAGCACCGCGTGCTAATGGTAAGTAGTAATAATTTATGATAAGTAGTGGTGTGGTAGTGGTAAGTAGTGGTAATGCAGACATCCAGTAGTAAGTAGTGGTAACTAGCAATACGTAATAGTAATACAGTAACCATGTGGTATCAGTAAGTAATAACTATGGTGGTAAGTAGTGGTAAATGCCATCTCCACTACTCGTGTTTTTTTAATAATCATTAAAAACAAAAAAAAAGTAAATTCTAAGAATTAATTGTATCAAATTCTAAAAATTAATTATATGATATAATTTTATATAAATTTCAACAAAAATAACAAATAAAAAAATAAAAATATTATATAATTTTATATAAAATCCAAAACTAATCTATCAATATAATTAATTAAACTAATATAATTAAATAATATTAAATATCATATAATTAATTACACTATTACATTCTAAATTGTAAATGAAATTGTAAAATAATTACTATTATATTGTTTAGTTGAGACATTTAGACTAACTTATAAAATAATTACTATTATATTAATATATATTTCTATATATTACTAATATATTAATATAACTTGTTGTTATATTATATATTAATATATTATATTATAAAAAATATTATTATTGTATTAATATTATATACATAGTATTATATTTTATATTATTGTATTACATATTATTATATTATATTTTAACACATTAGTATTAAATTATATACTACTATATATTAATATTACATATATTAGTATTATATTATTACAAATTATAATATATTTTATAAATTACTTATTAAATTATAGTATAATTTTAATTATATTATATGTTCTATAACGATTTAATATATTTTTTTTCTGATAAAACAATTAAAAAAATTAAAAATTAAAAAAAAAAAGAGACAAAGTGGGCAGGCGCCAGGCAACCTTGCCTGGCGCCCGCTTTAAGATGGCGCCCCTGTTTCTTTCTTTGTTTTTTTTTTTAATCTAATCTAAACCACTAAATAATTATATTTAATTACATAAATTAATTATTTTTAATTATTTTAGCTTTAAATCATTTGTTAATAATTATTATATTTAAACAATTATTTTATGACATAGTATTATATTTAAACAATTATTATTACATAATTAATTAATAATTATTTATCTTTAATTATATATTATTTTATGTATTATTTTTTAAAATTAAAAATAAGAAATAATAAAAGAAAAAAAAAAGGCGACTGGTCAATCCACTATATATATATATATTTTTTTATATATATTATTATACTATATATATATATATGTATAATTAATATATAATTCTAAAATATATATATTATTATATTATATATTGTTGTATTTTATATTAGTATAATATTTAAAATAGGCAAGATTATCAATATTATGTAGTTTATATGAAAAAAATCTAAATCTAAAATTAATTATCATTATTATTTTATTTTGTATAAATTCTAAAAAATAATTAACAATAATAATTTTAATTAATGATTTTTCGACACAAAAACTGGCGCTAAAAATATATTTTACTTTTTTAATTTTTATTTATATACTATTAATTTTTTGGGATAATATTTTATACAAATATTATAAATTTGGTAACATATGGTAATATATTAGTAAGCAATAGTAATCAACATAACGAGCATGGTAATCGAGCCTATATAGTAACATATAGTAACCAATGTTATATAATATAACGGGAGCGTCTGGCGCCCGCCCCCATAAGCGGGCGCCCGCCATAGGGGGGTCTTGGCGCCTGCCTCCATACGCGGGCGCCCGCCATTCTCATTTGCAAAACACAAAGGGCAGGCGCTAGGCAGCCCTTGCCTGGCGCCCGTCCTGTTTGTTTTTTTTTTTTATATATATATCTAATCTAATCACAATATAAATAATTATATTAGTATTGTTACTCTATAATATATATTAATTCAATATATTTTTAAAGGTAAAATAGTTAAGTAAATAATTATATTTAATTATATAAATTATTTATTTTTAATTGTTTTACCTTTAAAGATAATTATTATATTTAAATAATTATTATATTACACCATTGCACCAAATGAAATGTAATGTAGTAAGTGATATTTTTGAATAATCTAAATATATAGTATTGAGTAAAAATATAAAAAAAAAAAAAACAAATTAAGAACAACATAGTTAAAAAAAAACAGTAAAAGTAAAAATGTGAAAAAAAAGGGTAAAGAGTAAAATTGTGAAAAACAAAGCGGGAAAAAAACACGAAAGTTAGAAATTTTGTATGTAAAAGTGGCAGCTTCTCATTCCCTCCAAAAACTCTCCTCTCAAAATCTATAGAAATTGTAACTTGATTAAAGTTTTTCTTCCCATAACCCATCTAAACCTTTCACTCAACCTTTCACCATAACAAATCTACCATACCAACAACTTTACAAAATTTTACAAAAAAGTAATCACTTTTTTTTAAAAAAAAAAAAAAGTTATTCTGGGTTCTACTACATTTTACTATATTCTTCTTCTAAAAGATTTTGAATTTTTCTAGTTATGATTATGAGATGAAATAAATGAAAGTAAGCTGACCATGAAGAATCATAATTATCCATTTTTAGGTTTCTTCAGTACCTGGGAGTGCACATAAAAGGCAACCATCATCAATACCATCTGAATCCATCCAAAAGATAATATTTTTATTTACAACCATTTCTTATAATGTACTACGTAATATTCATTTCATTATTAATTTTTATTAATTTTTATTAACAGATTGACATGAAGGATTAAAGATTGTGAATAAAGTTGGTCACCTGCATAGATTTGATGCTGCTGAGGTTATGCCTTTAAATTGCTGCTGAGATTATGCCTTCAAATTGTGGGACATGCAATCTTTTTTTTTGTCTTATATGTATCCCTCGTTCTATTTAATATATCAATTATTCTTGTATATCAATGCACATTTATATTATTTTTGTAATTTTGTTATTTTATGGTCTCTATACTATTTAAAAAAAAAACCTATTTTATTAAAATATTTCATATGTGGTGATATAGAGACTGAGCCATTTGATATGTGGTGACATACAGAGACACTAGCCTGACGCCCGTTCCCATAGCGGGCGCCCACCAAGGGGGGCCTAGCGCCCGCTCCCATACACGGGCGCCCGCCAAGGGGGGGTCCTGGCGCCCTCCAAGGGGGGTTCCTGGCGCCTGCCAAGGGGGGGTCCTGACGCCCGGCCCTATACGCGGGCGCCCGCCAAGGGGGTCTCCTGGCGCCCGCCCCCACACAGATCAACACACGTAACCGACGATAAAATAATAACATTTTGTAATACATAGTAACTGATGATAAAATCATTAATTTTTCCTAATTCAAAAATATCAGAGGATAAAAGTATTAATACCTTGTAACACATGATAAGCGATGATAATATTAGTGATATTTTCTAACTCAATCGTAACCGACGATAATAGTAATATATGATAATATATGAGAACCGATGATAAATCAGTACCTTTCCTAACTTAAGGGTAACTGATGATGGAAGTAGTGATTTTTCCTAACATGATGATAACGATGATATAAATAGTCATATGATAACTGATGGTAAAAGAATAACCTCTCCTAAGTCAATGTATCCGATGATAAAAATAGTAACATCTCGTAACATATAGTAACCGATAATAAAATGAGTGATTTTTCTTCACATTATGAAAACAGATGGTAAAAGTAGTAACATTTTGTAACATATGATAATCGATAATAAAAATCTTACTATTTCCTAACAACCTATTACCTGACGATAAAAAAATTACTTTTACCGACATTTTTTAAAAATGTCACAATATATCCGACATGCTACAACGGTTGCACAAACCATCAGAATACTTCTGTCCCGACTAGTATATACTCCACTGATATTTCATCCATTGGAGAAAGTGTTAGCGACACTTTTTGAGTCTTTTGTTGAAGGTTTTTGACCGTCAACATAATGTTCTTATTTTGTAGTGGTTCATAGTTATATCCTTACCTGTATACCAAAATTTTGGCCATAAGGTTGTAGTTCTCCAGCCTTCTCCTCCACTCACTTAGTTTCTTGGAAACACAAAATATTGATCCTTCATTTAGTCATTACTTATCCTCTCTCTCCTTACTGGTCAAGAATCCTATCTTTTAAGTAGTTAGACAAATCCTATTTTCATGGACTATTTTCATTACCCACAAGATCCACATAAATGTGAGAGCCCTGCCTACTTGACACCACATCTAGATGATGATCTCATGCATTACTTTCAGGTGATGACCTAAAGACCTATACAAACTTGTCACCACACATGGAATTCGATGTAGTGCATCATTGAGAAATGAATGCGTCCACAAGAATTTTATTTTGGGTGTCAGTCTACCACAACACTCCTACTTTATCTAAGTTTGGGACCAATAGTGCGACATAAAACATAGGTAGAGTTATATTGTTTCGCCGTTGCCGGGGATCGAACCCGGGTCTCCCGCGTGACAGGCGGGGATACTCACCACTATACTACAACGACTTGTTTGATTGCAAAGTTTGTGGTCATGCCTATGTATCACAACAAATTTTTTAAAAAATATTTGTGAGTTCTTAATTAGCATACATTCGTTATTATAAAATAAATAAAAGTAGAATTAAATAAAGAATTTAGATGAATATAATTTAATTCTACGTTAAATTCACCATTCTTTACGGTTGAATTAAATCCAACGAATCATACCTATAAATTCAAATGAAAGAATTAAATAAATTATATTTATATGATTATCGCAAGAAAATTATATTTTTTTTTCCATTTTAACTCGAAGTTCATTTAATTTAGATGGAAAGATGGTTGAATTAAATAAAGAATTAATTTTATCATATCAACTACACTTAAATATCTATCAAAGGTTTGTACCAATTACCACCATTGGACCGCACTTAACATCTAAAATATCCCATTAACTTGTCAAATACATCATAAAATTTTGAATCACTAAAATCTTAAATGTGAAAAGACTACGTAGGACCTCTCTAAAACTCAAACACTCTGAAATCAATATTCTACCGATATTTCGTACCATACAAATCACTTGTATGAGACACATTGTACATGTGTTGCACACAGACTCATGCTTGGTCACCGTTGAATCATTCGCGTTGTTCTATGACTACTTTTGAAAGTTTAGGTGTTTGCTTTAATACCCTATAAAATTACATTTATATAATCATCAAAAGTATTAATAAAATTCTCCTTTAGTTAAAATGTATTTATTTTAATTAGAATTTTAACACTTTAAGTACTTTTGAGTAATTTTAACACTCTAATCAAAATATTTAAAACCATTTATGATTATATAAATTATGATGGCATTATTAAGATTGCACTTTAGAGCAGCGGTTCTCTTATATATAAACATATATTACTAATAGCAATGATAATATTTTTCTAAAATGGAAAAATCTTTTCATGATATATTTTGGTATTTAATTAAAACATGTCTGTAAGAAATTAATGACTGATTCTATGCTCAATCATTGAAATATGCAATACCAAATTATCCTACTCGATCACTTTTAAAAAATGATCATAACCAACACCTACTAAATGAGCAATCACTAATCTGTAGTAGCATTTTCATACTCAAGTCTATGACAAGTATGCGATACTCTCGATAATCGTGTAGTGAATGTTATGCTACTAGTAACGAAGCACTCATTGATGAGTGGGTTAAATATAACGACTGATTATCAATACTCTATTATCCAAAATTACTTAATACGAATGTGATTATCTATCCTTTCATCCTCTAAAGATGCTTCCAAATCATCTGTGAAGTCACAAGTGGCTCTGAGGTCGTAGGCTTAACAGATGGTGCAGGCTCAACATACATAGGCTCAATGAATGGCTCAACAACTCTATGACTAGGTTCACCTTCTTCTTCCCTCTCTTCCCTTCCTCCTCTCCTTCTCCAAACCCCATCATCATCTTCAAACCAGTTTGCTTTGCTGAGGGAGGAAGCCCCTATGTTGTGCCTAGGATTTAGCTCTATCCCCTATCTCTTTGCTTATATCAACTTGGTGTATTTCTAATAGGTCACTGATGAGAGAGGGATAAGGAAGGTTTCCAATTTCAGACTTGCCAAGGGCCATCATATGGAATGAAATTAGGAAATGAAGGCCAATGTTTTTGCCTTCCATTATACATGCCATGATCTAGAAATCTTCACGGATAAAGGTGGTGTGACTCCCTACCCCAGGATGCAATATGTAGGTTGCTATCAAATAGAGCAATCTCTCATGTAAGTTGACAGATGCAGCCTTCACCATCAGCAATCTAGTGTTCTTGAACACTATCCTAGCATTTTCTATGAACTCCATGTCCATATATTCCTCACATTCCTCTCGAGGCACCCAGTTTTGGCCTTTTAACTTATAAAGGATTCTAGGTGTCACCACAATCTCCATGCCACACACATAGCTCTTGAATATACACCTATGGCTATGTTCTCCCACCTTTGTCTCCGTCTCAGAGGCACTGTTATGCCTTCCCTTCACATCAGCTATATTGTTGTAAAACAAGCTAACAAATCTATCATAAGTTATGGGATTTGGATCTATAAGGCTCAAGAGACTTACTTCCCTAATGTACTCACCATATGGAAATCCTATCATATCCAAGAAATCCCAATCTGTTAGCCTATCATGAGTTAAAGAATGAGAAGAGAAGTTCTAGTCGAAAAGCTTACTTTTCTCATGAGATGGAATGTCGCCGTGGTTAATGAGTGACGGATTCTTGCTTCTTGGCATGATTGATGATTGGAATAAATCAAGGGTTTTGATTTTATATGGTTTTTGGTCATGGAGAAAGTCTTCAAAATTGCCTCTGAGAGAGAGAGTGGCGGCTAAGGTTTCTCCAGTGTCTTTGGTCAACATAAGTTAGGGTTTCTATTTATACTTTAGCGAATTTGGCCATCACAAGTCCACTCGTGAACCCTTTTGTCTAAAATTTGCAATCTTCAGAACTGTTGCAAGTCGACTTGACATCTAGAGTAAGTTGACTGGTGGAGTCTTAAGTGATGATATAAACCTAAGGCATTAAGTATAGGTCGACTTAGAGTAGGAGGTAGGTCGACACAAAGAGTTAAGAAGACATTTTGAATCTAAGAATAAAGGGGCAAGTCGACTGCCTACATCTAGTGAGTAGACTCATTCTTTGAGGATTATTATATTTTGTCAAGCCGAGTCATCTTATGTCAACCTATAACCTTTTATAGGTCACCTTATGGTGTCCAAAATGAGATTCAAAACATTGAGTCATATAGATAGTCGACTCATGCACTTAAACAAATCGACCTTCTTGTCTCAAAGCTCAAAATTTATGTTATCCATATGAAGGCAAGTCAACTCACACTGCAAACAAGTTGATTTGTCTTTCTCAAATTTTGAAGTTCATGCATAGACAAGCAAAAATCATCACATACACACATTAAATCAATCAATCAATGATCTTTCTTTAAAATTTATCATCCCTAAATCTCTTCTTAAACTACAAAACCTATTTTTATTTGGGGGTTTGGTGAATATGTCTACGATTTGTTTGTCAATTTTAATATATTCAAGAATGATGTCATACTTCAATACATAATCTCTAATGAAGTGATGTCTCATTTTAATGTCTTTGGTTCTTAAGTGATGGACTGAATGTTTAGTTAGATTAATGGCACTAGTGTTATCATAATTAATGGGGATACATTCTAGTTCTAATCCATAATCCTTTAACTGATACTTAATCCAAAATATCGATGCACAACATTGACCAGTTGTAACATACTTAGTTTTTGTGGTTGATATGGCAACTCTGTTCTTTTTCTTAAAAGACCAAGATACCAACATACTCCTAAAGTATTGACAAATGCCACTTGTAATCTTCGTATCTACCTTGTACCAACAAAATCAGCATCAGAATATCCATGCAATTAGACAGATGAACTCATATCACTCCAAAGACATGAGTTACATGTCTCCTTAAGGTATCTAAAGAACCTTTTTTACTATTGACAAGTATGACTCCTTAAGATTGGATTGAAATCCTATCATGCTTTTGTATAATTTAAAGCACACCAGACTTTCCTTCCTCATCCTTATCTAACTTAACTGTGGTGCTTATAGGAGTTGTATTTCTTTTAGCATCTCCTAATCCAAATTTCTTGATTAGCTTATTGGTAAATTTAGATTGACTAATGGATATTCCCTTTTCTATTTGTTTGTTTATAATCCTAGGAAGTAGTTCAACTCCTCCACTATGCTCATCTCAAACTCAACATGCATGGTCTGAGCAAATTCATGACAAAGTTTCTCATTGGTGACTCCAAATACTATGTCATCAATATAGATTTGCACTATCAGTATTTCTTTGCCTTTCCTCTTAATGAACAAGATTGTATCAACCTTAACTCTCGCAAATTCATTCTCTATTAAGAAGTTGCTAAGTCTCTCATATCAAGTTCTAGGAGCTTGTTTTAGACCATATAATTCTTTGGACAATTTGTATATAAGGTCTAGATGTCTTGAATGTTCAAATCCATGAGGTTGATCTACATATATTGTCTTATTAATTATACCATTTAGGGAAAAAAAACTTTTAACATCCATTTGGGATAATTTAAAATTCATGAAATAAGCAAAGGCAAGTAGTATCCTTATATCTTCCAATCTTGTAACAAGGGCATAGATGTCATCAAAATCTATTTATTTTTCCTCAGTATAACCCTGAGTTACCAATCTTGCCGAATTTCTAGTAATTGTTCCATGTTCATCTAGCTTGTTTCTATAGACCCATTTTGTTCCTATCACAGATTGATCTTTAAGACTAGAAACTAGATCTCATTTATCATTTCTTTCAAACTAATTTAGCTCCTCTTGCATGGTCAGAATACGATTCATCTTCTAATACTTTATCTACATTCTTAGGCTTTATTTGTGTTATGAATGCTACAAATTCACATTTGTTCTAAAGAGCTGATTTAATCCTAACTCTAGACCCTGGATTTCCAATTACATTTTCTACATTCAACACTTTTCCTAACTACAAGAAATCGAATCTTTTGCTTTTTAGGAGACTCTTCGTCATTCTTAATTTCTTCTTCTAATTTAGAGACTTCTTTTTTGACATTTTCATTATCTAATGTTTCTTCCTAATTGGATTATCTATTGCTCTATCATCAAAACCCTTCTTGTCTAAGAGATTATTTTTATCAAATTGCACATGAATGAACTCTTCGACCATCATATTTCTCTTATTGTATACCTTATAGGTTTTACTACTTGTTGAGTATCCTAAAAGGATGCCCTCATCACTTTTGGCATCAAATTTTCCGAATGACTCTTTTCCATTATTCAAAACATAGCATTTACATCTAGGACTGGCAATTGGGTCGGGCCGGCACGAGCTCGGCCCTTTTTAAAGGGCCGACCTTGGCTCATTTAGAGCCAAGTTGAGCTTAAACCTAATTTTTAGGCTCGATTTAATTACGGGCCGAGCTTGGACATAAGTGGGCTCGGCCCGATGCAAGCTTAGCTCGTTTAACATTAAGCACTGTTTGTATTTGACCTTTTTTATTTTTTGTCTCACAGAAGAAAGAAGTCTAAGAGTCAAGACCCAAGTAAAGAGTCCTTATCCTTTCCTATCCCAAACCTAAGTCGTGTCTCGTGTCTCGTGTGCATGCCCAACCCTAACTCCAACACCTTCCCTCGCTCTCTCGCTCTCTCGGGAAAACCATTCAAAGACCAGTAAATGTTGTGGCTGTCCATCATACATTCAGGGTAAAGAACCATCGTACTGATTTTATGGTCTCCTTAGGCCACTCCTATTCTCAAAGACTCAATGAGTTTAGGACTCCTCGTCCTCTGGCTGCTTTACTTCCGCTTTTGAAGGATGATGAGAAGATAACAAAGTTCTAAGTTTGAGAAGAGTTTTTTTCAAAATCAAATAAATTCTAATTCAGTTGATTTGATTTAAAAATATTTTGATTAATTTGAAATTATTAAAATTAAAAAAATTGATTTTTTGTATATTTAAAGAAATTTTGTAGGTAAAAAAAAATGTTATTCGAGTTCGAGTCTGACCCGAAATGGGCCCGAATCCCTTTTAATTTTTCGAGCCGAGCTCAAGCCTAAATTTTTTGAGTTTTCTCGAGCCGAATTAGAGCTCGAGCCCATAAAATTTTAAACGAGCCGAGCCCGAGCCTTGCAAAGCTCGGCTCAGAAAGCTCGATTGCCAGGCCTATTTACATCTAAATATATGAAAGTAGGCTATGTTAGGTTTCCAACACTTATAAAGTACATGTAGGGTTTTCTTTAAAATTAATCTTATTAACCCTCTCTTATGTATATAGTAGGCTGTGTTTATAGCTTCTACCTAAAATATTTGGAAACATTATTTTCACAAAGCATTGTTTCAGCTATTTTTTCTAATGTTATGCTCTTTCTTTTTACAATTCCATTTGGTTATGGAGTCCTAGGAGCTGAGAAGATGTGATCTATACCATTCTCCTCACAAAAATCCTGCATTAACCCACTCCTAATATTTTTTTTTTTTTTTTTGTACAGCCCTTTTCATTTTAAACCTTTTTACAAAATTGAATATGGGCATTGCTTACTCTTTTTTTCTAACCAAGAATAGCACCCAGATATACCTAGAATAATCATCTATGATTACAAGCCCATAATACTTTTCCCCTAGATTTTGAGTTCTAGTTAGACTAAAAAGATCCATTGTAGCAAATTTAAGGGCCTATTAGTTAAGACTATGCTCTTTGACTTAAAAGGATGATCTGATGTGTTTTCCTTTCATGCAAACATCACACAATTTATCTTTTACATATTTTAGTTTGGGCAGACCATTAACAATGTTTTTTTTTCCCTAATTTGATATCAAATCCATACTTGCATGACCTAGTCTTTTATGCCATAGTCAGATATTGTCATGGCCCATTGCCATTAAATGAGCCTCTTCTACATCTCCTATGTTATCTAAGTTGATTATATATATATATATATATATTTCCCTGCATAGATCCTATGAATTTGACTTCTTTACTTAATTTATCTATTACTCTACAATAATCACTATCAAATGAAACAATATATCTTTTATCACATTGTTAACTGATACTAAGTAAATTATGTTTTAGGCCTTTAACTGGCAGAACATACTCAATAAAGGTTGGAGACTTATTTATATTGCCAATGTCAATGATCTTGCCCTTTAAGTTGTCTCCTAAGGCAACCTTGCCTCCCTTCTTTTCCTTCGGGCAACTGAATCTTGTGACATCTCCGGTCATGTGTATTATATCCCTTTCTATGACAATGCTTGCATTTTTAGTGTACTATTGGTCTTTTAGTCTTGTTGATGTTGGTCTGCCTATAAACTTGCAGTGATGTGTATTATATCCTAATTTCATGCAGAGATAACTGGTTTTTGGTTAAATGTTCTTGGAACTAAACACAAAGAAACTATAAAGTTTCTTCTGAGTTGTAGCTACGTTATGTGAGAATGGTATAGTAATAATTGTCCATAAGGACTTATGTAAGAATGTAGTGGAAATAAAAAAAAAAAGTGAAATAGAATTTTACTTGTCAAGATGGTTAGTGGAAAAGACATAATTAACATAGTCAGCGTTTATACACTCCAAATAGGTATAGATATAATTAATAAAAAAAAAACAATTTTAGAAAGATTAAGATGGATTTATACAAGTCATACCTAGTAGAGAGAAATTATTTATTAGAGGAGATTTTAATAGACATGCAGGGGAGAATAACAAAGGATTTGAAACTGTACATGGAAACTTTGACTTTGGTTATAGGAATGAGGCAGAAGGCACAATTTTAGAGTTTGCTACAATATTCGATTTGATACTCATAAACATTTTTTTCCAAAAAAAAAGAGTTGCATATAGTTACATATAGAGGTGAGTTGAAAACTAGCCAAATAAATTTCTTTCTTACCGAAGAAGTGACAAAATGATTTGTAAAGATTGCAAGGTTATACTGGGAGAGAGTGTGTAATAACGCAACTTAGACTTTTAGTTATAAATGTGCGTGTATCTAAAAGGCAAAATGAATATCGTCCATTGGTAAAACCAAAAATTAAGTGATGGAAACTGAAGAAGAAAAAATGGCAACCTTTAGAGAAAAATTAATTTAAGGATCAACCTGGTCTGCTAATGATGATTCAGAAGCCATATGGGTAGAAATGTCTAATAACATTAAAAATATAGGTAGGGTATTTCTTGGCATATTTAGAGGTCAGGTTCTAATAGGTAAGGAGTCATAGTGGTTGAATGAGAAAATTCAAACTACTATACAAAGCAAACGAAAGTGCTATAGGAATCTTAAAAATAGAAGAAGTAGCGAGGCATTTAAAATATAGAAAAATGTAAAGAAAGAAGTGAAAAAGATTATCCAAGAATAAAAAAAAATAAGGTGTATAATGAATTATACAAAAAGTTAGAAATCAAAGACGAAGAGAAAGAGATTTACAGAATTACCAAATTAAGGGAAATGAATGAAAAAGACCTAAATAGTATTAGGTATATCAAGAGTGAGACCAATAACATACTTGTAAGGGATATGGATATAAGAAAACGTTGGAGGAATTATTTTGATAATCACTTCAATGTGGAGGGTGCAAGAGATATCGACAATATCATGATACCTGTAAAAGAGATCAATAGAGACTTCAAACGTAAAATTTGTCTTCATAAAGTAAAAGAAGTCTTAAAGAGAATGAAGAATAATAAAGTCATAGGATCCAATGACATCCCTATTAAGGTATGAAAATGTTTAGGGGAAGTCGGGATAACAATGTTAATGATGATTTTTAACAAAATTTGGCAAAGTAGGAAAATGTCTAAAGCATGGAGGGAGAATATGCTTATACCATTATATAAGACTAAAGGAGACATACATGACTATTCTAATTATAGGAAAATTAAACTTATGAGTCATACTATGAAATTGTGGGAGAGAGTGATTGAGCATAGATTAAGATTGAAAATAAGTGTCTCTCAGAATCAATTTGGATTTCTATCAAAAAAATTCACCACTGAAATAATCCACTTACTAAGACATTTGATTGAGATATTTAGGATACAGAAAAGAGACTTACATATGATATTCATTGACCTAGAAAAAGCATGTGATAAGGTTCCAAGAGATATATTATGGTGGATGTTGATAAAGAATGAGATTTTCATCAAATATATTAATCTCATCAAAGATATATATGATAGAGTTGTCACCAATGTAAGAACTTGTGAGGGGTAAGTGATAGCTTTCCAATAAATATTGGGCTTCACCAGGGATTGGTATTAAGTCCAATCCTTTTTGCAATATTGATAGATGTAATCATAAAGAGTATTTAAGATGAAATATTATAGTGTATGTATTTTACAGATGATATAGTATTGATAGATAAAATTAGAAAAGGTATTAGCATTAAATTAGAGTTATGAAGGGACACACTAGAGTCCAGAGGATTCAGATTGAGTTGATTAAAAACTGAATGCATGAAATGCACCTTTAGTGATAATCATCATTATGATGAAGAAACGATTAGGTTAGAAGACAGGACGTACAAAAAAGTGAACGTTTTAGATATTTCAGATCCATTATTCAAAATGACAACAACATACATGTGGATGTGAACTTTAGGATCCAAGCGGGTTAGATGAGCTGAAGAAAGGCATCTAGAGTTTTTTGCGATCGCATGATACTACTATATTGAAAAGGAAGTTTTATAGAATGACAGCAAAACCTGCACTACTGTATGGTAACAAATGTTGGGCCATTAAATAACAACAAGAACAAAAAAATGGCTATAACTGAGATAAGAATATTAAGGTAGATTTATGTAAAACTGGAAAAGATAGGATAATAAATGAAGAGATATGCACTAAATTGGGAGTGTGCTCAATTGTGGATAAGATGTAAAAATATCGCTTGAGGTGGTTTAAACATATGCATGATGATCCAAAAACGCACCAGTTAGGAGGATCAAGAACTTAAATATATGAGATTTAGTGAAACGACGAAATAGACCATTAAAAATCCGGATGCAATGTATTTGCAAAGATATGATAGATAATGGGTTAACTTAAGAGATGATTTCGAACAGGAATGAGTAGCGTAGGGGAATTAGAATAAGTTAAATTATCATGTTTCGTATTATAAATTTATTTGGATAGTGTGTGTATGTATGTGCGTGCATTGTTTTTTTTTTTTAACTTGTACAGTAGTTTAATTTTTAGTTATCTTATATTTATCTATCAGATGATCGACCCTAAATTTTGAGATTAAGTCTCAAGTTGTTGTTATTGTTGTTGGCTTTGTTATACATATCGACCCTAAATTTTACTCATTCTCTAATTTTTATTTGCTTCTTTCTTCCTCCATTTCTACTAATAAATTCTTTAATAAGTTCTTTTTGGTTATCTTCTTAAGATCTCTAAGGGATTCAGTTAAGGCTTCATGCATCTCAATCATAAAGAGTTCATTATTAGAATCTGAATCAAAATCAAAAAATTCAGAGTAAGAAGAGGAGAATACCTCATGGTGTTCCTCTTCTAATGCCATGAAGTATAGATTGGCTTGCTCTTACTCATTTTTCTTCTCACTTGAGCTATTGTCTTCACACTCTAGGCTGCCAAGACTTTCTTCTTCCCCTTCTTTTCTTTCTTTTCTATTGTTTTGAGCGTTAGACATTTAACTTTAATGTGGTTAGCCTTCTTGTATTCACAGCATCTTATTTCTTTATTCTTCTCTGATTTCTTGAATCCTGTTCTACCTTTGTTTTTCTTTATCATTATAAATCTTTTAAACTTTTGGGTAAACAAGCTTATATTGTTATCATCGTCAACATCACTCGAGGTGTCATCTTCATTGGCTGCTTTAAGGGCCATGGATTTCCCTTTGTCTTCCTTTCCTATTTCCTTTTAATTCAATTTCATTTTGTGAGTCGTCAATGATTCCATCAACTGATCCATGGTGAGGGTTTTTAAGTCCTTTAACTCCTCTATAGCTGTGACCTTTGCTTCTGATGACTTTGGCATCCACCTAAGGCCTTTATCCACCATGTTCTCTTTACTTATTCACTTTCTTAATACTTTAAGTTCATTTGTGATGGTGTTAAATCTTGTTATCATCTCCTTAACTAGCTCCCCATCATTCTAAATGCCTCGTACCCTTGTTTCAACATTCTAATTTTATTTTTCTCAATAGGATTTGTTCCCTCCTATATGGGTTCCAAATTTCCCAAATCTCCTTTGCAGTTATACATGATGAAATCTTGTCATACTCATTTAAACTTAGAGCTAAGTGTAGAAGGTTGACAGCTTTACAATTAGTTCTGTATGCCTTCTTATCCTCTACTGTCATATTTTTCATTTTGACATAAACTCTTAGTCCGTTAATCTCTTCTATCAGGAGTTCAATTCCCACTTCAATAATCTCCCAAGCAATTTTATCCTGGGCAATAATAAAGTTTCTCATCCGTTGTTTCCAGTAGCTATAATTATTGTTATTGAAGAAAGTTACTTTGTTTGTGGAGCAGGCTTCAAAAGGAACATTGTCACTGTTGAGTGTCATTTAGAATCTTTTCTTTTTTTCTAAGGTGGTTAAGCCTTTTTTA
The DNA here is from genome assembly GCA_037126225.1 of Dillenia turbinata. Classification (NCBI taxonomy): domain Eukaryota; kingdom Viridiplantae; phylum Streptophyta; class Magnoliopsida; order Dilleniales; family Dilleniaceae; genus Dillenia; species Dillenia turbinata. The sequence continues at coordinate 15,034,004 of JBAMMX010000021.1, forward strand.
CAAAAAACCTACTCTTACAACAATTGAAGAACCAGTTTCTACGATCCTGGAGCAGGTGAATAGGTTGATTGGCACTTAGTAGTTTTTTTTTAGATTTGGAAGAGAGATGAGAAGAGAATGAGAGAAACGGACACAAGCAAATTATAGTGGTTCCACCCTCCTTGGTATAGGTCCAATCCCAGATTACATCTACTATTTTGTCCCAAAATAGCACAGGTGCTAGTTAATCCTCATAAGTGTTTTACACGAACATTCACCACAAGTTTACACAGGTGCTAACAAATCTAACTTGTGTCATCAAGGCAATCTAAGTCCTAACCAGAAAGACCCTTTCTTCTAATCGTTCTTACCAGGATGTGAGATGAATAATAATACAAGTTTAAAATTTACATTTCCCATTGAAGATGAAGGTCAAAAGGAGGCTCAACTACTCAACACAACTTTTGCAAGTCACGGCTCCATGGAATCCCAATTGTTGGACTTGAGGGGGAGTGTTGAAAGTATAGATCAATTGCTCAAGGAAGGAGCTCCAACCCTCGAAGATCATGAAGCCCTAAATTGCATCTTCTTGGACATCTATGAAAACATAAAGAAATCCAAACCAAAGTCCAAGAGAAAGAATAAGAAAAAGGGTCCAAAGTGATCAAGTAACCAGTCCAAGAAGGAAGAATAAATCTGGACAAATTACTATCTAGAAACAGCACATAGGCTTTGGCCCAATCCAGCCAAAGCCCAACCCAACAAAGCAAGCTGTTGCAGCCCACCTTCAGCCCACTTAAAGGAGATTTCAAAACCATCAAATGAAGCCCTAATCAAGGCCCAAATGACTGCACAACTGGCCCAAAACTAGCCCTCCAAGCTGGCCCATAATCTGTCTAGAAATGTTCTCAAAACCAAGGCCAATTCAAGCCATGTTCAAGCCCATTTTGAGGCAGCATTTGGTTCAGCAAAGGGAGAGCAATTAAGCCAAAATTATGACCCATATTTTAGCTAAAAAGGAGGAAGAATTCGTAGCTCAAAAGTGTGAAGATAAGCCTAAGAAAACAGCCCAATCAGCCAAGGGCGAAATGGGTGATTCATATTCTAACAACTAGTTTTTTTAGCTGTTGGAAATATGATTGTTGGACTCCAATGGCTACAAGTCATTTCCCCTTTGTTTCTACTGGCTGGTAAGCCTCTTTTTTCTATAAAGAAGGGGCAAGGGAATGGGTAGAAACATAAACAAGAATTGGAGCAAGTCTCCATGTAATACTTAGAGGAAAGTCTCTCAAACACATGTATTCTTTGAGCATTGTTTATGTTTGTCATGTAACATTGATATATCATCAAAGCAAAATATTGAGTTTATTTACTCACCAAAATCATCTTCTTTTGTTCTTCTTCAACTTGTTTAAATCATCTTCGAGTCTCCTTTAAATTGGCTTACCATTGCTCATCCAAATTTGCTCACAAACAACCAAGCTTGCGCACAACAATTTGAGTTTAATCTCATTACAAAAATCAACATTTCTGATGTGATCTTTAGGCTCACAGAAAATACAACATAGAAAAATTAAAATACAGAAGATCTTAATATAGTCGAGAGCATTTTCCAAGAGTTGTTGATCTTCTTCTTGTGTGTTGTATTTAAAGCCTTGATGAAGATATATCCATCAGAGATCATTTAATACATAAAGATAGATGTTGTGGTGGTTGAGAGTTTCATTTAATGCTCAAATAATTTTTCTTAACAATTAGTCGGTGCACACAGTGAGTCGACTTCCCTTCTCTCGAGTTAACTGATATTTAAATTTTACATTGTTTAATGCCTGTGTGAGTTGTTTGCCTCTTTGCCATGAGTCGACTACCTCATGAGTTTGTTCAAATGCTTATGATTGAAATCTCATGTAGGTTGGCTTACTAATCTATTCAGGTCAGTCTATGTTCTTCTGTACTTAAACGTTTTCATGTTGTGGCTTGTGTGAGTCAACTTGTGCTCTTCATAAGGTCGACTTGATATTTTATTTGCTTAAGTATATTTCCGATGAAGCTTGTGCATGTTAACCTCCCCAATGCTTCAGGTTGGCTTGGGCATAATTGTATCTCCATGTCTTATGCAAGTCGACTTGGACTTATTAATGAGTCGACTTCCGCTTGTTCCTACTTGAGTGTGTTTTCATTTTGATAGATGCATGTCGGCTTACCATCTATGGTAGGTCAACCTAGTGCAAGTTGGCATAGAATGTATGTCATTCAGCATAGTGCAAGTTTGTTTGCTCATGCTTATAGACTAGTGAAGTGTTTTGTGTCATGAAAGTCCTATGTAAGTCAACTTGGTCAAGGTGCAAGTCGACTTGACCTAGTGTCCCTTAGTTATTCTATGTACAGAACACATAGGTCGGCTAATCATGTATTCTAGGTCGATTTAAGCTTATACTCACTTGGAATCTTCTAAGTCCAGGACATGCGAGTCGACTTGGGGTAGAGTGCGAGTTGACTCAGTCAATTATGCTTTGAGATTTTCAATATTTGTTTATGTGTAGGTTAGCTTGTTACTTCCATAAATCAGCTTGAGTTATTGTTCATAAAAAATTTTCTAAGTTCAGAACATATAGGTCGACCTAATGCATTGAGTAGGCCAACATGGCCTTATGCTCGATTTCCTATGTCTTGGCCCGTGTCATGGCACTTGTCAAGGTCTATGCCATGGCTCATGTCATAGCTGTGTCATGCTCATGAATTGTCTTAGTCTTAAGTGAGTGGTTGACTTGATAATTTGTGTGAGTCAATTAGGTCTTATGTATGACTTGATTTCTAATGTCTGACCAATGTCCTGACACATGCTTTGGCTCATGACATGTCCCTAATGCCTTGTGCTTTGTGAGCTAGCATAGATTTTTCTAAGTATCAAATGTGTAAGTCGACTTATGATTTATGACAGGTCTACTTGACTTGAACATGGTGTATCCTATTTTCATTTTGACCTCTTTTAACATTCGTCGGTTAGAACTTTAAATATTTGACTCTACCATTTTATCAAATGAGTAAGTTGACTTATACTTTTGAGTTGGTCAAGTTATTATTTAGGCCTAACTTAGTTCTATTTTACAAAATGTTCTGTGAGTTGACTGGCCCTTTAGAGTGAGTTAACTTGAACAACCTACTATCTAAATTCAATCTGCCTAGAATATATGGTGATTCAACTAGTGTTTTGCCTTGAGTCTATTGGTCTAACATTTTGTCTAAGTTTAGGCAGTTGTATACTTAGCGAGTCGACTTATACTTATGAGTGAGTCAACTTCTTCATGTCTTTGATTCATATTTCTATCTTTGCAGTAGTATACTTAGCGAGTCGACTTATACTTGTGAGTGAGTCCACTTCTTTATGTCTTTGATTCATATTTCTATCTTTACACATTCTTAAATTCAACATAACATCTTCCAAATTAATCTTTCATTAGTTTAATGTAATATACTCATCACTTTCTTATTTTTACTCATCATCAAAACTTATTTTGCCAGTACAAACATAAGCTAATCATGCAATCAACACTTGGGAAGCATGTTTTATTGTATAAACATCTCATTCGTGTAGGAAAACAAATGGTTAACCTATCCAGCACCTAGACCTGGCAACTCAATTGCTTATCTCACTCTTCTTAGGGGTGTACACAACTCATATTGGGCTAAAAAAAACATGTTTCAGACCAAGTAACAAGCTTATTATACCTAACCTGTCTAGATTGACTACCAAACCAAGGGTATAACATTACATTCATGGTCTAAGGAAGCTGAAACTCACTTAACTATCATACTTTGCCATAACCAAACCTAGGGCCATGAATTCCACTAACAAGAAAGCATATACGTGTCATATTCTCATCTAACAACTTCTTAGCAACTCAAACATGCTAATTCTCTTAGTCATTAGCTCAAATAATATCTAAGCATGACAATACACATAGCAAAATGATTCAACAACATAGAAGCAACATAGGTATGATAGTAGAAAGGAGTACTTACCTTAAACTCTCAGAAGACTAGTTCTTAGGTTAAAATTCCACTTCCACATGCGTCATCGGGGCACCACTTGCACTCGACTTAGAAAAACCCCAAGACGGCCTGCCAAACTTGAATGCCAGTTTGATGATCATCACTAACCTAGGTTTTTCACTCAAACTATAGGCAAAAGACTAAGAGGAGCCGAGCACTCACTCACTTAGGATTCTTCACATATTTGAAGGAGAAGAAAAGGGTTTGGAATTGAAAACCAAAATCAGACCATGGATTTACTCCAGCTGCGAATGAGAAATAAGGGTTGTCTTTTGGGGTGCGATTCTTGTTCCCATAGGCTTCTTTCCACTGCACAAGCTTGGCCTTGGATGGAAGACAACGTTTGGAAGTGGAAAGGAGTAGATCACCGCCATTCGAACAAAAAGAGAAAGAGACATGTAATGGAGATGAATGAGCAAATGGTGAGGGGAGAGAGTCGTGACCTCTCTCGAGGCTTTTTTTTTCTAATAGTTAGGCTTGATTGAAGAAGAGGCTTTTATTGGGATTTTTTGAGGCCACCTTATCACTTTGAAGAGAAAGAAATGCAAAACATATAAGGGAATTTTATAAAAAGGATTTGGGTATTTATATAAGAGGATATTTTCTTAAAACTCATATTTTTTTATAAAAAGGCATTTTTCCGTGCATTTTTTATGTCGTTCTTGTGCAAAAATGAGAGATGGAAATGCATGAGAAAGGGATCCTCTGGGGTTGTCTAAACATGAGTCCTCACAAGTTATTGGATATTTTAGTGACTCACATGTACAACGGAAGCAATTAATAATTTTCAAAAACATAAAAGTAGAGATCGGGTATAGGATAAATACTCCATATGTAGAGTCTCCAAAAATCGATCGAACCGTCCCACATATCCCTCGATCAGATCTCACGACTAGGATGGTGATCACGATATTAATCGAACCACCATCACAGTATCACGCGCTGTAACCCTCAGTCCGGCAATCCGAATGACATGAAAAATTCCCTACTTGAAATTTTTCTCAAGCCCTCTACATTCTCTCTCTAGAGAATATTTTCTCACATTTTTTGTGCAATTTCTCTCAAGCCATTCTTTCTCATGGCTGCTCCCAAAGATCTCACAAAAAGGAAAGGTTAGTCTCTGCTAGAATCCTACTACAATTAAGAGGGAATTAATTTGAGAGAATCATGGGAGTGGGTAAGTGGGAGTTACCCTACTAACCCTATTCCAATTGTCTGAAATGCCCATCGTGGGCATCCCAAACCAATATCTCCCACTTGCACAGTCCGTCACAAAATCACAACTCATGTGATCTTTCTCATCACCCTGTTGGACTTTCATACAAGATTGGGCGTCCTTTGACCAACGAGTACACCTGAAAGTAAAGACCTCTCGATGCACCTGCTAGAATGATCGAGAAGCCATCGTTAGTATAAAAAATAACTCACTGCACCCCAAATCCAAGACTGATTACATCCATCGAGTTATTTTCCTTATCGAAAGCAATCCCCAAAAAATACTCGACTGTGTATCCACTATTATGCTTACATCCCAACATGAACAGACATAATAGACTAGTCGGTAAATACAACACAATAATATAATGTCAATTGATCTTTCTTTTCCCAAACTCGAATCTATTAGTCTCAATTCAGCTGCTTTCCTAAACTTGTTCCTCAAACCTCAATTTATCTTTCGGGCCATCGGTAAACAGACTAAAGTAGCAAACACTGAGCCGAGACCTCTAGAAACAGTCAAAAGTGATAAGGGTACAAGAGATCCCACCCAATGGATCTCGGGTCTCACACAGTGGGAATGAAGATCTAAATTATGTCAATGTCTCAAACAATACTCCCACTATCCCTGGTCGACATATCACACGTAGTATGAAACGCATGCCATAGTGTTATTCCCTCATCTCTCAAAGGGCATATGTCAGATTTCTCTAACATTGTGCTGGTATGGGACTCAGTCTACACATAAGATTTTATCCAAAAATCTCAGAGAGAGTGCCTCAGAGATAATATCATTAGTCACAGGTGATATCTGAGATCTCAAACCTGGCTACTTACAGGCAACGTGGATGTGGATAAGTCCATGCCGGTCATATCGCATGTGACCTCATTCTGAACACGTATCAGGGCGACTTTTGTTCTAGTAGGGCCACTCTCAAAGCCTTTTATAACTAGAAACCGTCTCATCTCCGCTCACTTAGAGCTGGAGGTGGTCACTCATGTGAGAGAGTCGACCACGCCTGCCTAACATATCATTTATCACAATAAATCACAAAATATATGACAATTAAAATAGTTAAATAAATAAACTCATGATTTAATCATGCACACATGTCATATATATATAACACAATATGTATCAATACAAGATGAGAAATATCAATATACATGCAAACCCTATGATTCCTATATCTCTCATAATGGGTTTATTGAAGGGATCAGCCAACACGCTGTATAGTAGTATACTTAATTTGTCACTTCACCATTCTCGATAATGTCTCTCATAACGTGATATTAGGTATCAATGTGTTTGGTTTTACTATGATACTTAGGGTCTCAAGTGTGGTCAATGACGGCCTGATTTTCTCAATAAATCATCTACTGGCCTCCCACTGTCTGTCACAACCCCTAAGTATCCGAAAATTTTCAGATCCAAACACTCTCCTAAACTGCCGCTGAGCGAACCACAAGCTCAGCCTCTATCATAGATAGAGATATATAGGTTTGCTTCTTACTACTCCAAGATAGCAAAACCTGATATCGATTTACATACATTCAGATCATCAACCCAGTTGGTATCTGAATACCCAACAAGATGCAAATTACCTCCTCTGTAATACAAGGAGAGGTCCGCAGTTCTCTTGAGATATCTCAGAATCCTTTTACTGCTTTCCAGTGATCTCCTCTAGGATTCAATCGATACCTAATTACCATATTGACTGCAAAGCAAATGTCTGATCATGTACGCGACATTGCGTACATCAGAGTACTCAATGCACTGGTACAAGGGACTCTACTCATTTCCCTTGTCCTTTCCTGAGTCTTAAGGCATATGTCAAGAATTAATGTTTAACCTTTTAGCGATAAGAGTATCTCTAGGGTAGCAATCGTTCTTCTCGAAGGGCTCAGGAACTCCATTGATGTTGGACTCCTGTGAAAGAGTCAACCCTATATTGAGCAATCCCTCTAGATCTTAACTTCGAGGAAGAATTGAGTCTCACCTATGTCCTTCATATCGATACTCGACAATGTCCATATCATCGTGGTTATCAGATACTCTCTGTTGTTCCTAGTCAACAGAATGTCATTCAAACACAAGGACATGATCGTAAAAGGTCATGAAAACGTATAAGGTATAAGCGATAATCCTTCTCGATCATCACGAAACCATGAGGTATCACCTCCTTGTGAAATCTCAAGCGCTACCGCCTGGATTAATGACTAAGGTCGTATGTCGACTTCCGAAGTCAACAGATCTTATCATTCTGATCTACAGGAATAAAGCCAGATGGCTATTCCTTGTAGATCTCCTCATCCAAAACTCCTACTCAGGAGGATAGTCTCAACGTCCATCTGGTCTCACTCTAGATCCATGTCATGTCCACGACAATCGCTAAAAGTAAACGGTTCGAGATAATCCTCAAGATTTCTCTTGAGATAATCCTCAAGATAATCCTCACCTATGTCCCTCAGTCTGAGTAACCCATGGTTATCAGGCGGGCCTTATACCTCTCTGCCGATCCATCAACCTTTCTCTTGATTTTGAGAACCTACTTATTATCAACGGCCTTACTATCATCAGATAAATCAACTAGATTTCAAATCCTGTTGATTCTCATCAACTCCTTCTGTTATCCATGGGCTTCATCAATGGTCTCTCACTGAACCCTCAAGAGCCTCTAGGACCGTTTAAGATTTCTCGTAATCCTCAAGAGTCACACTGAGTGTCACTCCCTCAATCAGGAAGCGACGGTTAGGTACGCGTCCTCGACTACTCTTATGAGGAGGGAAAACCTTTTCACCTCTAGATAGATCGCTCCCACTAGAACCCAGATCCATAATGGTGACTTAGGTCCCACCGTTGGGATCAGATAAACCACTACGCTCATTCATCTCATAGAAGATAAAGTCCTAATCAAGTTTACTTCTCATAGGGAAATCATTTTTAAGTAACTCGGCATCATGAGACTCAACTCAATAAGAGTGTTGTCCGTATGCTCACTTAGAACACATTCTCCTCAGAGTGTTCTGAGTATCTTATAGAGATACATCTCTTTTCACGCAGGCCTAACTCGCTGTGTAAATGCGAGAAACAGTGAACATATGCGGCACATCCCCATAACCTCAAATGGCTAAGGTCAGGCTGCCTCTATGTCGAAAGCTCATTTGGAATACTGACTGTGGACTTCAATAGAATACGATTGAGGACGTAGGCTATAGCAATAACATATCTACCTAATGGGAAACTATAAAATTAGCTTGCACCATCATCGACCTCACCATCTCAAACGAAGTCCTATTCCTCCTCACAGCTACTCTACTCCATTGAGTAGCAAGGAATAGTCAGTTGTCTCGTAATACCCTTCTTGAAATAGAGCTCTTCAAACAAATACTCGCGCCCTCGTTCGGTTCTGAGAGTCTCCACTCTCAAGTCTAACTAATTCTCAACCTCGCTAATAACCTCCTGAGGCACCTCATTGCCTCAGACTTGCGCGAGATCAGATAGACGTAACCGAAACGCGGATAATTGTCTATGAATGCAATAGAGTACCCAACTGCATTTCGGGTTCTCGCGTTCATGAAGGCCACAGATGTCGGTGTGAACCGACTACAATGGAGTCCCAGCTCTCATTGTAATGTTGAATGGTTTTCTTGTAACTTTGCCGTCTAGGCAAGACTGGTTAGCGGGTTCTACAAACTACTCACTGCTAACCGGTTCATCATCTCTCACACTAGGAGGATATTAAGAAATACCATTAAAATGAATCTCTTCCAGTGCATATGTCCCTCACAGACCAAAGCAGAACTAATCAATGAATTGTCGTAATTAATGAAAACTATAAAATTTCCAAATTAACAGAGCATATCCTCGACTGAAATCAAGTTCCGTCGAACATTCAGAACGTGAAAAGCATACAGAGTTTAGCAACTTTGCAACTCCAAGTTGCAAGTACTACTTCCTCTGATGTCGACAAATGCTCCATTTCTCCATGTAAATCGTCCTACTCGAGGACTCACTCGGCAGAACTTTATATGTGCGCTCCTGTCTTGAGTTACGTGGTCGGTTGCTCCTGTGTTTACAATCCACGAAGGAGAGAAAATAGTAAGCATCTCAAACCATGTAAAGAAGAAAGAGTTAATTTTCGTTCATCACACTTATAAGCGAAATGACCAAACCTACTATGAATGTAGCATTACACCTTGGTCCCATCCAACTCCTTCTTTCTGCGCTTTAATATTTTGTTGTTGATTTTCTCAGATAGTTTCTTCTTACTTGAACCTCGAGTCTGTTACACATGCTTATGCCTTTTGTATTTGGTGCAATGGAAGTCCTTGCTCGACTCCATTGTATAAACATGACCCGAGTATGGCCTACTTGCCTCCAGATGCTCCTATTCGAGCTCACTGTGCCTATTCATGTTAGTGAAAGTATGAATACTTTCGTCGTATGTGAAATAGATTTTCATGGTCTCCCATGAATCAGGTAAAGAGCTGGATCACACCCAGCATTAGAAAAGATATTCAAAATAGGCTCGTTCACATTTCCCAACTCGGCGATCATACTCGACATTTTTATCAAATGTTGAATCATCATATGATCAACCCTTTTTTATAAGTTATTGAACTTATAAGTTAATATCCATCTCATAATCTGTAAGAGCAGCACAATACTCTTTGTAGGCCGAACCAAACCGATAAAGCCATAACATATAGCTCATAGACTGGGATCACATGATCGCATACCATACTCATGAGGATTGCCCTAACTCAGCCATCCTTCCTCTTCCATACACGTAATGTCTCCTAATCTCATCTTTCTGAGGTATGGTACCCTCCCCAGAGTCTACTATTTCATGCCTAAGAATTTTAGTTAGATCTTGATTCTGGAGAACAAACTGAATCTATTGGTAAAAAATCTCGTAATTATCATCATTCAGTTTTATCACCCTTGTAAAGATCTAATATGAAAATTTTCAAGCAGTTTTTGAGACTTTAGTGATTTATCGATACTTATTCTCACATTTTATGCACTTTACGAATCAACAAAACCCAAATGATTCAAAGATAGACCCCAAGACGAGCGTATGAATCAACAGACACCATACACCACATTCTGAGATTGCATCTCACCATTCGGATTAGAATTCAGTACACAAAAACCCATAAAAAATCATTTTTATGGATGTAGGACCCTCAAAAATTAAAAAAATTCCAAATCCAGATGACCTGACATGCCGCCGACAGTCCCACACGTCGCCATGCATTGACTGCGCATCCCCATGCACCTACATGTGCTGGGGACAGTTTCTAGAGCATGACAAACGCGCATCGCTCTACACGTTGGCGCACGCGCCAGACGCGCAGGCACGCGGGTCAAGCGCCTACACGCGCGCGACCCGCATGCGTGGATTGGTCTAGACCTAGGGCGCGGGTCAGATCCCGGGTCCGGTTCGAGTTCACGGGTCGAATCCCGGTTCGTGGTCGGGTATGGGTACAGGTCGGGGACCGACCCGGACTGGGCCACGTGGCTCACGCGCCTTTACGTGCGTGAGCTACACTCGCCCTTCCCTTGCGCTGGACATGCCTACCTCGCCCGTGCAGTGCACACGCCTAGGAGTTGGGCTTGTCTTCTTCACCTCGATAGCTTCTGCAATCAGGTCTTTTGGACCCGGTTGCCGGAAATACCCAATTCCGGCACCGTTTTTACCATAATTTTTATGGAATTTCTAATTCTATTTATTTTAAGCATTCTTGACTCGATTTTTGAAATAATTGCACCCTAATCTCGGTATATTTTGAGTCCAAAATTCCGGCCCTCCACGGCCAATTTTGAAACCTCATTTTCTGGCAATAATGATATGCAATATATATGTCAAAATGTAGAGCCTAAAGAAAGGAACACAGATATACTATTTTCATGCATTGATTTACCCTAAAACTCGAAAAATCTGGGATTGAAAGGATCGGTCACTATTCATAGCCGAAAACTTCAACCGGAATTTTCTTGACCTAAACGTGCTCAAAAAATTACGAAAAAATTATTTTTGTAATCTACGTGACATAGGTAATACAGTGGTATAATCGGATTCACGAAACTCATCTGTGATCCGTATCTCAAATTTTGTACCTTATATTTTTATACCCGAAAATAAATTTCAAAAATTATTTTAAAAAATCCAACAATTGTTCTAGTACCAATGTTAGATATTTTAGTGACTCACATGCACAATGGAAGCAATTAATAATTTTCGGAAAAATAAAAGTGGAGATCGGGTATATGATAAATACCTTATATGTGGAGTCTCCCAAAATCGATTGAATCGTCCAACATATCCCTCGATCGGATCTCACGGCCAAGATGGTGATCACGATATTAATCGAACCACCATCACAGTGTCATGATGCCGCAACTCTTAGTCCGATGATCCGAATGACATGAAAATTTTCCTACTTGGAATTTTTCTCAAGCTCTCTACATTCTCTCCCTAGAGAATATTTTCTCACATTTTTTGTGCAATTTCTCTCAAGCCTTTCTTTCTCATGGCTGCTCCCAAAGATCTCACAAAAAGAAGAGGTTAGTCTCTGTTAGAATCATACTACAATTAGGAGGAAATTAATTGGAGAGAATCATGGGAGTGGATAAGTGGGAGTTACCCCACTAACCCCATGCCAATTGTCCGAAATGCCCCTCGTGGGCATTCCAAACCAATACAAGTATTGTTGTGGAGGTCTTGCATTTAGAGGACTTGCGCAAATGTCAATGGACACCTTTGAAAAAGGGAATATACATTCAAGAGATACAACAATAACAATAATAATCAGAATTTTAGTTTGAATAATTTAGGCCCGCTTTAGAGTATGCGTATATGTATCTAGCCTTCCCTTGTATTTTTGTAAAAAGATTGTTTCCACGTCTCGAATCTGTGATCACAAAGGAATAAACGAACAACTCAACCGTTGTCCAAAAAGAAGGATTTTTTGTTGAAGTGAAGTAATGAATGATGAAACTAGAGGCATCAGTTTTGCACCATAACCTTTTTCCATCTTTTAAAAGCTATAGAATGGAAATACTGGGAACTTTCCTTGGATAAAATACTGGAAATTGATATCTTCTTCATACCGAGCCCAAATAAGCCAATAGGCAACACAACATCTAGAAAAGAACCTGTTTGTACCTGTCCACAGCCAATGGTTATAGAAGCTTCAACTTCTTCTCAGTAACTATCCTCCGAGGTAAGAACATCCTCTACTAAAATCCCAGAGGTTGAAGTTTCAGCCGAGATATATGACACCATGTAAGGACAATTGCTAAATGTACCAAGGGGGAGTTTCATTGCATATTAATTTAAGAGATATTTTATTCTTAAACTTTATTTATATATTATGTTGAATAACAGATGAAGATGATATTAATTTATTTGGACAATATATAAATTTAATATTTGGCAAAGTTTTTGAATTACATGGTTTTTACAAAAGACACGCTTTAACATAGACTGTCGCGGCAACACAATTTTTCCAACACGAAATACCTCTAAGGAGAAGAAACGTAAACTACTATTAAAAACTCGAAACTCAATATACATGCAAGTAGCTAAATTCCATAATAATCCCTAAACTATTGAACGAATTTAAGAAAGGTCTCTAGAATTTGTTTTATAACTACTAAATCCTTAAAACTTTGAATATGGAAACAAATCAATCCTTGTGCAAACAGACATTCGTGTTTTGGATGGAATTTGCTGATGCAGCTCTAGTGATCTGACACGGCACATGACATATAAGATGTATTCTAGAAGGATTCCATTGCTTGGAAGTCCCTTGTTCGAGATTGAGCCTAAAGAGAGGTTAACTAAAAAGAATCAAAAGAAAAGGAGTGCATAATAGTTTAATTTATGATCCAAAAAATGAATCCAAATATATCAAAGCTGGCTAACAATCCCAAAATTTACTATGTTCAGTGCACTATTAAACCTTCCAATAATTAACTTTTCACCAAAATTTCTGAATTTACTAGTGTTGAAATTAATCGAGTTACATGCAGCGGAAATATTCATAAATAATTTTCGGGAAAAATAAATATGGATTGGGTATAAAGTATAAATACCTCGAATATGCAAAGCCTCCAAAAGATCAATCGAACGTCCCTCGAACGGATCTAGTGGTCGAGATGGTGATCACGATGTTAATCGAACCATCACCGCAATACCACAACGCCGCAACCCTCAGTCCGGCGATTCGTTGTGACGAGAAAAATTCTCTGCTCGGAATTCTTCTCAACCCTCTATATTCTCTCTCTAGAGAATATTTTTCTCTCTCAATATTGCACTCATCGGCCATGAACAATCCTCTGTTTGTGAAGCAATCAGCCATATATGATCCTCTACACAGGAAGATCACTGTTCTTTTTGAAATTGAAGTACTCTACTGGAGCCATTAATGATAAACCTTAGGCTTTGCTTCTCAGGATCTGTTTCTAAGATTTGTAAACATAAATTGGATCTAGACGGCAAGAGGGAGAGAGAGAGAGAGGGAGTTATTTTCTTAGGGTGGTTAGTGGGTTAGTGGGTGTTATCCCACTAACCCCATAATTCAAATTTTAAAAGTTTAAAATGCCACGTAGGCATCGCCCATAACCAATATCTCCCACTTGCACACGAGGGCATTTAATATTCGTCACAAGATCACAACTCATGTGATCACATCACCCTACTGGACTTTCATACAGGATTGAGCGTCGTGCGACCTGCGAGTACTCCTGTAAGCAAAGACCTCTCGATGCACCTGTTAGGATGATCGAGAAGCCATCGTTAGTATCAAAAGAACTCGCTGCACCCCAGATCCAAGACTAATTACATCCATCGAGCTACTTTTCTCAACGAAAGTAATCCCCAATAAATACTCGACTGTGTATCCACTACTATGCTTACATCTCAACATGGATAGACATAATAGGCTAGCCGGTGAATACAACACAATGATGTAATGTCAATTGGTCTTCATTTTCCCAAAATCGAATCTATTAGTCACAATTCAGCTACTTTCCTACACCTGTCCCTCAGACCTCAATTTATCTTCCGGACCATCGGTAAATAGACTAAAGTAGCAACACTGAGCCAAGACTTCTAGAAACAACCAAAAGTGATAAGGGTACAAGAGATCCCACCCAATGGATCTCGGGTCTCACACAGTGGGAACGAGGATCAAAATCATATCAGTGTCTTAAATAATGCTCCCACTATCCCTGGTCGACATATCACACGCGGTATGAAACGCATGCCACAGTGTTATTCCCCCATCTCTCAAAGGGTATATGTCAGATTTCTCTAACACTGTGCAGGTATGGGACTCAGTCTACACATAAGACTTTACCCAGAGATCTCAGAGAGAGTATTTCAGAGACAATATCACTAGTCGCAGGTGATATCTAAGATCTCAAATCTGACTACTTACAGGTAACATGGATGTGGGTACGTCCATGCCGGTCATATCATATGTGACCTCATCCTGAACACATATCAGGGTGACTTATGTTCTAGTAGGGCCACTCTCAAAACCTCTTACAACTAGAAACCGTCTCATCTCCGCTCACTCAGAGCTGGAGGTAGTCACTTGTGTGAGAGAGTCGACCACACCTGCCTGACATATCATTTATCACAACATATCACAAAATATATGACAATTAAAATGGTGCTATAAATAAGTGACTCAATCATGCACACATGTCATATATATAACACAATAAGCATCAGTACAAGGTGAGAAATGTGAATGTACATGCAAACCCAATGATTCAAATATCTCATATAGGAATCTATCACAATGGGTTTATTGAAGGGATCAGCTAACGTGCTGTATAGTAATATACTTAATTTGTCATTTCACCCTTCTCGGTGATGTATCTCATAACGTAGTATTAGGTATCAATGTGTTTGGACTTATTGATACTTAGGGTCTCAAGTGTGGTCAAAGGCGGCCTGATTTTCTCAATAAATCATTACTGGCCTCCCACTATCTGACACAACCCCTAAGTGATCCGAAAATCTCCGGAACCAAACACTCTCCTGAACTGCCGCTGAGCATCTCATAAGCTCAGTCTCTATTGTAGATAGAGATATATAGGTTTATTTCTTGCTACTTCCAAGACAGTAAAACCTAATATCGATTTGCATACGTTCAGATAACCAATCCAGTTTGTATCTGAATACCCAATAAGATACAAATCACCTCCTCCGTAACACTAGAAGAGGTCCGCAGTTCTTTCGAGATATCTCAGAATCCTTTCATTGCTCTCCAGTGATCCCCTCTAGGATTCGATCAATACCTAATTACCATAGTGACTGCAAATCAAATGTCTGAACGTGTACGCGACACTGCGTACATCAAATCACTCAGTGCACTGGAAAAATGGATTCTACTCATTTCCCTTGTCCTTTTCTGAGTCTTTATGGCATATGTCAAGAATTAGGCTTTAACCTTTTAGCGATAAGAGTATCTTTAAGGTCGTAGTCGATCTTCTCGAAGTACTCGAGAACTCTCTTGATGTTTGACTCCTGTGAAAGGGTGAACACCTGTCTCGAGCGATCCCTCTGGATCTTAACTTCGAGGAAGAACTAAGTTTCAGCCATGTTCTTCACATCAAGACTCGACAATATCCATGTTATCGTGATCATCAGATACTCTCTGTTGTTCCCAGTCAACAGAATGTCATTCACATGAGGACATGATTAAAAGAACAAAAAAAGGTATACGCGATGATCCTCCTTAATCATCACGAAACCGTAAGATATCACCTTCTCGTGAAATTTCAAACATCACTGCCTGGATTGATGATTAAGGTTATATGTAAACTTCCGAAATCAATAGACCTTATCATCCAGATCTATAAGAATAAAGCCAGATGGCCATTTCTTATAGATCCTCATCCAAACTCCCACTCAAGAGAATAGTCTCAACGCTCATTTGGTCTCACTCCAGATTCATATCATGTCCATGACAATCGCTAAAAATAAACGGATCGAGGTAATCTTGCCCTCAGTCTGAGTAACCCCTGGTTATCAGATAGGCCTTATACCTCTACACCGATCCGTCGGCCTTTTTCTTGATGTTGAGAACTCACATATTCTCAACGGCCCTACTTCCCTCAGGTATATCAACTAGATCCCAGATCCTGTTGATTCTCATCAACTCCTCTCACCCATGGCCTATAATCAATGGTCCTCCATGGAACCCTTAAGAAACTCTAAGATAGTTAAAGGTTTCTCGTAATCCTCAAGAGTCATACTGAGAGCCTCTTCCTCAATGGGGAAGCGACGGTTAGGTACGTATCCTCGACTACTCTTAAGAGGATGGGAAACCTTTTTGCCTCTAGATGGATCGCTCCCACTAGAACCCAGATCTGTAATGGATTCTTGGATCCTGCCACTGGGATTAACCAACCACTAGGCTCATCCATCTCATAAAAGGTAAAGTCCCAATTGATTTCACCTCTCATAGGGAAATCACTTTCAAGAATCTCGGCATCATGAGACTCAATCTCAGTGAGAGTGTCATTTGTATGCTCATTAGAAATACATCTCTTTTCTCGCAAACCTAACTCGCTGTGTAAATGCGAGAAATAGTGAACATACGTTGCATAACCCCATAATCTCAAATGGCTAAGGTCAGGCTGCCTCACTGTCCAAAGCTCATATGGAGTACTGACTGCGGACTTCAATAGAATACGATTGAAAACATAGGCTGCAGCCAATAACGCATCTCCCCAATGGGAAACGAGTAAATTGGTTTGCGCCATCATCGGCCCACCGTCTCAAACAAAGTCCTATTCCTCTCTCACGGTTACTCTACTCCACTGAGTAGCAAGGAATAGTCAGTTTCTCGTAATGCCCTTCTTGAAACTGAGCTCTTCAGACAAATACTCGCGCCCTCGATCGGTTCTGAGAGTCTCTACTCTCAAGTAACTGATTATCAAGCTCGCTAGTAAACCTCCTGAAGCATCTCAATGCCTCAGACTTGCGCGAGATCAGATAAACGTAGCCGAAACACGTGTAATTGTCTATAAACGTAATAGAGTACCCAACACTATTTCAGGTTCTCACGTTCATAAGGCCACAGATGTTGGAGTGAACCAACTGCAATGGAGTCCCAGCCCTTATTGCTATGTCAAATGGTTTTCTTGTAAGTTTGCTGTCTAGGCAAGACTGGTTAGCGAGTTCTACAAAACCACTCACTGCTAACCGGTTCATCCTCTCTCACACTAGGAGGATAACAAGAAATACCATTGAAAGGAATTATTTCCAGTGCATATAGTCCCTCATGGACCAAAATAGAACCAATCATAAAATTGTCATAACAAATAGAAATTTTAAATTTCTAAATTAACAGAGCATATCCTAAACTGAAATCAAGTTCCGTCGAACTTTTGGAGCGTAAAGAGCATACAGAGTCTAGCAACTTTGTAACTCTAACTTGCAAGTGCTACTCCCTCTGATGTCAACAAAACACTCCGTTTCAGTACGTAAATCCTCCTACTTGAGGACTCACTAGGCGGAACTATATAAGCGCGCTCCTATCTCGAGCTATGTGGTTGGTTGCTTCTGTGTTTACAATCCACGAAGGAGAGAAAACAGAAAGCAACTCAAACCACATAAACAAGAAAGAGATAATTTTCACTCGTCACACTCACGAGCGAAATGACCAACTCTACTACACGTGTAGCATTACAACTTGGTCGTATCCAACTCCTTCTCGCTGCGCATTATTATTATCAATTTTTTTGGATGTTTTCTTCTTACCTGAATCTCGAGTCCCACATGAGTCCTTGCTCGACTCCATCACATAAGCATGACCCGAGTATGGCCTACTCGTCTCTAGATACTCCTACTCGAGCTCACTGTGCCTATTCACATTAGTGAAAGTGCGATACTTTCATCGTATGTGAAATAGACTTTCATGATTTCTCATGAATCAGGTAAAGAGCTGGATCGCATCCAGCACTAGAAAACATATCCGAAATGGGCTCAATCACATTCCCCAACTCGGCGATCATACTCGACATTTTTTATCAAATGTTGCATCATCATATGATCAACCCTTTTCTTATAAGTTATTATACTTATAAGATAGTATCCTCATCTCAGGATCTGTAAGAGCACTATAATACTCTTTATAGAGTGAGCCAAACCGATAAAACCGTAGGATATTGCTCATAGACTGGAATCACATCATCGTGCATGCTACTCAGGAGGATTGCCCTAACTCGGCTATCATTCCTCTTTCATGCATGTAATATCTCCTAATCCCGTCTATCTGAGGTGTGGTACCCTCCTCGAAGTCCATCATCTCTTACCTCAGAATTTTAATTAGATTTTGCTCCCCGAGGATAAATTGAATCTACCGGTAAAAAATCACGTATTTATCACCATTCAATTTTATCCCCCTTACAAAGATCTAATACGACAATTTTAGAAACAGTCAATGAGATAATTGTGACTTGTGATGCTTATTCTCACATTTTGTGCATCCTACGAATCAACAAGACCCAAATAATTCGAATACCTACCCCAAAACGAGCGTATGAATCAACAGATACCATACACCACAATCCGGGATAGCATCTCACTATTTGGACTAGGATTCGGTACACAAAAACCCACAAAAGTCACTTTTATGGATGTGGGACTCACAAAAAATTTGAAAAATTTCAATTCCGGAAGACTTGACGCGCCGCCGGCGGTCCCACGCACCGCCACGCACTGGCGGCGTGTCCCCACGCGGCTCCATGCATCGGGAACAGCTTCTGGCGCGTGCCAGACGAGCTGCGCGTTTGGCACTCGCTCACACGCGCGCTCTACGCGTCGGCTCACGCGCCTGATACGCAGGCGCGCAGGTCACGCGCCTACACACGTGCGCGGGTCGGTTCTGGACCCGGACGCGGGTCGGAACCCGAACCCGGTCCGGATCGTGGGTCGCGGGTCTAGGACACGTGTCCGGGTCGGGCCGGGTCGTAACCGACCCGGACGACCGGTCCGTTTCACACTCCATTTCGCGCGTGAATGACACGTGCCCCTCCTTGCTTGCTTCACGCTCCTGCCTCGTGCGTGTAACGAACGCGCCCACGGGTTGGACCTCTTCGTCTTCACCCGATGGTTTCTGTAACCAGGTCTTTCGACCCGGTTGCCGCAAAACCCCATTTCCGAGACCATTTTGATCGGATTTTTTATGAAATCTCTAATTCCATTTATTCCAAGCATCATTGACTTGATTTTTGGAATAATTGTGCCTTAAACTCGGCGTATTTTAGATCAAAAAATCCGACCCTCCGCGGTCAATTTTGAGACCCCATTTTTCGGCCACAAATATATGCAATATATATATCAAATTGAAGAGCATGAAACGAGGATTACAGATCTATAAATTTCATGCATTGATTTGCCCTAAAACTCAACAAATCTAAGATTGAATGAGTCGGTCACTATTCACGGCCGAAACTTTCAACCGGAATTTTTTTCGCCTAATCGTACTCAGAAAATTACGAAAAAATTATTTTCGTGTTCTAGGAATCATGGGTAACACAGTGGTGTTCTCGGATTCACGAAATTCATCCGTGATCCGAACACCAAATTTTAAAACCAATATTTTTTATACCCAAAAATTGACCCGAAAATTATTTTTAATCCGACGTATCGCTCTGATACCAATGTTAGAATTAATCGAGTTACATGCAACGAAAATATTCATAAATAATTTTCAGGAAAAATAAATATGGATTGGGTATAGAATATAAATACCTCAAATATGCAGAGCTTCCAAAAGATCAATCGAACGTCCCTCGAATGGATCTCGTGGTCGGGATGGTGATCACGATATTAATCGAACCACCACCGCAATACCACAACGCCGCAACCCTCAGTCCGGTGATTCGTTGTGACGAGAAAAATTCCCTGCTCGGAATTCTTATCAACCCTCTATATTCTCTCTCTAGAGAATATTTTTCTCTCTCAATATTACACTCATCGGCCATGAACAATACTCTGTTTGTGAAGCAATCAGCCATATATGTTCCTCTACACAGGAAGATCACTGGTTTTTTGAAATTGAAGTACTCTACTGGAGCCATTAATGATAAACCTTAGGCTTTGCTTCTTAGGATCTATTTCTAAGATTTGTAAACATAAATTGGATCTAGACGGCAAGAGGGAGAGAGAGAGAGAGAGAGAGAGGGAGTTATTTTCTTAGGGTGGTTAGTGGGTTAGTGGGTGTTATCTCACTAACCCCATAATTCAAATTTTAAAAGTTTAAAATGTCACGTGGTTATCACCCATAACCAACAACTAGCTTTCAGGAAATTTCTTTTTTCCTTTTTTTCTAATATTTTTTAAATTTTGACTTTTATCATTTACGTTTTTTGATGTATATTTCTTGTATAACTTACATGTAAAGTCTTTTGCAGAAACATAATTTGTTGTTAGAATAAAATCAAATTTTCTTATAAAATTGACTCAAACTTTTAGACAAAAATTTGTGGTACATATTCACCAAATTTTAATTGACTCTATGTTGAGCACTCAAATCAAGAAGTGTAGGATTACATGAAACAAATGAATCACGAACCAAACTGACTAAATATGAAGCGCTCTACATCAAAATGTTCGTACAAATTCCAAATCGGTATAAATTAATTACACTTTTTTCTTTGCATTAAGTTGAAGTTTTTTGTATTTCCATTGCAAAATACTAAGCTTGTGAACTTAATTCCATAGAAACATGCAAATTCTCATGTTTGGCCGCTCTCTTAGCACAGCATACGATGTGATAAAAATTTCTCACTTGAGAGTCTTTTGTCCCTTTATCTTCGTATCTCTGGTCCACGACTAAGTTTCAGTGGCGTCGATCGTTATCAGCAAGTCGTAAATTTTTTTATAATGGTTTCAAGGTTTGAATTTGGTGTAAGAAGTGAGCTAAAAGCAGGTTAGACGCTAAATATCTTATATTGTACATTATTAACATCTAGGCTGAATGGAAACGGAGTTAGAAAAATGGAAATGGATATGAAACGGTACAGAAAAAGGGTACTTTATAAAGATACAAGAAATTGAAATGATTTAAAGCATGTAAATATAAAAATATGAGATTTTTTATATAAATATTAGTTATTTTATGAAAATAACATAATAATAAACTTTTATGATAAAAAGAATCTGAAATAATCAAATATATAATCATTAATTATAAAATAAATAAAATCAAAAACGGAAGTTATCATCAAACAAATATTGAGTTCACCAAAATGTAGAAAAAATGCGTAAATATAAGAAATGTCAAAATTTTTATGCAAATATCAATTAATAATGCGTGGGGAGCCGTTTTGGAGACGGAAAACATGTTAAAAATTGGAATGGTTTAGTGTTGTGCCCTTAGTGTGCATTAGAGATTGGCACTTCAATTTGCCTCTACCCACTCCCGCCTTTCAATTTTCTCTTTATTTAAGTTATCTATAAGTCGAACATAGCTTTTTCAATCTTTTATTATCTATTCACAATTCTAATTAAACAACGCATGAAAATTATCTAAAACGAGAATAGATTAAAGCATTATTTTTATAAACTATTAACCTATTTGAAACGTTTTTGAAATTCCAATTCTTATCAAATGGTCCACTAAACATGAAAAACGTTGAGACTTGTTAGATTTATTTGACATACGCAGCGGAAGTATGGTGATTTTTTGAAAAATAAAAAGATTGGGATTTTGGGTATAACTCAGTGAATAAATCAGAAAAATCCGAGAACCATGAAACCTTTTTCTCGAACGATCTCATAATCGGGATGATGACCATGTTAAACGAGTTATCACCACAATATCACAACCCAAATCCGGTGATTAAATGATGAGAAAAAATTCTCTGCTTGAAATTTTCTCTAAGCCCTCAATCGATCTCACTCTTTGAGAATGTGTATGTTTCTCTAAGGTTGTATCTCTCTCAATCTCTTTTTCTCTCAATCTCAACCCAAATTGCTAATTATCACCCTATTGAGTTATTTCACATTGGAAGAGAGAGGAAGAGATTTTTAGGAGATAATGGAAGTTACAAAAGATAATGCGATAACTTCCCATTTTTAAAATTTGAATTAACATTTTTAACCTTAGTTAAAATGCCCCTATGTGAGTATATTTACCAACATCTTCCACTTGCACACCAGGACATTTTATATTCGTCACAAGATCACAACTCATGTGATCTACCATATCACCTTATTGGATTTCCATATAAGATTGAGCGTCATGCGACCGGCGAGTATACCTACAAACAAAGACTTCTCGAAACATCTGTGAGGATGATCAGAGAGCCACCATTAGTACCAAAAAGAACTTGCTATACCCCAGACTCAATACAGTTATATCCATCGAGCCACTTTCATTATGGAAAATAATTCCCAATCATTTGTTTGACTGTATATTCACTATTATATTTAAATCATAACATTGACAAATATAAAAAACCGGTTAGTAAATATTGCATAATGATATAATGTATATTGGTCTTTATTTTCTCAAACTCAAATCTATCAGTCTCAATTCAGCTACTTTCCTAGACCTACCCCTGATCTCATTATCTTCCAGTCCATAATTAAACAGATTAAAGTAGCATCATTGAACCAAGATTTTAAGAAACAATCGAAAGTAATAAGGGTACAAGAGATCTCACCCAATAGATCTTGGGTCTTACATAATGGGATATGGGGATAAAGTTCAAATCATATCGCATCACTATCCCTAGTCGTTTTATCACACGCGGTATGAAACACGTGTCGCAATGTTATTCCCTCATCTTGTACAAGTATGAGACTTAGTCTACATATAAAACTTCACCCAGAGACCTTAGAGATGATATCACTAGCCGTAGGTGATATCTGAGATCTTAAAGTTGGCTACTTACAGACAACATAGATGTGGGCATATCCATGTCGGTCATATCGCATATGACCTTGTCTTGAATACATATCAGGGTGACTTATATTTTAATAAGACTACTTTTAAAGCCTCTCGCAACTAGAAACCGTCTCATCCTCGTTCACTTAGAGCTGGAAGTAGTCACCCGTATGAGAGAGTCGACCTCACCTGGCTGACATATCTTTTAATCATATCGCATCACAG
Source organism: Dillenia turbinata (assembly GCA_037126225.1). Taxonomy (NCBI): domain Eukaryota; kingdom Viridiplantae; phylum Streptophyta; class Magnoliopsida; order Dilleniales; family Dilleniaceae; genus Dillenia; species Dillenia turbinata. The sequence continues at coordinate 15,057,407 of JBAMMX010000021.1, forward strand.
AATATATGATATGAAAAGAGTGCATTAAATAGAATATAAAACTCATGTGTGATTGAATAATGCACAAGAATCATATATATAAAGGTAATAAGTATCAATATCGTCAATCCAGTACATAATGAGAAATGTCAAAATATACCCAAAACCAATGACTCTCGATGTCCTATAAATGAGTCTCTAGCAATAGGTTTGGTGAAGGGGTCATCTACCATACTATGTGTAGAAGTGTACTTAGTGATCATTTCACCATTCTCGATGATAACTTTTATGAAGTTGTATCGGATGTCAATGTGTTTGATCCTACTATGATACTTAGGGTCTCAAGTGTAGGTGATAGAGGTTTGATTATCACAGTAAATTATCACTAACCTCCCACCATCTACCATAATCCCTAAGTCATCTAATAGTTTCTGAAGCCAAACACTCTCCTGAACTACAACTAAGTAAACCACGAACTCAACCTCCATCGTAGATAGAGTTACATAGGTTTGCTTGTTACTACTCTAAGAAATGGCACCGCCATTGAGCAAGAAGGCAAAACCTGATGTCAATTTGCTCTTATCCAGATCACCGCCCTAATCAACGTTTGAATATCCCACAAGGTGCAAATCACCTCCTTCGTAAACAAGGAGAGGCTCATAGTTCCCTTGAGATATCTAAAAATCGTTTTCACCGCTCTTTAATGTTCCAAAATTTGATTGATATCTACTCACCAGACTAACTGCATAACAAATATCTGGTTTTTCTCGCTTTTTCCTAAGTTTTGGGACACATGTTAAGATTCAAGCCATCACACTTGGCAATAGGAGTATCTATAAGATTGCAATCGCTTATCCCAAAACTCTCGAAAATCTTTCTAATGTAGATCTCTTATAAAAGAACTAACAAATATCTCAAGCATGATCCCTCTGGATCTTTAATCTAAGAATGACCTCAACTTCACCCATGTCCTTCGTGTCGAATCTCGATGATAACCATATTTTAATAGTTATAAAATACTCAATGTTGTTCAACAACAACAACAATTTAGACCTTCTATCCCAAAATTTGGGGTTGGCCATATGTGAGACAAATATCGAGAAAAAAATATAAAATATATAATATATAATATAAAAAAAACATAAAATAAAATAAAAGTAAAAATAAAAATAAAAAGGTTGATTTAATTTGTGCGAATTTTCCTATGTCACCCATTCCTATCTAAGACCATTTTCTCAACTAAATTCATAACTATCATGTCTTTACGAATACTTTGTATCCAAATTTTCAACGGCCTACCTCTACGTTTTATTAAATCTCCTATATGTAATTTCTTTGTTTTTTTAACAGGTATGTCCTTAGTTCTCTGTTCCCAGCCAATATTATATCATCCACATATAGCGACAGAATCACAAAAGAGTCATCAGAACATATTAGATAGACACAGTGATCCTCCTTGATCATTGTAAAACCATAACATATCACATTCTCGTGAAATCTCAGGTACCACGACCTAGATGACTGCTTTAGGCCGTATATCAACTTTCGAAATCGACGAACCTTATCCTCCTGACCTACTAGAATGAACCCAAATGGTTGTTCTATGTAGATCTCATCATCCAAACTTTCGTTTAGGAAGACGATCTTTACGTCCATCTGGTGTAACTTCAGATCCATGAATGCGACAATCGCCAAGAGTAAAGGGATCGATGTAAATTTGACTACAAGAGAAAAAGTCTCCTCATAGGTAATGCACTTGGTCTACGTGTAACTCTTGTCTACCAGACAGGCCTTGTATCTCTCTATTGATTCATTTACCGTTCTTTTAATTTTGAGAACCCACTTGTTCTCAATGGTCTTTCTATATTCAGGTAAGTCAACTAGGTCCCAGACCCCATTGACTCTCATAGATTCCATCCCTCCTGCATGGCCTTTAACCATTGGTCCTTCGTTGGACTTCGAGAGCCTCCTGGAATGTCTTGGACTTCTCATCATTCTCGAGAGTCACAATAAAGATCTCATCCTCAATCGGGAAATGACAACGAGGTATATGTCTACGACTACTCCTACGAGGAGGGAAAGCCTCCTCACCATAGATGGGCCACTCCCACTAGGACCAAGATTCGTAAAGGGTTCTTGAGTCTTGCCACTAGGATCAGGTAAGCCACTAGGCTCATCCATCACATAGAAGGTGTAGTCCCGAACAATTTCTCCTCTCTTAGGAAAATCTTTCTTAAGGAACGTGGTATTACGAGACTCAATCTCAATGATAATGTCATTCATATGCTCACCTAGGAATATATTTCTCTTGAAATGTTCAGAATATTTTATAAAGATACACTTCTTTCCTTGCGGGCCTAACTTGCCATATGGATATGAGAAATCGTGAACATATGCAACACAATCCCATGGCCTTAAATGGCTAAGAATAGACTGCCTCCCGATCCAAAGATCGTATATTGGAACATAGTTAAGAACGTATGTAGCAGTCAATAATGTATCTTCCTAATAAGAGATGGGCAAATTGGTCTGCGCCACCATAGACCTCACCATCTCTAATAAAGTCCTATTCTTTTTATCGAATATTTCATTCAACTGAGCAGTAGCAGAAATAGTCAACTATCTCATAATATCCTTCTTGAAACAGAACTTGTTGAACTACTTAGACAAATACTCCAATCCTTGATCAGTTCTGAGAGTCTTCACTATCAAGTTTAACTGATTCTTAACCTTGCTAACAAAACTCCTAAAGCACTTCAATGTCTCAGACTTATGCGAGATCAGATAGATGTAATCAAAACGCATGTAATCGTCTATAAAAGTAATAAAGTATGTAGCTCCATTTCAGGATCTCATATTCATAGGCCCACAAATATCAGAATGGACTAATTGCAATGGAATCCCAACTTCCATTACCTTTCCAAATAGTTTCATTGTAGCTTTGCCTGCCAGACAAAACTCACATAAAGGCAACTCGACCCTGGTTAGTGGGCCCAACAGGCCACTCGCAGCTAATCAGTTCATTCTCTCTTGCCCAATATGACCAAATCTACTGTCATATCGTAACATCATCAACTACATATTAGATGTAAAGGCAAAAGGAGATAAATCAGAAATACCATTAGAAAGAATCACATCCAGAGTATATAGTCCATCATGAACTAAGCTAGTACATACCAAAGAATTGTCATAAGATATAGAAACACTAGAGTTTCCCAAGAAAACAGAATATCCTAAATAATCAAGACAAAGTACAGATATGAGATTCTACCGAATCTCGGGAGCATATAAAACATCATGTAAATACAAGATTTGGTTATTTCGTAACACCAGCTTGTATGTACCAATCTCTCTGACAGCCACAAATGTTTTGTTCCCCATGTTGTAAACACCAGACAAGTCCGGATTGTGATGTATACTCTAAATGGACGATTTGAAAATTTTTATATTTTATAAAATTGTATAAGAGTAGTTAATTCAAATATAAATGTGAATCTCTTTTCCTTAGGTTGTCCAGGAACATCTCTAAATGGTTGGTCAATAGGCTTTAAATTTTAAAGTTTCTGATCATCAGAGTCATCAGTTTCTTGAGTGTTTGGTGTTCGACACTCAATAGAATTTAACTATTTGGTACTTTATAGGATTTGATTTTTCTATGAGATTTTAACTGCTCGGTAAAGGTTTAGTAATCGGAAAACAATTCTTCAAATCATGATTTCCTGCTCGGTAGTCGATGGTGACCATCTCCTGGTGATTGTTACCTCCGCGGTGTATAGTGAGATTGTGATATGTCTATATATTATGGACTTATTAGATTGTCAATATATAAAGTGAACAGTAGTCTCTCGATAAACCTATTGTTTTACAATTTTCATATACTTGTGGTTACATTCCATTTCCATATATCTTTCGGTATATTGCACTCCACTTATATTTTTGACGGTAAATATCTGAACCAGCCAGTGAATGCCAAATTTTGGAACATATCGGTATCCATTCTGAGATGACTTCTCGATACTAACACTGTGAAGCTCCTCAGTATGTAGATATTTGAACCTCCCTATCGATAGACATTTAAACCATACTCTTCGGTAGAAGTTTGCTCTGTGAATTCTCTCGGTTGGTTGTGCTTCACTCACAAATTCACTAATCCCTTGTTGGTTCTTGCAGACATAGAGGTTTGAACTCAAGTTCTCAAGCCAAGCAAAAATAGTTTTGCCACCAAGCCATCTAAACTCCTTAGTTATATAAAAATTCATTTATATTATATTCCAAATATTAATATTTCTAAATTTGTTCCCATAAATTGCACTTCGATTTCTAATTTTCCCGACTCATTGGCATATACATTGTGTCCAAGAGAACCTAACTCCCAGTACTTAACTCATAGTGTTAACCTTCTCTAAGACTCAAAAAGACATATTGGGCATTTCTATAATTTAGGAGTGAATAAGGGCTATTAAGCAAATATAGAAATGGGTTGGGAATAAAAGGAGAAGTGAAGATTGAGACTCCAGAAAACTCACGAAAATCCAAACTTCACTTCTCTCTCTCTAAACCATTCTTCTATTTTCTCCCAAATTCAATCGATCCCCCAACAAAACTCAAAATCTAATATTTCAAACTATCCATCCAACACTCCAAATCTAGATTCTAGCCTTGATATCAGAAGGCCACAAGAATCTAGAGTTATCACAAGGAATAACAAAATTCTAGGGTTTGGTATAACCAAAACAGGAAATGTTTATTAGAAACTAGAATCAAGGTATTATCATTTTTCTATCTAAACCTTTAGTTTACTTACCTAGTTCTTTATTTGGATTTGGAGACTAGTAAGTGAGTATGTGATGGAGAAAATAGGTTTTGACTGTTAGGATTTTGGGTTAACTTGAAAATTTATATTGATGATTTTAGTTATCTGGTAATGTTTTTTAGAAGTCGAACGGGCAAATCGTGGCAAAATTCCTGTCGCTAAGGAATCTGGAGTGACTACCCTCCCTGTCACTGTGAATGAATTGACTGTTATACTTTGAATGGGAAAATGATTTTATAAATTCTTTTATAAATGATTTTAAATGATTTTTCTGTAATTATGTGTTTGTGAGATATTCTAAAATATGAATTTGAAACATTCATGTATCCACTATGATTGTGATTGAATATGTGCCATTTGTTGCTGGAAATTACATTCATGAATATTGTGATATGGTTTGGTAATCATTTGTTTGATTTATGACACAATGCTAAATATTTGAATATTTATGGAAAAGATAGTGCTGATGATAATAAATGACTATAGTCATTTTCACCATGGAGCAACCTGGCGGAATGATGTGGTTTTGGGCTTTATTGGCAAGGGATGGTAGATATGACCTCCTGCGCCCCTATCGTACTATCCGGATTGCACCCTGATGAGGTACGCGTCAACCCCAATGAACAGAATTAGTTTTATGAACATCAATCAAAGTATGGGCAGTAGAAAGAAAATGTCAACCTAAAATCAAAGAAGTATCATCATCATCATCATCCATATTCAAGACAACAAAATCAACAGGAAAAATAAACTTATCAACTTATATCCTCAACTATACCTCTCGAATACTTAACGCTTATATCAGCTAGTTGTAATGAAATGTTAGTCGGTCGACATTCCCTTAACCCTAACTTTAGGAACACATAATATGGTATGAGATTGGCACCAATACTTAAATCATATAAAATATCAAAAAATTCAATTGAACCAATAGTGCAAGGGTTAGCCCTCTCAATATCCCTAGGCAATCTTAGGTAAAAATTACTACCTAGATTCAAGTCTTTTACAACAGAGTCCAACCCCTTTTCTGTCATCACACTTGCAGTCTCCCCAATCTTATGATACTTGCATGAAGCAAAGCTCTCTAGTCATCTTGTTCCTCGGTGAACACACCTTACTACATGCAAACGCCCTTACTACGTGATAAATGTAACTTAGGAAAGGAATCCTTAGAAATTCGAATCTCCCTTATTCTCGACAAAGTCCCTTTCCACAAAGAAAATGGATTTCGGTAGAAGCCTTGATAAGGTAGGAAATATCTACCACGACTTGAGTTTTCTAGGGTCAAGAGGATTTCAAATCTTTTCAAATCTCCTCAATCTTTCACTTCAATCCCAATATCTCAGAGAATCCCTATTGATCTCCTTACAAGGAAATTAGGATTTTGATTCCCAAAAAGGCATGTGAAACCCTACATATGTGCTATATATATTCGGCATTGGAAATGAACCAGTATGTTCTAAGTCTTGACACAAAAAGCACACAAGATCAATAAAGAGTGAACATGCAAACCTCTCTCCCTAGCCTGTTTCTCTTTCTTTATACTCGCTCCTTCATTTGAGCATCGGAATTTCTTTCATTGGACCAACCCCTAGCGGTCATTTGCATGTACATTTCTCTAAATCGAATAAGGAACCACACTAACTTCACCCTCACTCTTAAGTCAAAGTAGCTAATATCTGTAAAGTCTGAACTCATCTCCAACACTATATATATATATATGTGTGTGTGTAATTTGTTTTCAAGTTGGGATGTTTTTTTGAATTGGGATTTGTTTGTGTAAGTGTTCTATTGTGTTTGTAATTAGGGTTTGGAGGATTTTTTTATTAGATTTAGTCAGCTCTAGAGGACAACTTCATTACATAGGTTATGGCATAAAAGAAAAGCAAGTTTATCTGATCAAATTTGGGAGAGAATAGAATTAGCCTCTTGCAATAATACACTTTCTGTCCTTTAGTAGTTATAATTTTTCTCTTTTAATCCAATGATCTCAGATTCAAATCACAATATAACAAAAAAAAAAAAATTAATACGGAACATCATTCATTAATATCTTTATTGATGGCTCCCAGTTACTATATTCAATAAATCTATGATTATGAATTTTCAAACGAACGATTTCAACTATAAAGTTAGATGAGTCCGTGATAATCTCGAGATAAAGAGAGTACAAGTGAGAGCAATTAAAATATTTACCGAAGAAGAATGCCTTGACGTCCGCCGGATCCCATGCATCTAGAATTCGTGTTTGAGTTTTTACCTCTTCTATCAATGGGCACTTAGGGGGAAAAAATGTTGAAAGTGACCTCGGGGGCAGACAGGAAATAGGATGGAAAAGTAACTTGGTCCACCAACAGGTTAGATGAGTATTATTATTTTAAAAGGTTGAGAGATTATTTCACTGCATTTGTACTTTTAGGGATATTTTTTTAGTATTCTAAAGTTTGAGGGAAATTTTATACTTTTGAGCTTAATCTTTTAATTCAATATAATTTTTTTGTTTATCCCACGGACGAGAATCCTAATTTTGATATTGACAAAGAAAAAAAATTCTAATCTTGGTTTCTTTAAAATTATTTTTGATTTTTGAGAATTTGAGCTACCATCGTGGTGCCGTGTTCGTATTGTATTATTTTTATAATAATTTTTTCTGCATTGCAATATTAAAACCCAAAGTTTATTAATTAATTAGCCATTCCATATCAAAATTCAAAAACAAATTTAAAGCTATCATTTATTATAACGGCTTTCAAAAGTATCATGCTACGTGATCAAACACTTTGAGACGGAAAATAATTTTGAAAGAAGCCCAAAATTAATATTTTCTGGGTACGTACCAAACAGTCCCTCTCCCAACAGCACTGTATGTGATGTAGCTAAATTGAAAATTAAATTAGGTGTATGGATTATGGAGGACAGGTCAGGACTCAGGAGCAGGATCACAGCACTGCAGTCGGCACTGAGGTGGCTCTCTTTATTTATTTGTGCCACGTACTCCTCCTGGTTGCCACTTTGTCACTTGCCATCTCAAATTCCATCTTTGTGTTGATTGAACTCCTTTCGCGGCTTTTCACGAGTATTTTAAAATCCGGATCAAAATACTATATCAAAATATAAATCGATAAGAGATCAATAGAATCAAACTAATCGGATTGAATGAAAAATTCGAATGATATCATAAATAAATTTAATTTATAATAAATTAATAATTTAAAAAATTTATATATCTAATCATAAATTTTTATTAAATCATATTCAAAATATATAATATTAATAAAATCTATTATAAAATTAAAAAAAGCACGCTTTTATATTTTCTCAACAAAAAAAAGAGACAACATGGTGTGGTGGTCTGGTGGTTGCAGTTGCTCATGCATTCGAGCCTAGGTGGAAGCAGTTTTTATATTTTTTTCAGTAAAAAGGAAAAGACTCCGGGTTGATCGGTTCAATCCGATTCCGGTTCAATGTAGATTTTGATCGATTTTAATTGATTTTTTCAAAATTTGGTTTTATTAACGAACTCGAACTAGATGTTAGTTTGGTTTTCTATCAGATCGACTGATCCAATCCGAGTTTCCAAACACTGCTTGTTACATGTTAAATTTATGAGCGGGGGGCCATTTGGAAAATTTTGATTCAATTATTTAGATTAAACTCCTTTTTTTTATTATAAAAATCATGAAAATATATATATTTATCAAAATTTGAATATAAAATTTTAAAAAATATATTTAAAGATATGCTCAGGTGGGCTACAAGGACAGATCTAACTCTATTAACCAAACAAGTAAAGTTCAAACGCTTGAGGGTTTGGTGGTTCCTCTAAAAGTAAACAGGGTTTTGTTTCAGCTTTATGCCTCGGCTCATCCAATTGCAAATTTTATCTTTGACGCACAGACTTGAAGTTCAACTTGGTTTAAATTAAGTGGAGCTTTGAATATTAATCACTGCTAATGTCATCATAATTTTAATATTTTTATGGAAAATTTTTATTTCTATTTGAAAATTTTTATATTTTTAAATATTTAAATTTACTAAGTAAAAAGAAAATGTTGAATTTGTGTTATAAATGCCACTCAACTTAATTCTCTTTTATATTTAATATTTATTAACTAAAATTAAAAATATATTTTGCACGAATCATGAATTTTTGCAAGCAGAAAGATTTTCTCTATTAAAAAGTCTAAAATTATTATCATATTAATAATTTTTATATTAAAAAAATGCTTAATCTCAATTTAATGCAACTTAAACTTTTTCCTATGAGTCTTAAGCTATGTTGAAGCATACATTTTGTCTTTCGAACTAATAATAATTGAAGCATACAGTTCGAACTCACAGTAGTACAAATTCAAATAACAGCCGAGGGGCATGTTAATCGTGTGCGCATCTAATTCCTAAGGAACGGTGCTCACACTCATAGTCACACCTTCCCTCTTGACTTGTGGGTTAGGTATGGCTGCCTGGCCAAAGTGTCGTTGAAAAAAATAAAAAACAATTTATATGAGAAGAGATAGAGAGAGAAAATGGTGACACTACAATATAGTTTTACAATGAGTTGGGATGCAATCTCAAATAAAACAATTTTTTTTTTTTTTTTTTTTTTTTGCTTATGTAAAAATAATTGTTTTACTGTCTTGTTTTTCCATTTCCAAACTTTTTATAAAATAAAATAAAGTATTACATAACATCTATACATGCAGAGGAGAAAAAAAATTACGGAATGTTTGGTTAAAGTGAATTAAAATCAAGAATTGAATTGAAATCTATATAATATATTTAAATTAATGAAATGTGAATGAACGTTTAGAAATAAAATTTCAAATTATGATGATTCTGAAATTCAAGTAAAAATATAGATTTTGGAAACTTATTTTCAAAATCTTTGATTTCAAATTCAATCATCTAAGTAGGAACCAGGCAGCCCTTGCTTTTCAATTCCTCCGATTGGTCCAATTGGGACAGCAATATTTAAAATAATAATAATAATAATAATAAAAACAAAAAAAAAAGAAAGAAAAGAGAGAGGTGATATTATAAACTTATGAAGCTCCCAAATACCACTAAATTAAACAAATAATATAATGGAGCATATGGGTCCAATGTTTCCTGCAATCTTAAGGCAATCTCTCCCCCATATCTTTGAGGTTTGATCCATGCAACAGAATAAGACATGGTTTTTTTAAACTTCTCTCTCTCTCTCTCTCTCCCCTGCAACTTCAGGGTGTTAGGTGACAGTCAAGTCCTCACCAGCTAACTACCCTTCCTTGGGGATCTGCAATATTTGAAAAAAGTTCAAAATTGAAAAGTTACAGTTTACAAGAATATTGTTGGAAATGGTAGATACCGACTGGCTAGCCTGACAGAATGTTAGTTAAACCTGTCCTTCTCACAACCTTTCACTTGAATATTTACACACACTCAGGTCTCAACGCACATTTCACTCTATTGCCAAATAAGCTCCTCTGCTTCATTTATCAAACGCTATTTCTCAAGTCGTTTAAACCTCCATAGGCCGCCACCAGAGGGGAGGCTAACAATGGGTTCGGTTGAGTATGAACCCTTGCTGCTCGGACTCAACTCACAGGCTCGAATTTCGGAGTTGCCATCAAGCGCTGTAGAGGAGTTTCTGGTGCATCAGAAGGTGACTCCCAGGTGGTGGCCTCGTCTTGTTGGATGGGAGTCTAGGCTTTTGTGGATTCTTTCTGGCTCTTCCATTGTGGTTTCTATCTTCAACTACATGCTCAGTTTTGTTACTCTGATGTTCTGTGGCCATCTTGGGGCGCTAGAGCTTGCCGGTGCTTCCATTGCTAGTGTTGGAATTCAGGGCCTTGCTTATGGCATTATGGTAATTCCGAACCTTCTTTTCTAACTTTATTTTCCCCGTAAAATTAGAAACGAAACATAAACTACGAGCTTAATAATTAGGTAATTGAATTGACCGAATAAACTACAAAATAATTTATATTTTATGGTTTCAATGCCTGTACCTTGAGAAAAACCATAATTATAAGACACTAGATCCTTTTAGTTATAAATCATTCAAAATATTACTGCTCTTACCTTCTGAAATTATGTACAAAGATACAAATTACGTATCTTTAAGTAGCGCAAAGATAGATCATAAGCACATATCAATACAAATAATAATAATAATAATAATAATAATAAAACTCTACAAATTTCGGTGACAAACACAAAAGTGTTTTTAAAAGCTTGGCCTTTAGATACATATTGCTTAATTTTAGAAATGCCTATGCAATATAATCTATAAGCCGGTGTGGTTTTGCTAATAAGTTGGACCCCTGCTTGTTTGCACTCGAAAAAACCCAGTTAGGAATGGCAAGTGCTGTGCAAACAGTGTGTGGTCAAGCCTACGGAGCAAACAAGCTATCTGCAATGGGCATAATTTGCCTGCGAGCAATTATACTCCATTTAGGCGCTGCTGTCCTGCTTACATTCATCTACTGGTATTCGGGGCCTATCCTGCATGCAATAGGTCAGTCTGAGAGCATATCAGAGCAAGGCCAGATCTTTGCTCGTGGTTTGATACCTCAGCTCTATGCGTTCGCCATAAATTGTCCAATGCAGAGATTCCTGCAAGCTCAGAACATTGTAAACCCTCTGGCTTATATAGCAGTTGGAGTTTTCCTGTTCCACACTCTTTGCACGTACATCGTTGTGTATGTTTTGGACTACGGGCTATTAGGTGCTGCACTTATGTTGAGTTTTTCATGGTGGATTTTGGTTTTCATCACCGGGGCTTACATTCTTTTGACTCCAAGATGCAAGGAGACCTGGACCGGTTTCTCTCTCAAAGCATTTCAGGGAATTTGGCCTTACTTCAAACTCACAGTTGCTTCTGCTGTTATGTTGTGGTATGAATATTGGAATCACTACCTCTCTCTCTCTCTCTCTCTCTCTCTCTCTCTGTGGATTCTGACTTTTAATTATCTGGAAAATGCAGTTTGGAAATATGGTATAACCAAGGATTGGTACTTATATCAGGCCTCCTTCCCAACCCTACTGTCTCACTTGACTCAATTTCCATATGGTATGCATAGAACACCTATGTTTGAATTGCCTGTTAAATGTTGAGGCTTCAGATTAACATGTGAATTAACAAATTCTGAGTTGGTGATATTTCAGCATGAATTACTTGAATTGGGACATGCAGTTCATGTTAGGCTTGGCTGCTGCAGCCAGGTTTGTGGTCCCTTCATCTTTCTCACATTTCCTGTACTTTTAGTTAAACAATTCACACAAGTTCTTTTCAGTGTTCGTGTGAGCAATGAGCTCGGTGCTGGTCATCCAATGGTCGCAAAGTTTTCAGTTTTTGTGGTGAATGGGACGAGCATCCTAATTAGCATAGTTTTCAGTGCAATTGTTCTGATATTCAAGGTCGGATTAAGTGAGCTGTTTACTAGTGATGAAGAGGTCATTGAGGCAGTGTCAAATTTGACCCCTCTGCTTGCCATCTCTGTTTTTCTGAATGGCATTCAGCCAATACTATCCGGTAAGTAGTAAACTAGGATCATTTTGGAAGAAGAAAATGAAGTTGGGTTCTTCATATTGTGTGTTGGGGGAATTTCAGGTGTTGCCATTGGGAGTGGGTGGCAAGGCATAGTGGCTTATGTCAATCTTTTCACGTACTATATCATTGGCCTTCCTATTGGGTGTGTTCTTGGCTTCAAAACTAGTTTGGGAGTGGCTGTGAGTATCAAGTCTCTCTCTCTCTCTCTCTCTCTCCCCCCCCCCCCCCGGTGATAAGTTAAATGTATGCTGGATTTATTTATGCAGGGAATTTGGTGGGGTATGATTATTGGAGTTCTCTTACAAACAGTTACTCTAATTATTTTGACTGCCAGGACGAATTGGAATGCAGAGGTAAGCTCAATGTCTACTAAGAGTTCTAAATGTAGGATTTAGAGGCAAGTTTAGCTCACACACAAGGATTTCCTTTTTGTTTTTCCAGGTTGAAAAGGCAGTAGATCGGTTGAAAAAATCCGCAAATGAAGAAAATCAGAACTTGGTAGACAACATTTGACAGAAGTTTTGGTCACGTAGGAGGCTTCTTTTGAACACTTGGTTCAGTTCCACAATGCAGTTTTATCGTGGTAGGGACATTAGGTATAGGCAAGTATATATTTTTTTCCCTCGAATTTCAGATAGAGAGAGAGAGAGAGAGAGAGAGTGGGTTTATTTCAAATGTCGCATAATGAAGATGTCGAATAATTCGCATCAGAAAATGTAAAGGGGGTTGGTTACTCTTTTGTGGTCGGCCCTGTCCTTGTAGGATAATTTGTCACAGTAGCTGATTTCTAAGGGTCATTCACTCTGTCTCCTCATACAAGCTCTGTTTCAGAATGAAAAATGCAATTTTTGAATTTCACATGATTAGACATCTCTAATTTTCTTCCATTGTGATTCAGGTAAAGGGTTTGAGGCCTGGTTTTAAACGCCAACTTGAAAAGTTATTTTGCATCTCAAGTAAAATTATAAGGTAAAAAAGAGGGAAAAGATCTTTCAAGGTTAATACACCCTTAGGCTATACACTTATACCATATGATTTCAAAAGTTTTAAACTCAACTTAATAGGAGGAAAAAAAGTAGCAGCACATATTCCACTCGGTCTGGAGCTTTAAGCCTCAGATGCGGTTACTGAAAATGTAAGGGAAAGATCAGAGCTCAGACCTAGTGCAACATGGTCCAGGCTGGTTTCAAAAACACTAGTAGCTTTGTGCATGTTGCACTAAGCATACATGTTGAGACTTTCATATTAGGTGCATGATTAGTCAAATTTAGTTATGCTTATTACGTAAAAATATTAGGGGCAGAATTAGTGTTGCTATTCTCTTTTGAAGTTATTATAAAATCTTTACCATAAAAAAATTAAAAAAAAAATGCCTCCTACCAATCTCTTCCTTGAATAAAAGCCACAGTTATTTTCTTTAGGGGTGAGTTCATCACTACAATGTTATCAAGTGTCAGGCGATCACAATTTTCTTAATAATTTTGAAAATAGTTGAATGTATTGTCACCAACAATTTCTTTCACAACTGTCTCCAAGGATCTGATGCGAGTACCTGCACCACAAAATAATTGGACTTATTGAACAACTTAAAGCCCATCATATGATTTTGGATTTTGAGGTGCAGACATATGTGATCCTATAGTCAATTTCTCTGTTTTTTGGTCCGAGTTTATTATGAATTTTGATGTGAACAATGTTGAATGTTGAGTGCTCATTGGTCGGATATCTCAATATGTTGGTCATGTCCTCATGAACAGAAGGAAAGCAAAGGAGTCTGTTTGTATCATTTCTTCTAGTGGGACGAAGAATAACGGCAAAAAGAAGAAGAAGAATAAGGAAGGTTTTGGCCAAAAGTCCAAAGGAAAGATATACAATGGCAAGTTGAATAAGAAGGTAGTTCTTACGGAGAAAGGAGTTTGTTACCATTCTGGGGAGGAAGAACACTAGGAATGGAACTGCCTCAAATACATGGAGTTACTAAAGGGCAAGGGCAAGGAATCTTTTGATGGTAGTCCTCAATTTTGCATTGTTTCTTGTGTTAGTAGTTCAGATACTACATGGGTATATCAAGATGAAATTACAGGACAATGTCTCTCTTGAAACTCAAAAACACATCAAGGCCCAAAACGCATTGATCATTTAAATTACAACCCTTCATATAATAAATAAATGAAACCATGGTGGCATTTGATCCCAGCAAATCCTTTTCCTTCAATGTGAATCAGCTGAAGTGGTCAACTGATCCTATAGGGCAATCTAAGACTTAGGATTAGGACTCTATTTCAAAGAAGCTAGCTTATTAAAAGATCACTCCACAGTAATTTCTCGGTACTATATTGTTCAGACTGTCACTCATAATAAGTCAATAATCCAATTAATAAGACATTGTTTGGACACCATTCTTTTCTCCGCTATGGGCCTAAGCCAAGATTATGCAATGAATTCTCCAACACCCGGCATCATCTGGATTGAGATTGGCTTTAGGTACCCCCATTCTTCTCCAAGGTTGATGAAGTTTTGCATCCCACCTTCAGCTTGAACCAGTGTCAATGAAATAACAGTGACGCCGGTTTTGAACCGGTGTTAGTGAGAAGTTTACTATATAAAGGTCGTGAAGTTAAGTTTAGAGAAATAGCATTAGAAGCAGACTTGATTCCTATTGAGATGTACGATTTTGATATAATATTGGGAATAGATTTATTATCTCAGTATAGAGCCACTGTGGATTGCTTTATAAAAAGGGTTGAGTTTAAAAGATTAAATACCCCAAATGTAGTGTTTTTTGGGGAACACCGAATATTATTGACTTCTGTGGTCTTAGCTTTGGAAGCCCAAAATAAGATTAGGAAAAGATGTTAGGCTTATTTAGCTCATGTGATTAATATGATAAAAGAGGGTCCAAAATTAGCATATATTCTAGTAGTGAACGAGTTTTCAGATGTCTTTCCTTAAGAATTGCCTGGGTTACCCCCAGATCAAGAATTTGATTTTGCCATTGATTTACTCTCAGGAATAGTACCAATATCTATCCCTCCTTATAGGATAGCTCTTGTGGAGTTAAATGGGGTAAAGGTGTAGTTGTGAGAATTGCTTAATAAGGGGTTTATTAGGCCGAGTTCTTTATTATGGGAAGCACTAGTCTTGTTTGTTAAAAAGAATGATGGTACCTTAAAGCTTTGTATTGATTATAGGTAGTTGAATCAGTGACAATTAACAACAAATACTATTTTCCTAGGATCGATAATCTTTTCGATTAGTTATAAGGAGCATGTTAATTTTCAAAGATTAATCTTCGATCAAGGTTTTATCAACTTAGAATCAAGGAGAATGACATTCCTAAGACTGCTTTTTGAACTAGGTATGGTTATTATGAGTTCTTAGTGATACCTTTTGGTTTAACGAATGCCCCATCTACTTTTATGAATCTTATGTACCGAGTCTTCCACTAGTATTTGGATAAGTTTGTGATTGTTTCATAGATGATATTTTGGTGTATCCTAAGAGTGATGAAAAGCATGTAAGGTATTTTCAAGTCATACTTCAGATATTTCAGAAGAAATAGTTATATGCAAAATTCTCCAAATATGAGTTCTAATCGAGAGACGTTGGTTTTCTTGACTACATTGTATCCAGTGAAGGAATTTTTATAGATTCTAGAAAGGTAGAAACAATTCTTAAGTGGGAGCAACCTAGAAATGTCATTGAAATTCGAAGTTTCCTAGAACTAATATGGTACTATTGGAGATTTTTCAAAGGATTTTCTTTAATAGTAGCTCCACGATCGAGGTTAACCAGGAAATGTGTCAGGTTCAAATGGGATAATAAGTGAGAGGAAAGTTTCCAAGAGTTCAAAAAGAAATTGACTTCTGCTCCCATTCTTTCACTCCCTATGAGTGGTGGTGAATTGTTGTATATAGTGATGCTAGCAAATAATGATTGGGGTGTGTGTTGATGCAAGGAGACAAAGTGATAGCTTATGTCTTTAGACAACTAAAGAAGCATGGGGTAAATTACCCCACCCACAACTTGGAGTTAGTTGCAGTAGTGTTTATTTTGAAAATATAAAGGCATTACTTGTATGGTGAGATATATCGAATCTATACAGATCATAAAAGTCTAAAGTATTTACACATTCAAAAAGAGTTAAATCCAAGACAATGAAGGTGGTTGGAATTTATTACGAATTATGATCTTATTATTGATTACCATCTGGGTAAGGCAAATGTGGTGGCAGATGATTTGAGTACGAAATCATCAACTAGTTTGGCAAGTATTAGAACTAATTATTTCTCTCATCTTATCAGCATTCAGTCCCTTAGAGTAAGGTTGACTTGTGATGGACATGGTACACTTGTGAGGAGATTTGAAGTTAGGCCAACCTTGATAGATAGAATTTGAGAACTACAAGTATTCGATGAGGAGCTAAAATTAGAGCTTAAAAAGATTGAAAGAGATAAAGAAACTGAGTTCAATTTGAGAGATGATGGTATAATATTATTTAAAGATAGAATTTGTATTTCGAAGGATAGTGATCTTCGAAGGGTCATATTAGAGGAAGCTCAAAATTTAGCTTATGCTATGAATCTAGACAGTATGAAAATGTATCGAATCATTCGAGAGAGCCACTGATGTCTCAGAATGAAAAGGGATTTAGTCGAATATATAGCTAAATGCTTAGTATGCTAGCAAATGAAAGCAGAACATCAAAGGCCCACCAGAGTTTTCCAACCCCTGCCAATTCTTGAGTGGAAATGAGAACACATAATGATGGATTTTGCCACTGGATTGCCAAGATCTCAGGTTGGACATGACACCATATGGGTAATTATGCATAGACTTACTAAATCTGCTCATTTCTTGCCTATTCGAACTACATATTCATTGGAGAAGTTAGTCAAGATATACATTAATGAAATTGTGAGGTTGCAAGGGTGTCAGTTCTATTGTGTATGATAGAGATCCATGGTTTACTTCTTGATTTTGGCCAAAACTATTGGAGTCTTTGGGGACTAAGTTGAAGTTTAGAACAATGTTCTATCCTTAGACTGGTAGTTAGTCTGAGAGAGCGATCTAAACTTTAGAAGATATGTTTCGAGTTTGTGAGTTTGACTTTTCTAGCAGTTGGGATAGGCATCTTCCTTTAGTGGAATTTGCTTACAATAATAGTTATCAGTTTAGTATTGAGATGTCACCCTATGAAGAATTATATGATAGAAAGTGTTAAACTCCATTATATTGGATGAAGTTGGAGAGAGAAAGATCGAGAGGTTAGAATTGATTGATGCTACAGTTGAAAAAGTTATGATAATTCGAGAAAGAATGAAAGCGGCACACGATTGTCAGACAAGCTATGCTAATAAAAGATGAAGGTAATTGGAAATTAAAATAAGTGACACGGTATTCTTCAAAATATCACCTTGGAAAGGGGTGATTCATCTCCGGAGTTGAGGAAAGCTAAACTCTAGATACATTTTTTTCCGTATAAGGTTATTGAGAGAATCGAAAATGTAGCATATAGACTTGAGTTGCCTTCGGAGTAGGAAAAGATTCATGACATATTCCATGTGTCTATGCTCAAGAAGTACATAACGGATCCATTACATGTTCTTGAAAAATCTCTAATTGAATTGAGTGAAAATTTAAATTTTGAGACTAAGTCCATTGTAGTTTTGGATCGTTAAGTTAAAACCTTGAGAAAAAAGAGGTATCAATAATCAAAATTTTGTAGAGAAACGATCGAGCAGAAGAGATCCTAGACCCACATGTTTGAAGGTGAGACATAGTGAATTTCGAGAACTAAATTCTTTTTATGAGGGTAGAACTTATAAAACCAGAAACTAATATCTAGTTGTATGAATAACTTATATGCTATAGGATGAATTTTAATAGTGTAAATTTAAACCATAAAATTTGATGGGTTAACAAATTTAATTTGGGCTTGATTTGAATTAGTGGTGAAGCTCAAAATCTTGGAGTCCAATTATATAAAGTCACTTTGGAGCCCAATGTTAAGCTAACAAATTTGCACACAAAAAAAAATGAAGAAAGAGAGCCTCATTTTTAACATTTATGCACCCTTTCTCCACAAGTGTTAGAAAGAAAAGTTAAGAGAGCATTTAATGTCTCTCTTTCTATGTGATGGATTACATTTAAGAAATAAAATGGGGTAATTGTGTTTTAGTACTTTTGTGGGTGTGTTATCCGAGAAAAGAAAAAGGGAGAGAGAGAGAGGGAAAGAGAAGGGATTCTTGAACCCTCTTCACTCCTCTACATTTTATTTTTTCTCCTTCACTTCATTCATATCCCCTAAATAACTTTTTGCCAAAGTTCTAATCTCTAAGCTCTTCTAGTTCACTCTTAACATCTTTTAGCAAAATCTTGAGTTGATTATGAGAAAAAAATTGGGATTGTTACAAGTTGGTGCAAGGAACTTACATTTGGAAGTGTTCACGTTGGGGATTGATCTGAATCCTTTAGCTAAGTCCAAGGTAAGCTTAAATTCTTAGTTTTAGGTTTAGATTTTTCATTAAAATCGGTGGTGAATAGCATGTTTAATGATCTGAACTTAGAAGTGTGTTGAAAGATTAGAACAGAGATAGAACCCTTGATTTTCTGCAAATAGAATAGTTTAACCTTGCTATGATTTTTCACTCATAACTTGTTCCGTACATAGGCAAGTTGAGTGAGTTTTCTTTTTAAGAAACTAAACTTGTAGATCTTTGAAAGAGCCATATGATTCAAAAGATTTTGAGAATTAGATTTTTAGTGATTTTTCAAAGTGAGACATTTTGCAGAGGAATCCTCTGCTTCTACCTGTTTCAATTAAGAAATTTGCTTCAAATTTGAGATGTCGTTTAGGCTAAATTAGGCTAAGCTCTGAGCATGAAATTGGTAGGTCTAAGTCTTATATTCAATTTGAGACTTGAATCATATAAATCAAATATGTATAGCGAAAGTTATGGTCGTTTTCCCATGACTACACACATTGGAGTCACGTAGTTAGGGCAATCACATTATGGACTTAGATATTTTTGTGTGATTGGAATCGATTTAGGTTATAAATATAAAAATTTGCTAATCTTTAAGTAAAAGTTAAGATTTTCACAATTTGGAAATTTTAGTTTGAAATATGAACATTTTACTAAGACATATAGGTGACGGGAATATGTCATTTTGAGAGAAATCGATGAAATTGGAATGGGAATGAGCCTTAAGTAGGGTTTAATGAGTTACTTAGGAATAAGGACACATTTTTCATTTGCATATCATGTATTTAACTTCATATTGCATTGAATAAATATCTAATCTTAATTCTATGTTATGATTTATATAGCATTTAGGTGAAGGTCCTTCAATCAATGATAGAGCCGAGAATCTGGACTAGTAAGAGTGCATATCCTCCCCTAACTATGAGTGGGGCATTTAAGTTTTGTTTAATGAGAAAAGATTTTATGTATTTTGAAATCTATTTTTAAAAATGGTTTTATAATTTAGTATGAGTGCGATATGTTCTCTTGAAACAATGATGTTGGAAATATAAATTCAGAATGTTAATGTTATATAATTTACATCGCATAGTTGACTGATATTTATTTGAGACAAAGATGAATATGGGT
The DNA here is from genome assembly GCA_037126225.1 of Dillenia turbinata. NCBI lineage: Eukaryota > Viridiplantae > Streptophyta > Magnoliopsida > Dilleniales > Dilleniaceae > Dillenia > Dillenia turbinata. The sequence goes on from JBAMMX010000021.1 coordinate 15,077,349, forward strand.
TGCGAAATGATTTCTAATTTAATTGCAAATGAAAAATATGTTTTATGGTGACTGATTATATATGCAACTACTCTGGTTTGTTGCTCACTCATGATCGGCTAGAGAAAAAGCAGTATGAGTAGAGCCAGATATTGGACTGGGGTACTATGATGCAGCTAAGTTCACCTACCCAAGGTTTCTGTTGGGCAGCCTTGAGTCACCTTTGTTGATATTCAAGCCAACACCAAGGACGAGACATTTTTTGAATAAATGAATAAAGAAAAACCCTTGGTGGATCCAATCCTTGACTCCGACCAAGGTTTTGGATAGAGAGGTATATTTTCGACAGTCCCATGGTTTTGAAGGAAATGCAACCCATTTTGATACCCAATTAATATCCATTTGATGCAAAGAGAAATGTTTTTATTTTAAATACAATGGTTGTCAACACTTTGCAAAAACTATTGTGAACTTGTGAATATTTTTGTAATGATAAAAATATAATTTGTTGATAGTGGATTTAGGTCATAATCACACTCCTACTCATTAGCATGTGCATAGATTTTTCACTCACTAAATACAATTGTACTCACCCCTATCTTTTCTCTTATATTTTCAAGTTTGTAGCTAATAAGAGCAGTTAAAAGACTTCTTTTGCGCCTTGTGAATGTCCACCTTTGTCGGAGCCATTTTTTTCATGTGAGGTAGCTCTGTTTTGACTTACTTAGCTTATAGATGGATCTGTGGGGGAGGTTATTGGAAGTTGAACTTTGTAACATTATTATAGAAATTTCAATGATTATATGTGTGTATATATATATAAACTTTCTTATATTAAATGAATACTTTGTTTTAAAATTAATGGGATTACACTCATCTCATTTCAAAGGAGACCTTTTGGAGCATGATTTATGATTATAAAGAATTAGTTGGGAATTGAGATTGTGTTGTTGAGGGATTAGCCTTGTGGAGTCTTGGAGTTCGTGGCACGCAGTTTGAGGCAGCATGATGGCTGTCACGTGCTTGGGTTCGAGGACTCGGGCGTAACATGTATGATATTTACTTAGGTTTGGAGTTATGCTTTTATGTCCTTAATTTTGATAAACATGCTCAAACTCTCTCTGCACACTTTACACTCCCATAGAAATTTTCATATGAGCTCACTCCTGGCATTAAATTTACATGCCATGCATTTTACTTAAATCAATCTTGGACATTGACCTGGGGTAGTTTAGGTTTGGTTCCCTCTATTGATAGGTTAATGACCTTAAACTTGGGCTATTTTTTTGCCCTCTTAGTTTAACCCATTTGTTGATGATCAAAAGGGGGAGAAAATGGAAATGGAAATGATAGAAATGAGATTGAAAGTGTTAGAATGCATAATGGGAATAAAAAGTGTAAGGAATGATCAAAGCATAGGGCAAAGTGTAGGAGGAATATGGAAAAATATAGGAATGAAAAGAAGCAAAAATGAAAATCCAAGTGCATAAATTGAGGGGGAGCATGGAAGCACACATTAAGGGGGACTAATGATCCCTACAGTACCTCATGCATTCTTAGAAATACCCAAAAATCATCTTTCATTAGCATAAGTTTTGTTATCATCAAAAAATGGGAGATTGTTGGCAAAATGAGTTTTGATGATAAGCAAAACATAAGTTTAAGGTGTACTATGATGAAAAGATTGCGTTGAACTAAAGAAAGATTGAATTAGATGGAGATAGAGATGGTTTAGGCATGATTCAAGATATATAGGCAATTCACAGTAGAAACCTAGTTGACTAAACAATGTAGTAGTAAACTTTCCCAATTACAAAGAGTCTAAGTCTAGTCTGACACAGCATACTAGTTGACTAACTCATTCTTCTAGTTGACCATCTCAATTAGCCTAGTTATAATGATCAAATTTTTTAAATGCTAAAAGTCGAATAATAACGGTCAAAATGAGAATATAACATATTATAGTCGAGCACCCGAAGATTAGAGTTGACTTATACTTACAAGTTAGGCCATACATGTGTTAGATCACCAAGTATATGGCATTTCATAGTTGTGGCACACAACATGCCAATATGCATACCATAACAAATGCAAGACTTAGATCAGCCAATGAGACATTCAAGCTAGTTGACTTGCATTGGAATGGCAGTTGACTCACATACTAGAAAGGACCAAGCTATGAGCACATTGCATATTGGCTTGACATTGGCACCACATTGGCTTGGCACAAACTTAGCACTAGGATGGCATCAGTATAGCATTAGCCTAGTATGAGCATAGCTCTAGCATCGCACAAGCATGACATGAGCATCAGCATGCCATGAGATACATGCCATAAAGTCATTACACAAGGCCACTGCACATAAGTTCACCATACGCAAATGGCCTAGTTGACTTATGATTTTACCATAGTCGACTCACCTCATCATAACTTAGAAAAATTCTAAGTCTAGAAGTGAAGTACCGATCCTTGGATGAATAAGGATTGATATGCTCATGTATTGAAAAGGAATTTAACAACCACAACAGAGGAAGTCAACTCATGCCGCTCCCAGAACAAAACATGTCACATAACTTAGAGCCAAGCAACCCTAGACCATAATGTCACACAACACATGCCACATGACCATAGCATTATACCATATGCATTAAGCTGCCCTACACTAGCATGATGCACATACATCAAAGTAGGTTCAAGTGCTAGTTGAATACTCAAAGTGAGGGAGTCGACAATGTCAAGTCTCAAAAGATGAGTACCGATCCTTGGACATGCAAGTACCGATACTCAATATTATAGAAGTCCAAGAGTTGAGTTGGAGTATGGATATAGTCGACTATTTTGGATAGAGGCAGTCAACTCACCAAAGAGTTAAAAGGGAACACAGTGTCGAGTACTGATCCTTAAAAGTTATAGTATCGATACTTGGAATTATTTAAAGAGTTAAGCCGAGAAGAGGTTGACCATGAAGAAAAAGGTAGTCACTGACTCATGGAGGAACTCAAGTAAAATTTAATTGTAGTCGACCAATAGAGAAGTATAGTTGACTAACACATGAGTAATGGCTAGTCTCCAGAAAAGCTGTTCGAGCATTTAATGTCCCTTATTAACCTCTAAATGGCAAGTTTCAGCATTAAATGAGCTCCAATAGTTAGATCATCTTGAGAGACTATATATACAACTACTATTGAGGATCATACAATCTTTTGGAACTATCGTGTACATTAATTGTTAATCAACACTTTCGATTTTCTATATTCTTCATTTCTTTAGTGTTGTATGTATTTTGGGATGTAAAGTTTCAATCAGGGCACTAAGGCTTAAGTTGTAACTTTTGTTTTGGTCTCATTTTCTTGTAAGAGATCAAGAAAAGTGGATCTTCTTTATCGGGAGAGATTAGTCCCCAGATTAGGGGAGGGTCAAATATTAGGTCATCATGATCTTATTTTGCTATGCAGAGGTGATTCTTGTTAGGTTGGAAAGAAGAATTCAAGGTCTACAAATCTTGTACAGAGTCCAGAATTTGATTCAGGCTAAAAGATATCCAAAATTTGGGCGAAATTTACTACTGTAGTGTTGAAAAGTCAATGTGTTGAAAAAGGAAACTTGAGCATATTAAGGAGAGATTTTCGGGATTCACTTCCTAATACTTTAGAAGTCTCCTAATTCAAGGAAAATGAAGTTTGCAAGTTTTCGGGAAAGCTAGAGATCATTATCAAATAATAACAAGAAGTTTCTAAATCAAATACAAAACCCTAGTTTCCTAAAAGCTCACAACTACTAATTCTTAGATTTTCTTTTGTCCTATAAATATAACACCCTTAGGGCAGCTAGGGGAGATTTAACACATTCCTTCCTCCACATTTTTTCTTTCTTTTTTCTTTAGTATGCTTAGTTAACTTCTTTTGTTCTTAAACTCGATGGATTCTGTTCTTTAATTAATAACAGACTTTGAATTTATTTCTTTTCCTTACGTTTTATTGGCATGATTATTGTTTGATAAGATTTTTTTTGTTGATCTTAATACTTCAAATGTATAGGATCCAACATTTGTATAATTTGAGATTTAATGTATGCATGACCAATATAATTGCATAAGATTAGTTTGAACAATAAAATCCATATGAGATTATGAACATAACCATTGGACTAACTTCATGTGTAGGGATTTAGGGAAAACTCTAAATTATAGTTTGTCCATAGAACTTAATGCAGCTTGATTTAATTAAGATTAAATGACTATTAGGTTTTGGTTAGTCGAATTAGAGATTCATTACATAACCATTGGTGAATCTAATGTAGAGAAATCTATCATTATCAACAATAACCTATTAGCCAATGAACTTAGGGATTGAAAATATTCAACCATGTAAGAGGTGAAAAATAGATGGAATCGATATTCTAGGGTTTTTTATCACATTAGGGTTTTCAGGGTTTCGTATCTTAGATTTTATTTTTTAGTAGTTTCAAATGCCTTCACAGCTTTGATTTGATTTGTTCAACTTAGATAGGTTTACTCATATTTGATAATATACAATATCCTCATAAAAATGACACTTGGTCTCATCTCTATATACAACATTTAACTAGGGTATACTTGCCTGAGTTTGTGGTTTGAAAATCGTACGTCAAATACAGAACTGACAAATAAGTCAAGAGAAATCTAGCCAAGTTACAGACCAAATGGATAAGTTAACAAATCAAAGACCATTAATCAACTTTAACTTGAACTGGTTAAACCAATAGTCATTATACATGTAAAATTTGTCGACAGAAATTCAGACGCTCAACAAATAAACCACATAGCTGACACAAATTGCACAAGTAGTCGACTAGATGCACAAATTAGTCAACAGAATTAAGTATTAGATTTACACTTTAACAATGTAGTCGACTCAAATTCTTCATGTCACGTCCTGACCCTCGATCCAAGACCGTGAACAGTCACCCGTTACCCCGCACGCTGCCCATGACAGGACACACATACTAGGGCAATGAAGACTAACACCAATATCTGTATAAAACCTGTTTCCTCAAAATATTATTTTTCCAAGTAAAGAATGTAAAATGTAAGACATTTGCCTCAATGCCTAAATATACAACATATCTGAGAGTTTCAATTACATTACATAACAAAATTTCAGTCATCCTAATAAATGTATACGATAGTCATTCTATAGACCTCAAATGTGCATCATCATCCAATACAGCATCGCGGAAGAATGGTCGATACCATACCCAAGTCCAAGGTCTCCAAATATGAATCAAGTGTGTCAAACTCTCTCGACACATCTTCTTGTCAATCAATCTCTGAAATCAAGGAAAGTGAGGGGTGAGTATTATGGGAAAATACTCAGTGAGTAAGGAGATCGACAATATGTTCTCAATAATAAGTGTGAATATAGAGTGTCAAAGAACATTTCAAAACCATAATGATATCAAACCAAACATGTCATTTCCAGAAATCAGGTGATCATATATCACACATCATGGTATCAAAGTATGCATCCATTTATATTTCCAAATCATTTAGAGCTTGCCAAGAAAATAAACCTGGCAAAGGTCTACCTCGACCAATGACGGGCGTGTTGGGGTTTTTCACATGCAAGTATATAAAAATTTAACTATCTACCCCAACATTAGCCACAGGCCTCACCAAGTACTAGACAGTGGCTCACGCATGTCCTCCCATTTCGGTTTAACTTGACTAACCCATGTCTATGTGCATATAAACAATCAACCATGTATAGAATCCCGCCCAGAGCTAGACAGTGGCGTCATACATGTCCTCCCCGATTTGGTTCATCCGACCGCAGCTATACATATGACGTTTGGGGGATACCTCCTGTAGAAGCGTATTCGGACACAATGGGTGCCTCTACCAAAGCCCTTCGTAGCTACAGAAATCTATCAAGGATATATCATTATATCATCATATCTCAAGTAGGCATTCGGCCCATATATATCAGTACATCATATCAATTCCATGTGTCAATATGTTTTATCAAAATATTTCAAATCAGTGCCAATGCAACGGTGGCATATAAATCATATCAAGATTTCAAATAGTGGCATAATATCATTTCATTTCAAACCGTTGATGCATAATCATTCGAATTCAATCATTTAGGACACTCCAATGAATCACAAAAGAACATTTATAAAACATAGTCCAAATCATCTATTCTCACACAAGCCGTGAAACATGTCATTTGGAAAGCTGTAAAACAAGAGTTTCGTTCAATCGAAAACATAGTATCAAAGTCCCACTCACAGTACTAGGGATGATAGTCACTCCCGGACGACTCTGCAGTGAATGTCATGCTTGTTCAGTTTTCGGTAACTCCTAAGGGACATAATTAAATATTCACTATTATCAATGTCAATCCTTTTAAACAAATACAAAACCCCTAACATTGAATACCCAAATCTTTCTCTCACTTACGATGACTCCAAAACCCACAAATTCTTTTTCATCAAATTTCAGCATAACTCCAGAGTCATGAAAGATGAAACATAAACCCAAACTAAAATTAAAAATATTACCTAAATTTTTAGTCTCTAATCTCGCTTCAAACCGAGACACGATCAAACCCTAGATTTTCTCTCACTAGAAATCTCAACTCTCTCACGAGCTTTAACTTGCTAGGGGTTGGGTCATGAGCTTTGGAACTTTTAGAGTGTGGGTCTAGAGGTATTTTGATTGATTTTTGGAAGAAACAGGAAGAAAGAGAGAGAAGGTGTGAATCGAGAGAGAAAAGGAAGAAGAAGAAAAATGGAGTTTGACTTTCGTGGGTTCTAATGTCCCACCACTGCTCTTCATTTATAACTCATTTTCAATATTTGTCTGATAGCCCTTATCTATTTTTCATTTGCACGAATACCCAACATGGTCAATAGAGTTGTTAGGTAAGTCAACACAATAAATTAAATATTTTTGTAGTGTTGTCCGATTGAGGAAGCACGTTCGGTGACCAACAAGGGAATAGAAATGAGTAGCACAAATTTATAGGAAACAAACTAAAGTTATGGAAATTTTGGTATATATTTTAAAATAAGAAATATGATATAAATTTTGTAGCATATTATTGAAGTCATTGAATGGCATGGTGGTAATAAATAAATATATATATATATATATTTTTTCTTTTGGACTAAGCCAAGTCATGGGTTCAAATTACAATGAAGACATGTTCTGTCGGCCAAGCAAATTGGAATGTGAAGACAAATAGTGTATTTGTTGTATAATGACCGAAGGCACATATCCGAAGACAGCAAATATCCATTTGCCGAACGGTGGTGAATTGACCGAAAGCAATTGTTGAAGTATGACCGAACAAGGAAATAAAAATAGGAAAATGAGCACCGAAGATATAAATGAATTTACATTGTACTGAACAGCAAAAATGAATAATTAACCGATCAACAAAAATGAATTATTGATCGGGAGTGGAAAATTTATTGAATGTTTGGTAAACATTGGGCGTCTGGTGAAGATAAATGTTCGGTCAATTGGATACACAGTGACCGAATGGGTATGTGATAATCAAAGAGGACACCAAACAGGCAAATAAAATGTATGATGAACATCGAACAGTAAAAAAAAATAGAAATGCATTGTACCGAACAATCAGAAATATTACCGATGGATGATTGCACCGACCAGTCACGGACATTACCGATGGATGATGAAAATGAAATTCACAAGTCTCATGTTATCGATGGTACACATTACCGATCAGTGATAAACTAATCGATCAGTTTAAATAACAATCTAGTATACCGAATAGAAATTTTGAAAATTGGTAAAGTAAACATCTTGAGCCGAATGGATATTCTGACGGAAGGAGTGGAGTGAAATACCGATAAAGGTTCTTAATTGGGAAAATAACCGTCGGTTACTGATGGGTCTATGCAAGTGTCTAATACCAGGAATATTGAGAAAATTTATGACCGAATAGATTGGCAAATCCCCGAAGGGAATGAAACGGACTGTTTAGTCAATGAAGAAAATTATGCTGAACGGGTGTAGGAGCAAAATTGGAAGGCATCGATAAGAATTATTTAAAATTTCAAATTTCAGGTGCTGAATAGAAATTTTCCAATAGTGCCGAAGATAAATGAAAGATGTCATTGGAGATCGGAAATGCTATTTGGTCAACGAACCGATGAGAAATAAATATTTAAACATATCAGTGAGGCAAAGATATCGATCGGGAATTCAATTATAACCGATGGTAATATACTGAATGGTAGAAACAAAATAAATGGTCTAGAGATAACAATCTCTCAAGAGCAGTCACTACCGAACAAATCAATACTCTACTAACCGATCACCTAAAATTTAAAACATCTGCCGATCAAATATTTGATAAATTTTTTGAATGAATTTAGCTCGATGAAACATAAGGAACATTATATTAAAATATGAGGAGAAGTAAAATATAAGTACACCAAGGTATCGGTGTTACATTTTCTAACCTCCTAAAAATAAGTTTCGTCATCGAAACTAAAGGAAGACTATGCAGACAAAAGTTGGGGATATTGTCTCCTCATAGCCTCCTCGGACTCCTAGGTCTCCTCCTTAACCTGGTCACTCCTCCATAAGACTCGAACTAAAGGAACTTCCTTGCTCCACAGCTTCTTAATCTACCGATCAAGGATAGCCACGGGCTGAACTGGTAGACTCAAGTCCCACACAACTCAACTAGCGGAGGCTCTAAGATATGTGATGGATCAGGCAGGTACTTTCTAAGTACCGAGATATAGAAGACATCGTGGATGCGTGATAGCTCATCCGGCATCTCTAATCTATATGCCACATTTTCAACCCTCTCAAGGATATGGAAAGGCCCAATATACCTGGGGCTTAGCTTACCCCGCTGCCTGAATCGAATCACCCCTTTCCAGGGCAATATCCATAGGAAAACCATGTCTCGCTCTTCGAACTCAAGTGGTCATCGCCTTCTATCAGCATAAACCTTCTATCGGTCTTGAGTGGCCTTCATCTGCTCGCGGATGATCCTCACTTTTTCTTTAGTCTCCTCTACAATCTCAACACTGGTGAGTCGCCTCTCTCCTACATCATCCCAATACAATGGAGTACAGCATTTCCTCCCATATAATGCCTCATACGGAGGCATTCCAACGCTGGCCTGATAGCTATTATTATATACAAACTCTACTAATGGGAGATGTCGATCCCCGCTACCCTGAAAATCCATAACACATGCTCTCAGCATGTCCTCTAGAGTCTGGATGGTCCTCTCTGACTGACCATCAGTCTGGGGGTGGTAGGCTGTGCTGAAGCTCAGTCTAGTGCCCAATGCCTCCTGTAATCTAGGCCAAAATCTAGATGTAAATCTAGGGTCTCTGTCTGACACTATCGACACAGGTACCCCGTGAAGTCTAACATTGGTGTCGATGTAAAGGTGCGCCAACACCTCTAAGGAATAATCATTACGAATAGGGATGAAGTGTGCAAACTTGGTGAGTCTATCGACGATCACCCATATAGTATCATGCCGTGTCGAAGTCTACGGTAGCCTCATCACAAAATCCATCGTGATGTGTTCCCACTTCAACTTGGGAATGGGAAGAGGCTATAAAGTACTGGCGGGTCACTGATACTCGGCCTTTACCTACTGACACACCAGACATCGAGCAACAAACTCTGCGATCTCTTTCTTCATGTCGGGCCACCAATAACTATCTAGCATAGTTCTGTACATCTTCGTACCACCCGGATGCATAACATAATCGGAGGAATGAGCCTTCTCAAGAATAGCTCTCTGAAGATCGTTGTCGACGGGAATACAAACCCGCTCTCAGTATACTACTAGTCCGTCATCACAGACTCGGAAATCTCCGCCATCACCTCTGCGGATCCTATCAAGAATATCTTAGAACTCCTCATCTGATCCCTGGAGCTCCCTAATGTGGTTGAGTAAGGTCGGCCACACTTCAAATCGGGCTAGTAGTGCTCCCCGATCATCACTAGTTAAGCTGACTCCTAATGCACGGAGTCCTACCAAATAAGAGAGATAAGCACTCTCTGTCGTCTGAGGAGAAGATGATGACTTCCGGCTCAAGGTGTCTGCCACAACATTTGTCTTTCCTGGATGATAATCGATGATAAGATCGTAATCTTTCAATAACTCCAATCATCTCCTCTGTCTAAGGTTTGATTCCCGCTGGGTGAATAAGTACTTTAAACTTTTATAGTCTGTGAATACCCTACAAGTCACCCCATATAAGTAATGTTGCCATATCTTCAAGGCAAAGACTGTGGCGGCCAACTCGAGATCGTGTGTCGGGTAGTTTAACTCGTGCTTCTTCAATTGTCAAGAAACATATGCAATAACCCGACCATCCTGCATCAGTACACAACTCAATCCCTGTCGGCTAGTATCACTGTATACTATATACTCCCGACTACTAGTAGGAAGGGCAAATATCGGTGCAGATGTCAATCGTTGTATGAGCTCCTGAAAGCTCGCCTCACAATGATCATCCTAATGGAATTTGACGTCCTTCCGCGTCAACTTAGATAAAGGAGCAGTGATTCGAGAGAATCCTTTTACAAACCGCCGATAATAGCCAGCAAGACCAAGGAAACTTCGGATCTCAGTCACGGTCTGTGGTTGCTCCCATCTCAATATAGCCTCAACTTTCTGCGGATCAATGAAAATACCTTCCGCAAATACTATGTGCCCCAGAAAACCATTCTGTCATAACCAAAACTCACACTTGGTGAATTTGGCATATAACTATCTCTCGCGAAGGATCTGTAAAACTACCCAAAGGTGTTGAGCATGCTCCTCATCACTTCGCGAGTAGACTAGGATGTCGTCAATAAACACGATAATGAACCGATCTAAGTAATCATGGAAGACCCGATTCATCAGATCCAGGAATGCGGCTGGTGCATTGGTTAGCCCAAACGGTATGACCAAGAACTCAAAATGCCCATATCGAGTGCGGAATGTGGTCTTGGGCACATTCTCGGCTCTAATCCGTAACTGGTGATAACTCGATCGGAGATCTATCTTCGAGAAAACCCTAGCACCTTGAAACTGATCAAACAGACCATCGATGCGGGGTAATGGATATTGGTTCTTGATAGTGACTTTGTTCAATTGTAGATAATCCACACAAAGTCTGAGAGTACCATCCTTCTTCTTTACAAATAACACCGGAGTACCCCGAGGTGAAGTGCTCGGACGAATAAATCCTTTGTCCAGCAGTTCCTGTAGCTGAACCTTGAGCTCTCTCAGTTCGGCTGGTGCCATTCTATATGGCGGAATAGAGATAGGAGTAGTCCCCGAAGTCAAATCAATTTCAAAATCAAATTCTCGAACTGGTGGTATTCTAGGTAGCTCATCGGGGAATACATCGGGAAAGTCTTATATCACCGGGACCTCATCGAGGCTCAGACCCTCTATGGTGGTATCTATCACATGAGCTAGATATGCCGTGCAGCCTCGGTGTATCATCCGTCTGGTCTCCATCACTGATACTACACAATGGGGTAATACCCGTCTCTCACTCACAAACATCAATGGTGGCCTTTCAGATCTCCAAAACTCTACTTCCTTGGTGAAACAGTCCACGGAAGCCCTATGAGTACTCAGCCAATCCATCCATAGGATGACATCAAAGTCTGTCGTGTTGAGTGGAATTAGGTCTGCTTCTAACACTGTCTCCCCAATTATGATGTCGCTCCCTCTATATACAGAATCCCTAATCAACTGCTCACCAAAAGAAGTGATAATCATTAGCTCCTCTTCTAGAGGTGATAACGGTCTTCGCGACTATTGAGCGAAAGAAGCTCTCAAATAAGAATAATTCGATCCCGTGTTTATAAGAACACGGGCGTCAACTCCGTATATTTTCATAGTACCTAGATGCGAGAAATTTAAAATAATCAATCTAGGATACGCAGAAGATAGATGTATATATATATATATCAAAATAGTTAAGCCTCTAGGGTTTTAACTAGTCATGGGGTACATGATTTTAAAAGAAAGAAAGAGTACATAAAAGTTTCTAAACAGAGGGATCTGCTGGAGGTTACCCATGATCACACGGGCCTGTGCACTCGGCTGCTGTTGTGAGGGACCGGATACAATGTTGCTCCTGGCTACCGTCCATGGAGCAGTGTGATTCGAATGTGCAGGTGCTCCCTGCTGTCCTACTCGCGGACCACTCGAATGATTCGAAGTCACCTGACCTCCAAGTCCTAAATCAGGGCACGAACTCTTGATATATCCTGACTTCCCATACTAGAAGCACGTGATAGGTACCCTACAAGCTCCCAGAGGATGGTGCCTGCTACATCTGTGGCAAGAAGGGTGCCGCTGATCTACGGTCTGACTCGTGGCACTCGAGGCTGGTACTCTAAACCCCTGGGGACGTGGTCCCTATCCAAAGTGTGCTGGTCTGAAGTGAGATGGGCCTCCATGAAAACCAGAAGTCCTACCCCTCTTTGAGCTTTGACTCATCTGGGTCCCAGCCATCTTCCTCTGATCTCTATTGTCTCTCTGTATACTCTCGGTACAGACAATCTCCTCAGCATGATGGGCTGAATTGACTATCTCTGCGATGGAGAAGCTGGAAGTGACTATCATATACTTCATAATGTTCAAGTTGAGGCTGTCCTCAAACTTGAACTTCAATTGCTTTAGTGTAGCTATATCGGGGACAAAAGCAGCTAATCTCCTCAATTTGATCTCGTACTCTGCAGCTGAACTAGTCCCCTGTCGCAAGTGAAGGAACTCTATCCTCTTGCGATCCTGCTGAAACTCTGAGAAGTACCTATGGTCAAACTCCATCAAGAAGTCCTCCCACTGCAATGGCTCGATAGCGTCATCACAAACAGCCTCCCACCAAGTGAGGGTATCCCCATCTAATAACCTCTCTGCTACCCACAGCCTGTACTCCTCACTCAACCCCAGATCCATCAAAATCTGACGGGTCCGGTTGACCCAGTGTTTAGCCGCAGTGGCATCACCGAGTCCCGCAAAGTCTGTACATCCCAAATGCCGAGCTTCCTTGACTAGCTGAGTCAGCTCATGGATACGTCTAAGGGTGGAAGAAGTAATATCACTAAAACCAAAAACTAAAGAAGGACCGGCCACCGGTGGAGGATTCGATACCGCAGGAGAAGGTGTTGTCGTAGGAATAGGAGCTGCCGTAGGAGTCGGCGCTGCCATCGGTGGTGGTGGGGGGGGCATCTGAACTCCATGTGTGGTGTACTACTTATACACCTGCCTAAATGCCTCGAGTGATGGTGGTGGAACTGCAACTATAGTAGCCGGCTGAGAAGGAGCTGGAAGAGGTGCACGGGACGAGGAAACATCCTCGGTTACTCTAGGCGTCTCAGGAAGTGGCTCAAGGGGTACAAACCTAGTGCCCTACCTAGTCGTCATAATTCTACATAGGAATGATTTTCATTAGGTGGGATTCAAGAATTAGTGTTAGTTACGAAGTAACTGAACCCCTAAAATAAATGAAGTTATCGGTTTAAGAATCGATAAAAATGATAAGTTAGGTTATATACGTACCGTATCTAACCCCCTAAAATAAAAGAATTCATATACCTAAGACCATGTACTGGAATCTCATGACTACAAAGAAACTCTCATATGCATTAAGAACTTTGAAAATGTACTTGGGAATATTTTCAAAACAGTTTTTTAAAACATAGCTCTCATCCTAGAGCTCTAATACCAACCGAGCTGTCACACCCCGACCCTCGATCCGAGACCGTGAACAACCGCCCATTACCTCGTACACTGCCCATCACAAGACACAAATACCAGGGCAATGAAGGCTAACACCAATACCTATATAAAACCTGTTTCCTCAAAATATCATTCTCCCAAGTAAAGAATGTAAAATGCAAGGCATTTGCCTCAATGCATACGTATACAACATATCTGAGAGTTTCAATTACATTACATAACAAAATTTCAGTCATCCCAATAAATGTATACGATGGTCATTCTATAGACCTCAAATGTATATATCATCAAATACATCACATCGGAAGAATGGTCGATACCATACCCAAGGCCAAGGTCTCCAAATATGAATCAAGTGTGTCGAACTCTCTCGACATGTCTTCCTATCAATCTATCTCTGAAATCAATGAAAGTTAGGGGGGTGAGTATTATAGGAAAATACTCAGTGAGTGATGGGATCGACAATATATTCTCAATAATAAGTGTCAATATGGAGTGTCAAAGAAAATTTCAAAACCATAATGATATCAAAACCAAGCATGTCATTTCCAGAAATCAGGTGATCACATATCACACATCATGGTATCAAAGTATACATCCATTTACATTTCCAAATCATTTAGAGCTTGCCAAGAAAATAACTCTGGCAAAGGTCTAGCTCGACCAATGACGGGTGCGTTAGGGGTTTCTCATATGTAAGTATATAAAAATTTAGCTCTCTACCCCAACGTTAGCCACGGGCCTCACTAAGTGCTAGATAGTGGCTCACGCATGTCCTCCCCTTTCGGCTCAACTTGACTAGCCCGTGTCTATACGCATATAAACAATCAATCACGTATAGAATCTCGGTCAGAGCTAGACAGTGGCGTCACACATGTCCTCCCCGATTTGGTTCATCCGACCGCAACTATACATATGGCGTTTGGGGGATACCTCCTACAGAAGCGTATCCGGATACAATGGGTGCTTCTGTCAAAGCCCTTTGTAGCTACGGAAATCCATCAAGGATACATCATCATATCATCATATCTCAAGTAGGAATCCGACCCACATATATCATTACATCATATCAATTCTGTGTGCCAATATGTTTCATCAAAACATTTCAAATCAATGCCAATGCAATGGTGGCATATAAATCATATCAAGATTTCAAATAGTGGCACAATATCATTTCATTTCAAACCGTGAATGCATAATCATTCGAATTCAATCATTTGGGACACTCCAATAAATCACAAAAGAACATTTATAAAACATAGTTCAAACATCTGTTCTCGCACATGCCATGAAACATGTCATTTGGAAAGCTGTGAAATAGGAGTTTAGTTCAATCAAAAATATAGCATCAAAGTTCTACTCACAATACTAGGGACGATAGTCACTCCCGGACGAATCTACAGCGAATGTCCTACTTGTTCAGCTTTCGACAACTCCTAAGGGACATAATCAAATATTCACTATCATCAATGTTAATCCTTTCAAACAAATCCAAAACCCCTAACATTGAATACCCAAATATTTCTCTCACTTACTGTGACTCCAAAACCCACCAAATCTTTTTCATCAAATTTCAACATAACTCCAAAGTCATGAAAGAGGAAACATAAACCCAAACTAAAATTAAAAATATTACCTAAATTTTTAGTCTCCGATCTCGCTTCAAACCGAGGCACGATCAAACCCTAGATTTTTTCTCACTAGAAACCTCAACTCTCTCACGAGCTTTAACTTGCTAGGGGTTGGGTCATGAGTTTTGGAACTTTTAGAGTGTGGGTCTAGAGGTATTTTGATTGATCTTTGGAAGAAATAGGAAGAAAGAGAGAGATGGTGCGAACCAAGAGAGAAAAGGAAGAAGAAAAAAAAATGAAGTTTGGCCTTCGTGGGTTCTAATGTCCCACCACTGCTCTTCATTTATAACCCATTTTCAATATTTGTCTAATAGCCCTTATCTACTTTTCATTTGCACGAATACCCAATATGGTCGCTAGAGTAGTTAGGAAAGTCAACACAATAAACTAAATATTTTTGTAGTGCTGTCCGGTTGAGGAAGCACTTTCGGTGACTGACAAGGGAATAGAAATGAGTAACACAAATTTACAAGAAACAAGCTAAAGTTATGGAAATTTTGGTATATATTTTAAAATAAGAAATATGATATAAATTTTGTAACATATTATTGAAATCATTGAATGGCATGGTGGTAATATATATATATATTTTTTAAGACTAAGCCAAGTCATGGGTTTAAATCACAATGAAGACATGTTCTGTTAGCCAAGCAAATTGGAATGTGAAGACAAATAGTGTATTTGTTGTATAATGACCGAAGGCACATATCCGAAGACAACAAATATCCATTTGCCGAACGGAGGTGAATTGATCGAAAGCAATTGTTAAAGTATGACCGAACAAGGAAATAAAAATAGGAAAATGAGCACCAAAGATGTAAATGAATTTACATTGTACTGAACAGCAAAAATAAAAAATTAACCGATCAACAAAAATGAATTATCGATCGGGAGTAGAAAATTTATTGAGTGTTTGGAAAACATTGGGTGTCCGGTGAAGATGAATGTTTAGTCAATTGGATACACAATGACCGAATGGGTATGTGATAATCAAAGAGGATACCGAACAGGCAAATAAAATGTAGGATGAACACCAAATAGTAAAAAAAATAGAAATGCATTGTACCGAACAATTAAAAATATTTTCGATGGATGATTGCACCGGACAGTCAAGGACATTACCGATGGATGATGAAAATGAAGTTCACAAGTCTCATGTTATTGATGGTACATATTACCGATCGGTGGCAAAATAATCGATCAGTTTAAATAATAATCTAGTGTATCGAATGGAAATTTTGAAAATTGGTAAAGTAAACATCTTGAACCGAATGGATATTTTGACAGAAGGAATGGAGTAAAATACCGATAAAGGTTCTTAATTGGGAAAATAACCGTCAGTTACCGATGGGTCTATGCAAGTGTCTTATACCAGGAATATTGAGAAAATTTATGATCGAATGGATTGGCAAATACGTGAAGGGAATGAAACGGACTGTCCGGTCAATGAAGAAAATTATGCCGAATGGGTGCAGGAGTAAAATTAGAAGGCGCCAATAAGAATTATTTAAAATTTCCAATTTTAGGTGCTGAATACAAATTTCCAAACAGTACCGAAGAGAAACAGAAGATGCTGATTGGAGATCGAAATGCTATTCGGTCAATGGACCGATGAGAAATAAATATTTAAACATATCAGTGAGGAAAAGATACCGATCGGGAATTCAATTATAATCGACAATAGTAAACCAAACGATAGAAACAAAATAAATGGTCTAGAGATAACAATCTCCCAGGAGCAGCCACTACCGAACAAACCAATACTCTACTAACCGATCACCTAAAAATTAAAATATCTGCCGATCAAATATTTGATAAATTTTTTGAATGAATTTCGCTCTATGAAACATGAAGAATATTATATAAAAATGTGAGGAAAAGTAAAATATGAGTACACCGAGGTATCGGTGTTACACTTCACTAGTCAACTCAGTCCTAGAATCTAGTCGACACAATAAAACATTAGTTAATAGATGAGCCTAGATCGCAAAACATAGTCAACACCTGGAGACTTTAGTCGACACATCACATACACCAAGTTAATAGTTAGAAAGTTCTAGTCAACTCACGAGCTTAACTCACAAAATCTAGTTGACTTAATAAAAACTCTAGTTGACATGTGACCTTGCACTCATATGTCCCAGTCGACTCAATAGAAATCCTAGTCAACACATATAACCAAAGTCATAAAATATAGTCAACACCTAGAACCCTAAGTCAAGACATAACATACACCAAGTCAGTAGTTAAAAAGTTATAGTCGATTCATGTACTGAGCTTACATAATCTAGTTGACTTGATAGGAACACTAGTCTACATGTGACACCAAACTCTTATACTCCAGTCGACTTGATAGAAATCCTAATTGACACATGTGACCAAAAGCACAAACATTAGTTGACAATTGAGGAACCATAGTTAACACCCAAAATTCAAAATATGTTTTTTGTGTCTAACGTTCATCTTATGTAGAATGTTAAAAGCAGGTTAAGAGCATTTAAGTCTCTTAATCACTTGACCAATCACACAAGCTTATTCTAAGACACATAATGCTACATTTAAAATTTGTAAGCTACATTCACCGAAAGAAAGTATAGAACCTGAAGAGTATTAAACTTTCAACTACTCAAGAATTCAAATGGTCAACCACCAAATAGCTATGTTATCCCAAAAGCATTAAATGCAACACTTTAAACTCAATTATCTCAACATTCAAATTCTTCTAACCATAAATACAAGTAAGAGAGGTCAAAAAAACAAAAGAGAGACATTGAAAAATCCCTCTACATTCAAAGAAAAATACTATTTTTTTCAAATTTTCTCTAAATTCTCTTTCTGAGCTTTAGATTCATTACATCTGAAGTCTTAGCTTCATTCATTGTAACATTTATTCTTCTCTTGTACAAGAAGTGTAAAGACCAAAGTGTGTTCTTTAGGTCTTGGGTTTAGAGAGAGAAACAATCTATAAGAAGTTATGTTAGGTATTATTCTGAGAATAACACTGTAAAGGTTAGACTTGCACCTAGAAGCAAGTCTATTATAATATTTTTGAATAGTGGATGTATATCGATTTGGTGGAACCACTATAAGAATCTTGATTGTTGTACTTCTTTATCTCTCTATGTCTCTTTTCTATCCTCCACAAACTATAAAACTTCCAAAATCTTCAAATAGTACCAAACAACCTATTCACCAGCTAGGTTGTATTTTAATTGTTATTAAAGTAGGTATCTAGTGTTATGCTTAACCACCATAGACCAAAGATCCTCTCCCTTTTCAAAAATGGCACTAAATGGTGCCATTGTACAGTTTGAAGCCTGTTCCACAAATAAAACCCCCTTCTTTAATGGCAATAGCAATAGTTATTGGAAACAAAGAATGAGAAATTTTATTATTGTCCAAGAAGAGACAGCTTTGAAAATAATAAAAGAAGAGATAGATTTCCTAAGAGAAGAAGTAGATGGAGTGAGGGTGCTGGTGAAAATGAAAAATACATCGACAGAAGAAAAGAAAGCATATAAAGCAAATTGTAAAGCTATAAATTTATTACATTTGGCCTTGAGTCTAAATGAATGTAGTAGAATATCTTCTTATATAACTACTAAGGAGATATGAGAGAGATTAGAAGCAACTTAAGAGGGTACAAATCAAGCTAGTAAGAACAAGATTAGAATGCTTAAACAGGAGTATGACGCATTTAGAATAAAGGATAGTAAGACAGTCAGGATAGGCTCAACATCATCACGAATGAAATAAGATTACTGGGGAAAGAAATTATTCACGAAGACATGGTGGATAAAGTGTTGAGGCATATGCCTAAGCCGTAGGAAGGCAAGGTAATAGCCATAGAGGAATCCAAAAATTTGGAGACTCTAACAATGGACCAACTTGTTGGTTCCCTTACCATAAGTGAAATGAAAATGAACATTAAGGGTTCAGCTGGGGGCAAAAAGAACAAATCCATTGCTTTGAAAACTAAAAATAAGGAAGATGAAGAGTATGATAAAGACAATAACGAAGATATGGCATTACTAATTGGGAAGTTTAAACAATTCATGATGAAAAAAAGAACAGGGGAAGGAGAAAGTATGGAAAAGGAGAGAAGAAAGATGAGATAAGGTGTTACAAATGCAAAAGACTAGGGCATATCAAGACAGACTACCCTTAACTCAAGAATGGAAAGAAAGTAGAGAATAAAGGTAAGAAGAAAGCATTGGCAGCTTAAAGCAATAAAGATAACAGTTAAGAAGAAGAGGAAACAGTAGAAAAACAAGCCAATCTTTGCTTCATGGCTCTATGGGATCATGATGACAATGATGAGGTAAACTCTTAATGCTCTACCTTTTATGATTTCGATCCTAATTTTTTTTTTTTTTTTTTGTTTCTAAATTACAAGAAGCTCTTCTAGAATCTTTTAAAGAATTAGGGAAAATAAATACGAAAAATAAAGAACTTATAAAATCAATAAATAAACTTGAGAAAGAAAGAGAAACTTAAAATATAATTTGAAGCAGAAAAAAGAAATTAAACAAAAACAAAATAAGAAACTTAGTAAATTGGAAGAAGAAACCAAAATACTTAAAAAAACAAAACAACGCTATTTGTCAACATTGAGCTACAAAAGAAGATAGAAACACAGACGAATATTGATACACTCAATAGTAAAGAACTCTCTAAAGAAAAGTCCAACTAGAACAGGGAAAGAAAGTGAACATGGATCTTAAAGCTAGACTTCTAAAACTTATAATTGCTTAAGATAAACTAGATTTAATGTTTGGAGCTCAGAGAGCTATCTATGATAAAGCAGGGTTAGGATATAATCCTATGCAAAAACAATAGGGACTATATACTCTATTTGTTCATAGCTTAGAACAAAACAAAGAACACTGCTACATCTATATAAAAGCTAAACACAATGCACAAAATTGTAGATTAAAAGTACCTAGTAGCATATGAAAAATAGAGGTTAATAGAAAACCAATAAACAAAGAAATGAAAAGAGTAATGAAATTGGTTCCTTAAAATCAAATAAAAATTGCATCTAATAGTGGTGGACCCAAAAGAATTTGGGTACCAAAAGCCAAAACTTGATCAAAATATTTTATTGATTTGTTTAAAAGCAAAAGGAAGGAAACTTGGTTCGTGGACAGTGGATGTTCTTGGCATATGATTGGAGATCCATCCAAGTCTTGCTCATTGGAAATGAAGGAAGGAGAAAAAGTTGTCTTTGGAGACAACTCCAAAGAAAGAATAATTCGAATTGACAATATAGGTAAGTCAATTGCCCAAATTGAGCATGTCTTATTTGTTAAAGGTTTAAAGAATAATCTGTTAAGCATTAGCCAATTACATGGTAATGGATATATTGTTTTGTTTGATTGCTGTAAATGTTTGATTCTAGATAAAATGAGTAAAATTATAAAATTCAAAGAAACAAGAAAATGAAACATATATGAAATTGACATAGATAACATCCCAAAAAGAGATGAAATATGTAAAGAGATGAAATGTGTCTAATGGCTATAAACAATAACAATTCAAGATTATGGCAAAGAATATTAGGTCATGCAAGCATAGACTTAACATCAAACTTAGTCAGAAAAGATTTAATTAGAGGTCAACCAAAAATAAAATATAAAAAAGATAGTCTGTATGATTCTTGCATGAAAGGAAAACAAACCAAAAATTCCTTCCAAACCTAAAATCACAATAACAACATCAAAGCCACTGGAACTTCTTAGGACACAAAGTTCAAGAAGAAAATATCATGGGTTTGTAATTATAAATGATTACTCTAAACACACATGGATACTATTTTTGGCTAAGAAAAAAGAAGCCACTAAAATGTTTATTAGGCTCTATAAGAAGATCCAAAATAAAAAAGGGTATAAAATTACCAGCATTAGAAGTGATCACAAAATAGAGCTTGAGAATAAGCAAATGCAAAATTATTGTGATGATTTAGGAATGTTGCACAACTTCTTGCACCTAGGACTCCCTAACAAAATGGAGTTATAGAAAGGAAAAATAAAACTTTAGAAGAAATGGCAAGAGCAATGTTACGCGAAAATAACCTAGCAAAATATTTTTGGGCAGAAGCAACTAATGCAGTGTGTTATGTTCTTAATAGAGCCTTAATTAGACTAACATTAAAAAATACACCACATGAACTATAGAATGGAAAGAAAACAAACATATGATATTTTCATGTCTTTGAATGTAAATGATATGTACTTAATAATAGCAAAGAAAATCTAGAAAAATTTGATGCAAAAAATGATGAAACAATTTTTCTAGAATATTCCACAAATAGCATAGCTATACACGTAAAATTTGACGATTCCAAAAGAATTCAAATAGAAAACATAGAAGATGATTATTCAAAACCTACATATAATAAAATCATCTCAATTCATATGATAATGATAATCGTGAGAATCAAGAAACAAACAAGAAGAGAAAAGACATCCTATACTTAGAAAAAGTGTAAATGCTGAAAATATTATAGAATCAGAACAAGGACAGCAACACCAAATCAATATGAATTTGTAGCATTCATCTCTCAGATTAAACCATAAGTTATAAAGGAAGCTCGAAAGGATAAAAACTGGATCATGGCAATATAAGAAGAGCTGAATCAATTTGAAAGAAATAAAGTTTGGAATTTAGTTCCTAAGCCAAAAGATCAATCTGTGATAGGAACCAAGTGGATGTTTAGAAATAAGCTTGATGAGCATGGGACATAACTAGAAATAAATCAAGATTAGTGGCTAAAGGATATAACCAAGAGGAAGGCATAGATTATGCTCTAGTAGCTAGATTAGAAGCAATTAGGGTGCTCTTAGACTTCCTTGCTTTATGAACTTCAGGTCTTATCAAATAGATGTTAAAAGTACATTTCCTAGTGGGTTTATCAATGAAACAATATATGTAGAAAAAAAAAACCCCCAGATTTTGAGGATCCCCAACACCCACATCATGCATTTAAGCTAATTAAGGCACTATATGTTCTCAAACATACTCCAAGAGTTTGGTATGAGAGATTAAATAAATGTGAAAGAAGAAAGGTTGACACAACCTTGTTTATATATATAAGGACAAAGACATTCTAATAGTTCAAATATATATAAATGACATAATATTTAGAGGAACAAGTGATGATATTTGCCAAGAATTTGCTAAAAAAATATGCAAGTAGAGTTTAAAATGAGTATGATGGAAGAATTGAATTATTTTCTTGGACTATAGATTAGACAAACAGAGAAAAGAATATTCATAAATCAGTCCAAATTCACAAAGGAGCTAATTAAGAAGTTTGGTTTTGAAAACTCCAAAGAAAATGCAACACCAATGAGTACTAGTGTTAAGTTGGACAAGGATGAAAGAGGGAAGTCAGTATGTCGAAAGATGTATAGAAGCATGATAGGATCACTTTTATATCTCACAGACTCTTGACCAAATATACAATTCAGGGTATGTCTTTGTGCTAGGTTTTAATCAAATATGAAGGAGTTACAATTAGTTGCTACAAAAAGAATTTTTAGCTATCTTAAAAGGATAGTGAACCTAGGATTATAGTATGATAGAAACTCTAATTTCTAGCTGTATGGCTTCTTGGATGCAGAATTTGCAAATTGTAGACTAGATAGGAAAACATTAGTGGTACATGCCAATTTTTTGAAAGCATGCGAGTGTTATTGTCTTCAAAGAAACAAAACAGTGTCGCGACCTTAACCACAAAAGTTGAGTATGTAAAGTTGGACAATGTTGTGCTGGATTAAACATCAAGTGGAAGACTATGGACTAGAAATACACCACATTCCAATAAAATGTGATAGCACAAGTGCAATAAATCTAACTAAAAATCCAATACGTCACTCAAGATTAAACACATAGAAGTTAGACATTATTTTATTAGAGACCATATTCTAAAATGATGTAATTCTTGAATATATAGAAACACAAAAACAAGTGGCTGATATATTACAAAACCCTTAGACAAAAATAACTTTATAAATTAAGAAGGGAACTAGGAATGTTAGACAGTGTTGAAAAAGAAAACAACCAAAATGAACAATCGACTATCTAAAAATGTAGTCGATGGATAATTATGATAAATAAAAGAATATCGACTAGTATTTATATATAGTCAACTAATCAACTCAAAATAGTCAACTAAGATTGAGATCCAGTCAACCGATTAAGCAGAACACCATCAAATAGTCAACTTATAAGAAGTACAAGTTGACAGAGTTAAGATAGTAGTCGATTTATGAAATAAATGAATTGATGTGTGAAGAAGAATAGTCAACTAACTTAAGAAGATAGTCAACTCATATGAGAAATATAGTCAACTAACATTGAAAATTAGTCGATTTTTGTACTTATAGTCAACTTGCCTAGACAGGAAGTTGACTCATGCTTGAATATGTGAAATCAGTTAACTAGTTAGGTAAATTAGTTAACTTATCCATGAAATATAGTTAACTCATTAATCATAATAGTTGACTAAAGCTTTAAAGGAGAAAAGAGACACAAAGAGATATGTAGTAGACAGAAGTATGCTACTAGTCGACTCGTCTTTCCACGGTACCACTGGATTAGTTGACAGATAACCCATGACAGTCGACTAACCAAGATCACAATCAACTGCTAGTGCCCATTAGTCGACTACTGTAGCTCAATTAATAATAAATTTTTTTGCATAATCTGATCCCAAACCTATCAATTCTAACCTAAAAAACATATTTAATCTGTGAAAATCAAAAGCCCACTTTTGACGAACAAACAAACCTTCTATAAAACCTTAGATCTTCATCGTCTCTCTTCAAAATCCCTAAATTCTTCAATCCAATATCAGATGGCTCCCAAAATAAAGGTCCCTCCAAAATACAATAAAGAAATCTTCCCTTCTACGGCAAAAAGTAAGTCTTTCAACACCTCTTTCTCATTTCGAACACTAAATCTAGGTCTTTTATTAAACTGGGATTTCATTATAGAGATTAGGTTTGAATATATTGAGGCCCTTAGAAATATATGTCTGTTGTGGTCATTAACACCTAATAAGATAATAAATGAGAGACCGGTAAAGTTGTTTTATAACAACATAGAGAAAGTGGATACTAATTGTGATGAAAGGCTGAAAGTATGAGGCAAATCAGTCCCATATTGTTTTAAGACCTTCATTAATGGAAAAGAAGTTATGATAACCGAAAAGATCCTATGTAGATTGAGTGAGGTATCTTAGTTGTGACATGCTTGAACATTATAGGATAGTGTTCAAAAGTTTTGAAATGGAGAAGGTGAACACCAAATGCCACTGATATAAACATTCACAAAAGGATTTTGCACCTCAACGTGAACCACATTCTCTATCCTAGTGTAGAGAGTTATAACACCATTAATAGAGAAGATTTCTAGTAAATGGCCTATATCATGCATATAAAAAATCCTGGATTACCTTTCATTATCTCCTACTTTATGTTAAATGTTGCCAAGTCCAAGTCTACAAACCTCCTATATGGTTCCTTCATTAGCAACATTATAATAGCCTCCAAGATCCACATTGGAAAGGAACTGGCTAATAAACTATCAATAAAGAATGCAATTGGTGCTTCTTTATTTGCTAAGGCTTGTTAGATGCAGAAGGATGAGAAATTGGTGAGAAAAGTAGAGAGAGAAGAGTCAAGTGGACAACAAAAAATCACTCTTATCACTGAAGACATTGAGAAAATACTTAAGGTGTTAAAACATGTCCCTTACCCCTCTACAAAAGAAGAGCTCACTGTACCTGTGTTAGGGGGATCTTTAACTAGGCTGATAGCTCATAACATGATCCTTCATGAGAGATATAAGGGTATTGAGAAGCAAAATGCAAAGATCTTATAGGAGTTGGGCAAAAGGGGTCAACAAATAGAGGAACTCACTAAAAAGAAAGCTAAAGTTGTGTGTAAAAGACTTAGATAGAGTCAAAGCTTAGTAATGAGAATGAGGAACCTCGAATGCAATTGCCAAATATCTCTCTTCTCTTTTCCCCTGCCTCATTCACCATCCCACCTCCTATCCCTATTCTTACTGTTCTTGAGCCTATTACTGTAGTTGGTGACTCTGTAGTACCTCAAACGGATCCTCCTGTGGACATTCTCGCACCTCCTTTCACCTCAAAAGCCCTCTCTACAGACCCTCCAATTGAACCAACTTATGAAGCGCCCTCTCCAAACCTTCTAGTTTAACCATCCTCTGAAGCCCTCTCCATGTGAGCTATAATCTATACCTATGCCCCTTTATGTTGATGATAAAATAGGGGAGATAAATGTTTAACTAATTTTTTTTCTGATTGTTGCTTATCGTTTATGTCTTTCTGGTTCTTCTGGTTGTTTTTAATACTTTTTAGTTAGTTGTCTCTTTCTTTTGAATGACATTGTCATCTCTGGGTGAAGAACTGAATGATGTTTTAATCTTATGATAAATAAAATGAAAGTTCAGTTTTCATTGCATATGTAAACTAGGCTGCATGCTAAAATATGCCATTCTTCTATACTATATTTGATTAGAGAGTGAGCATAAATTAAAAGGGAGTTAAGTCCAAGTTTAGGATCTTTTCTCATCATAAAAAATGGGGAGATTATTAACTATTGATAGCTTTTGATAATAAGCAAAACAAGGTTAGAATAATTAAGATGTGAATTTGTATAGTGTTAAATAAAACTAAAGAGTCATCGACAAGTTACTCAAACTAGTCAACTCTTTAGTTAAAACATTAGGAGGATAGTTGACTCATCAAAGAGGTTAGTCAACAAGATGAGCATGGCCAGTTGACAGGAGAAATAGTTTAGTTGACTTATGAGAAAAGAACAAGCAAGTCAGTCGATAGCTCTAAGAGACTAGTCCACTATATTCTAGGATCACCACAGATCCAATCGACTATCCTAAATCAACTGAATGAACAATGCTCACCAAGAAAAGTTGACAAGCATATAATACAAGTCAACTAATTCTTTGGATAGTCGACAGTCATATTGACTCAAGTCAACTATGACTATAAGTCTTAGTTAGAGCAGTCAACAACTATGTAGAGCAAGTCAACTCAAATCCTAAAAATTCCAGTCACCATAGAATATAGTTAACAGCCTTCTTGAGGAAGTCGACTAAAGAACATTGACAAGTCGATAGTCTTTTTGAGGAAGTCTACTAAGGTCATGACTTTAGTATAATACAAAACTGATAAATAAGTGGACAGAAATTTAGCCAAGTTGATAGACCAAATCTACATGTCGACGACAAATCAAAGACTATTAATTGACTTTAACTTGAACTAGCTAAACCTATAGTTGACATACATATAAAATCTATTGACAAAAATTAAAACAGTCAACTAATAAACCATATAGTCGACATAAACTATACAAGTAGTCGACCTGACACATAAATTAGTCGATCGAATTTTGTATTAGATTTACACTTTGACATTGTAGTCGACTCAAATTCAGCACCAGTCGACTTAGCCCTAGAATCTAGTCGACACAATAGAAACATTAGTTAATGGATGAGCCTACATCACAAAATATAGTCAACACCTAGAAACTTTAGTCGATACATCACATACACCAAGTCAACAGTTAGAAAGTTCTAGTTGACTCATAAACTTAACTCACAAAATCTAGTAAACTCAACAAAAACTGTTGACATGTGGCCTTGAACTCATATGCCCCAGTCAACTTAATATAAATCTTAGTCGACATATACTAACAAAGTTACAAAATATAGTCAACACTTAGAAACCCTAGGTCAACACATAACATACAACAAGTCAACAGTTAAAAAGTTTTAGTCAACCCAAGTACCAAACTCATATAATCTAGTCGACTCGATAAGAACAATAGTCAACCTATGACCCTGAACTCTTATGCTTTAGTTGACTAGATAGAAACTCTAATCGACACATGTGACCAAAAACACACACACTAGTCGATAGCTGAGGAACCATAGTTAACACCCAAAATTCAAAATATGCTTTTAGTGTCTAACATTCGACCAATCACACAAGTATATTCTGAGAAACACAAAGCTACATTTTAAAAGTGCAAGATGCATTTGCCGAAAGCAAGTACTGGACCCAAAGTGCATTAAACTTTCAACTACTCAAGAATTCAAATGCTCAACCACCTAGCAGCTGTGTTGTCTCAAGAACATTAAATCTAACACTTTAAACTCACCTACCTCAACATTCAAATTCTTCCAACCATAAATACAAGGAAGAGAGGTCAAAAAAATAGAAGGGAGATACATTGAAAAATTCCTTTGCATTTAACGAAACTTACTTTATATTACAATCTTCTATAAAATCTCTTTTTGAGCTTTAGATTCGTTACATCTGCAGTCTTAGCTTCATTCATTGTAACATTTATTCTACTCTTGTAGGAAAAGTGTAAAGCCTAAGTATGTTCTCTGGGTCTAATTTTAGAGAGAAAAGTAATCTGTCAAAGGTTATGCTAGGTAGTGTTATGAGAAAAACACTATAAAGGTTAGACTTACACCTCGAAGCAAGTCTGTTGTAGTATTTCTAAGTAAATGGTGGAAATCCAGGAGGTCCTAGGAGTAGATATACACCAATTTGGTGGAACCACTATAAAAATCTTGAGTGTTTTGTCTCTTTATCTTTCCACATCTCATTTTTATCCTCTACAAACTATAAAACTTCTAAAATCTTAAAATAGTGTTAAACAACTGTTACGCGATTTTTGTATATTATGATTTCGGGTAAATATACCCTAGTCGAATGTTGCATATAGTGCGAAGCAAGTGTCGTTCCCACGACATATTACCAAATATAAAATACCCTATCTAAGTTGGACAGAATGAATCAAGACAGTAAGGATATTAAAAACAATGAAAATATCAAACATAAAAATACGATGAATGAAAACCCTAATTTTATAAAATCCTAGGACATCAATTTCATCTGTCTCCAATTTCTTCACACGGTCGAATTCTTTCAAATCTCTTAAAGTTTATTGACTAAAGATTCATTCTTAATGATGACAAATTTTTCTAAATTAGATTCACCTAATGGTCATGCAAAAAAACCCTAATTCGACTAACCAAATTAAGATCTATGAAATATCTATAATCTAGGGTTTTTCCTAAAATCCCTACACATAGAATTAATCATTCGTCGATTTCATAACCCTATATGGATTTTATTGTATTAGTCAGATTTTATGCAATCTTCCCTTGATCTCATGTATGTAATCGCAAATCATCAAATCGTAGGCCCCTTTACGAATGACGTATTAAGTCTAATAATGAAATCTCATCAAAGAATGAACATGCCAATAAAGATTTAAAGGAAAGAAACAAATCAAACCATGCTATTAATCAAAGAACATAGTCCATCGAGTTCTAAGAACAAGAATCTAAATAGACATGACAAAGAAAAGCAAGAAAGGTAAAGAAAGCATTCTTAGATAGAAGAATCCGTCTTAGGAGGCGGCTGTTAGGATTTCCCCCCTTCCCCTAAGTGCAAAGGATGTCTTCTTCTTATAATCTAAGTTTTAAGAGTCCTAAATGATTAAAAATTCATCGGTCTTCATAACAACTTGATATTTCACTTAGACTTGGGCTTTTAGAACTCATGGGCCTTGATTTTCAGTACTATAGTAACTCAACTCAAATTTTGGATATCTTCTGGTCTGACCCAGCCTCTAAAGTCTTCATAAAATTTGTAGGCCTTGAAATCTTCTTTCCAACCTAACAAAAATCAGATCAATCGGATATCGAAAAAGAAAGTTAAGCCTAAAATAGTAATAACTATTTGTGCAGTCCAATATCGTTAAACAAGCCCAATAATCCTAAAATAAAACCAACGAAAATAATCAGTGTAAATTCACGAAATAAAATCTAAAAATAGTTCTAAAAGTCATAAATAAAGCTTGAAATAACATAAAATAAAATAATTCAAATATATAAAAATATCGCTATTAAATACCCCCACACTTGAATATTTACTTGTCCTCAAGTAAGAATAAATTTTCTCAAAAATCAATTTAACCTCCCAAGTCCCTAACCATGCATATGATAAGTTTAAACCAGAATTGCAATAAAAACAATCAATACTTCGTAGTATCCATCACTAGAATAATAGTTGCATCTCATATAGTCTTATCGAAATCAAAAACAATACAAAACTCAACCACCCTCATAATTAGTTCACTCAATAGAATGAAATTAGACACTAATCAACTACTCAAAACACTCATTTTATGTAATGGTACATATATCACTCAAATCAATGCAATGAGATTGTATTACCATAAGTTTGCTCATATATCAAATCTCTACCACTTATACATGAAATCCACACATCAATCAAAAGGTCTTTTATTTGGTTGTAATGGGGTTAAGGTAAGGGATAAGATAATGGGTAAGATATAGTGTTAAATTGATTCACTAAGTATACTTAAATATCAAGATATGAAATTGTTACATCAAGACAAAGAAAATACTAACTCTAACTACAAACATGTAATGTGATATATTATTTATTGAAAATAAAGAACAATGACTTCACTATAAGTAGGAACAATATCAAGAATGAAAAATGTTTTTTTATGTTTTTTTTTCTTTTTTTTGTTTTTCAATTTTCTCTTTTCCATTTTATTTCATTTTTCTTTTTTTTTTTCAATCAACACTTTTTTTTCATTTTTTTCATCATTTTTTTCTGCTGGTTTCTTTTTTTTTTTCCCCATAACTCAACATGATAATGACTAAAAACATATATAAAATTCAAACAAAACAATAATACCTAAAAAGATAATGTCATGCTATCAAC
Source organism: Dillenia turbinata (assembly GCA_037126225.1). Lineage (NCBI taxonomy): Eukaryota > Viridiplantae > Streptophyta > Magnoliopsida > Dilleniales > Dilleniaceae > Dillenia > Dillenia turbinata. The sequence goes on from JBAMMX010000021.1 coordinate 15,107,532, forward strand.
TATAACTATATTAGTGAATTAGGGTTCAAAATTTAGGGTTAGAAAAAGATAGGTCATAGGGTAAATTATGTGAGTAACATATGAAAGAAAAGGTTTAGACTCAAATTGATTAATTAAGGGGGTAAAAAAATGATTGGGTTGGTATTTTTCGAAAGCCAAAAGTGTATAATCCTAAGTGCCTTAATCATTTTGGTGTATGAAAATCATGAGTGTGGTCTCAGAATACATAACAAAGCAAGTTCCAAAATGACCAAATCATGTGTGATATACGCTCAACAAGAAAAATGATGAAAGAAAAAAATTGCTCTATAAGGTTCAAATCTTCACTAAGGTAAATTTGGTGTTGAATCTTTTCAAATGAACCATAAAAAGATGAATAGTCACTCATGTATTAAATAACTACTAATACCAATCGATTGTCATACAATCCAATTTAAAACAAATAACATACAAGGACTAGGAAACTGAAGAAAATTTAGTTGGTAAGGAAAAAATTTTATCAGAACTCAAGAAATTCAATAAAACTTAAGATTCCTAAAAATCAGAAAAATCAGAATGAAATAAATCAAAATAATATTCCTAAAAATCAGAATGCACCATCCACACTTAAATGAAACATTGTCCGCAATGCTAATCAATCTAAAATCAAGAGAGAGAATAGAAAGACTCTCCTGATTCAGTCGGTGAACTCTCAATCCCATCTTCAGCAACTTCGTTTCCTCTCGTGCAAAGGGTTATTTATTGACCTATAAAAAATATCATCAAAACTTAAACCTAAATTAAATTAACAAAAACAAAGATTAAAGAAAATCATAAAATCATAAAAATATTGAGTTGCCTCCTAATAAGCGTCTTTCTTTATTGTCTTTGACCAGACATAAACTCCTTACTTCAACCTGACTCAAATTGCGTTCGAACTTGAGATAAATTTACATCCAAAATAGCATATGCATCAATGTGTGCATCATCTAGAAATTCATGCCTCACATGCAAAGAAATAGCAATGCAATTTTCAAGAGGATCTTTAGAATAAAAGACATTCAAATCATGTTCAACAATCCTCTTAAAACAATTCGGCTCAAAATCAACTCTAAAAGCCTCTTGAGTATCAAAATTTTTTATTAACTTAAAAATATCAAACTCAATTTTTTCATTATTTAATCTCAAAGTTAATTTTTTGCTAGAAACATTAATCAATGCACATGCAGTGTTCAAAAATGGTCGACCTAAAATCAAAGTACTCTCATCATCATCCATGTCCAAAACAATAAAGTAAATATGAAAAATGAATTTATTGACGTTAACTAAACTATCCTCAACAATGCCTTTAGGATACTTGACACTCTTATTAACTAATTGCAAATAAATATTGGTAGGTTGATAATCCTGTAATCCTAACTTTAAAAACACAAAGTATGATATGAGATTGACACCGACACCAAAATCACAAAGAATATCAGAAAAATTAGAAAAACCAATTATATAAAGGATGGAAAAACTCCCTAGATCCTTAAGTTTTGGTGGCAGCTTCCTTTGTAAAAATGCCGAACACTCCTCTATAAACTTGACTGTCGAAAGCCCCATCCAACTTCCTCTTGTCTGTAATCACATCCTTCAAGAAATTCCCATAGCTCAGCATCTACCTGATAGTATCCAAAAGATGAATGTTAATATGCAGTCTCTTAAAAATTTTAAGAAATTTCTCAAATTGATTTTCTGTATTATCACTCAACAAATGACCAAGAAAATAAACACGAGGTCTATACTCTCTCAAAGGTAAGGAACTTCACTATTTTGTTTTAGAAGCCTTGGTCTTTTCTTCAGTAGGCTACTTGTTGTTGGCCTCTTGTTCGTTCTCTTCCTTTGACTAAATTAGTTCTTCCTATAGTTGCTTCTCACTCCGCAATGTAACTATCTTCGCTTGCTCTCTGGGATTCTTTTTCGTATCACTCGGTAGTCTACCTGGCACACAAGAATGAAAGGCATTAGTCAATTGATCAATCTTATTTTCAAGTTTTTCAAACCTTTCATTAGTCACAGTTGCCAAGCATTCAATTGGTATCTCCTACGATGCCTTGCTCTCCCTTAGCTCTTGACTTCTGAAAACAAAATTCTGTGGATTGCCTTGGTCGTGGTGGTGCCCCTTGACTCCATGAAAAATTCGAATGGTTCTTCCACTTGGAATTGTATGTGTTGGAGTATAAGTTGTTTTGAGGTCTATCAAAGTTAGACACATAGTTCGCTTGCTGCACCTGCGGACACTTAGAAGACACATGAATAGAATCACCACACGAGTCACAATACAAGACTTGATTACTCACAGCATTAAGTTGATTAGTTTTCATGTAATAAATCAAAAAGTCAATTTTTTCATTAAGCATGCTAAAACTGTCAACCTCATACAAACCAACTCTCTGCCTAGGAATCTCGCTGTCATTATATCAATCATATTGGTTAGAAGTCATACTATCCAATAATGACCATACCTCATTATATGACTTGCTCATAAAAGCACCCCATGCCACAGCATCTATGGTAATTTTGACAGAATTTAAAAGACCACCATAAAAAGTTTATAAAATCAACCAATCAGGTATACCATGATGTGAGTATCTTCTAATCAAATCCTTAAACTGTTCCCAAACATTATACAAAGACTCATCCTCAAACTGTCTAAAACTAGTAATGTCATTACGTAGTTTGTCTGTTTTACCAGGTGGAAAATATTTAGCCAAAAATACCTGAGAAAGAATCTCCCAACTCATAAAATGATTAGTAGGGAAGGATTTTAGCCATAGCTTTGTCTTTCTCTTAAGAGAGAAACGGAATAACCTTAACTTGATGGCATCTGCGTTGACTCCATTTAGCTTGATAGTGTCACTAATTTTCAAAAAATTCTTCAAGTAACTATTTGGATCCTCGAATGTTTCACCACCGACCTGATCTACTTGTACCACTTCAATGAGACTTGGCTTTAGCTCAAAATTGTTTGCCTCCATAGTAGGTCGTGTAATGTTAGTCTAAATGTCTTGAAGTCTAGGCATCAAATACTCCCTCATTGCTCTATTTTCATGAGCCATTGCTTCTTCTTCCTTCACATCCCTAACTTGTCTACAAATGTTTCGTAAAGTTCTCTTAATCTCAAGATCAAAATCAGTTAGGTAAAGGCTTTTGGAACGCAGCATGCACTGTACGGGCACAAAAAATAATACAAAATTCAATCTTCAAAACCGAATGCAAGAACCACTCAGAAAATCTATATTATCTACATAAATGTAGAAATTACAAAAGCATAGCAAAATAATACAAAAAGATACCTAAGAAGACAATCAAAAAATTCTAAAAATCACAAAAGAATTAAAAAAATTAGAAAAATCTATGAAAATGACAAAATTTGACAAAAATAGGGTTGTGCCCGTAGTTAAAGCTACGGTTTTTGTTCAACAGGCCGAAATCCTTTGAAACATGTGGTCACTTGCCATAATTCCTTAATCCATTTTCAAACAGCTGATAAAAACTCTAAAAAACCTAATTCTATATGAAAGAAGCAAAAAATATATAAAAAAACCCTAAAATATGGATACCCTATTTACCAAGATCAAGAAAAAGACAAGAAATAAAAAAATAATGTCATATCTCAAATAAGATGATTTTTATTGATATACATGAATATTCTCGACAACGGTGCCAAAAAACTTGTTTCGTGATTTCTGTGTATCACGATTTTTGACAAATATATCCTAGTTGAATATTATATATAGTATGAAGCAAGTGTCATTCCCATGAGGATATTATGTATTACCAAATATAAAATACGCTTTCTGAGTTGGACAAAACGAATCAAGATAGTAAGGATATTAAAAACAATGAAAATATCAAACGTAAAAATACGATGAAAGAAAATCCTAATTTTATAAAACTCTAGGATATCGATTTCATCTGTCTCTATTTGTTTTACATAGTCGAATTCTTTCAAATCTCTTAAAATTTATTGACTAAAGATTCATTCTTAATGATGATAGATTTTCCTAAATTAGATTCACCCAATAGTCAAACAATGAAACTCTAATTCTATTAACCAAAACCCAATAGTCATGTAATTTTGATTAGGCCGAACTGCATTAAGATCTATGAAATATCTATAATCTAGGGTTTCCCCTAACATTCTCACATACAGAGTTAATCATCCGTCAATCTCATAATTCTATATAGATTTTATTATATTGTTCAGATTTTATGCAATCTTCTATCGATTTCATGCATGAAATCACAAATCATCAAATCGTAGGGCCATTTACGGATGGAGCATTAAGTCCAACAATGAAATCTCATCAAAGAAATAGCATGCCAATAAAGATTTAACGGAAAGAAACGAATCAAACCATGTTATTAGTCAAAAAACAGAATCCATCGAATCCTAGGAATAAGAATCTAAGTAAACATGATAAAGAAAAGTAAGAAAGGTAAAGAAAACATCCCTAGATAGAAGAATTCGTCCAAGGAGGCGGCCACTAGGGTTTCTCCCCTCCCTTTAAGTGCAAAAGATATCTCCTTCTTATAATCTAAATCCTAAAAGTCCTAAATGATTAAAAATTCATAGGTCTTCATAACAGCTTGATATTTTACTTGGATTTGGGTTTTTAGAATTCATGGATCTTGATTTCCAACACTGCAATAATTTTAACTCAAATTTTGGATATCTTCTGATCTAACCCAGCCTCTGAGGTCTTCATAAATTTGTAGCCTTGAAGTCTTCTTTCTAACCCAACAAGAATTAAGTTAATTGGACATCGGAGTAAAAAGTTATGCCCAAAATATTAACAACTATCTGTGCAGTCTAATATTTTTAAACAAGCCCAATAATTCTAAAATAAAAATCATGAAAATAATCAGTATAAAATCAGAAAATAATACCTAAAAATAGTTTTAAAAGTCATAAATAAAGTCTGAAATAAAATAAAATAAAGTAATTCAAATGTATAAAAATATCGCTGTCAATAACCTATTTACCCCCTTTAGTTGTATTTCAAAAATGATTCGACATGGCACTTAATAGTGATAATGTTCCCTTCGAAGCCTACTCCACCAATAAATCTCCATTTTTTAGCAGAAATAATTATAGCTACTGGAAGTAGCGTATAATAAACTTCACATCGCCTTGAACAAAATAGCATGGGAGATTATTGAAGAGGGAATCAAATTCCCTATAGAAGAGATAGATGGAGTTCGAGTGCCTATTAAAATGAAAAACATGATAGCATAGGAGAAGAAGGCATCCAGAGCCAACTACAAAGCTATCAACCTACTCCACCTCGCCTTGTGTCTAAACAAATATAACAGGATCCCCTCCTGTATAACAGCTAAACAAATACGGAAAAGACTAGAGGCAACATATAAGGGCACAAATCAAGTAAGAAAGAACAAAATCAGAATGTTAAAGTAAGAATATTATGTAACACCGACACCTCGCTGTACTCATTCTTGTACTACTCTTCATTTTATATATGAGATCACACATGTTTCTATATAGAAAATTCACTCAGAAATTTTTTCGCTAAAACCGCTCCAGAAAAAATTTCGGTCCAAATCGCCAGAAACTAAAATTTTCCAAAATGATCACCGATGGTCCAAAGATAATTGGAATGACTCTAGAGTGTATAAAAATCTCAAATTAGGAAAAATCATAGTAAAACTTGTTTTGAGAAGTTAAATCCATAAATTTCCAGAAAAAAGACTCGAAATCCCTAATTTGGGACAGAGGGCGCCCATAAAGACTAAACGACCATATTTCTAATATCCTAGAATTAATCTACTAATTTTATTCTTCTAAAACCCTAATTAAACAAGTGTAGAGAGAGGAAGAAATGTGATTGGCCCAATGATAAAACAAGTGTGAACAAGTGTGAACATAAGGTGGTTGAAATGTTTGACTTTGGGAGATTTTAATCCTAAGGTGGTGAGGTGTTTGTGACATGATGGACCAATGAGAGCCTTAGGATCTTGATGGTGGGACCCACACATTAAATTAGAGTATGAGTTGTAGAGAGTGAAGGAACCTTGTAGAAAAAATTAGGAAGAAAAAAAATAAATAAAAATTTGTTGGTAAAATGATCCAATGGTGAAGATTTAATTATGAGTAAATCAATGGATGAGAAAAGAATAAAGTCACACTTGATTTCTTCAAACTCTAAGACCAAACAATTAATTTGAGAGGGAGAGAGAGAGACAAAACAGTGGGAGAGAAGGGAGAGAGAGAGAAAACGTGGGAGAGAGAAAGAGAGAAAATAAGTCTTGATTTAAATAATAAAATCCAAGGGCTAGGATTAAACTTGAGATATTGGATGGGTAAGATTAGATTGGGGTGTAGTAAATAGGACTTGAAAACCCTAGCCTCCTTCCTTGTTCTCCAAAAATGTGAGAGGCCAAGAAAGAACAAGGAAAACTTTTCATTTCTTCTCCCAAAGCCGTGAAGCTCATCCTTGAAGAAGAGCTTGATTTTTCCAAACAACACTTCAATTTTTACACAAATCCAACACTCTCAAGCCCTAGAACAACATACTAAAAACTAGAACCAAAGAAGAAGTCTAACTTTGTGAAACAAAAAGGAAACCATGAGCTTCAAGTGGAGAAATCCAAAGGTTTCTTCAAATTTCCTTCAACCTCTTTAGGTAAGAAAGTTTCCTCCTTGTCTCTACTCTAACATATGTTGATTTGGATCTAAAATAAGAAGGATTTCTTATTGGATCTAGAGAGGCCGAAACTTAGAAGGAAGGAAGGGAGAAAGGTCTTTGAAGAGAAGTCTTGTTTGGACTTGAGACAACAAGATCTAAGGTAAAACAAACCCTACAACTTGTTGAAATTTTTAAATCTTGTGTTGATTAAGAACTTGTGATGATTTGGTTAGTTGTTTTGAAGAAATCCTTGAATCTAGTCCAAAGTAGATCCTAAGTCCATATTTTTAAGTTCTTAATCATCATAGAAATCATGTTGAATATTAGGTTTGGTGATCTGAATTTAAATGAGGAAGGAAGGATTTGATTCAAACATAGAAACTTTAAATTTCTGCAAAACATGGCAATCTGACCTAGCTATAGTCTTTATGTTCTAACTTTTTCTGCACAAATACAAATTTAGTAATGTCTTCTACATATGAAACTAGACTTTCATAACTTGAAAATGAGATATGATTCGTTGTATTATGAAGAGATTGGATTTTTAGTGATTTTTCAAAGTTAGATGTTCTGCAAAGAAATAACCTGTTCTGTCCTGTTTCTGCCATGGATTTGTGCTCAATTTTGAGGTGTGTTTTGGTCTGAATCAACCTGAACCCTAGTTATGAAATTTGTAGATCTATGTCTTATCTTTAATTTGAGATAAGAAACATGTGATTTGAATATGTGTGGTGAAAGTTACAGCATGTTTTCTATGACTGTGTAGAATAGAAATTTTGCAGTCAAGATTTCTTAGAATAAATCTTCATGTCTTTGTGTAATTGAAGTAGATTTAACCTAAAAATGTTAAGAATTGTTGTTTTATATTTAACATAGGTGTACTAAGTATGGTGATAAAGTTGTGTGTTAGTTTGGTAAGTGGTTTGGAATATAAAGGATGGATATGAACATTGTGAACCTTTGGAAGTGTGTAATTGAAGTTATCGGGTTGGTGATCAAAAAGGAGACGATGTATGTGTACATTTGAAGCCTACTTGTGATACCATAGGCTTTGATCCTAGATGAAGGGTTAGATAAAATAAAATATATCATTGAACTTGTCAATGGTAATGACACTTATTCGTATATAATATATGTACTTTCCATTGTAGTGATACATTTATTGATCGATCGAGGGGAACACATTTTCGACACATTGTGGTGTTTTCAGGGAATGACATACCCTCTCGTATACTGTGAGTGGGACTTTGATGCTATATTTTCAATTGAACAAATTCATATTTTATGGCTTTTCAAATGACATGTTTTGATGGCATGTGTGAAAGCATACGATTTGGACTACGTTTTTTAATTGTTCTTTTGTGATTCATTGGAGCATCTCAAATGAGTTGATTCGAATGTTATGCATCCATGGTTTGTATTGAAATAATATTGTGCCACTATTTGAGAACTTGATATGTTTTATATGCTACCCTTGCATTCTGATTTAAAACGATTTGATGAAATATATTGGCACACGGTTTTGATATGATTTGATGATATATGTGGGCCGGATGCCTACTTGAGATATGATAATACAATGATGTATCTTTGATGGATTTTCGTAGCTACGAAAGACGTTTGTTGAGGCACCCATTGTGTCCACATACGCTTCTGCAGGAGGTATCCCCAAACGTCATGTTGTATAGTTGCAGCCGGTTGAACCATATCGGGGAGGACATGTGTGATGCCACTGTCTAGTACCGGGCATGATTCTATACATAGTTGAAGATATGATTATGATATCCGTATGGGCCCAGTTGAACCATTGTAATGGGGAGGTCCGCCAGTTATAGGCAGTCTAGCACTGGGAGTTGCTTGTACGTGCCAACATTGGGGTAGAGAGCTAATTTTATATACTTGCATATGAAAAACCTCCAATGCATCCGTCATTGGTCGAGGTAAACTTTTGCCAGGGTTATTTTCTTGGCAAGCTCTAAATGATTTCAGAAATGTAAATGGATGCATACTTTGATACTATGATGTGTGATATGTGATCACCTGATTTCTGAAAATGACATTCTTGGTTTTGATATCATTATGGTTTTGAAATATACCTTACACTCCATGTTCATACTTATTATTGAGAACATATTATCGATCCACTCACTCACTGAGTATTTTCCTATAATACTCACCCCTCACTTTTCATTGATTACAGTTATAGACTTGGTAGGAAGACGTGTTGAGAGAGCTCGACACACTTGACCTTATTTTGTAACTTGGGCTTTGGGTATGGAACTAGCTACACTTCTGCAGTGATGCATTTGATGATAATGTTGTACATTTGAGATCTCTAGAATAACCATTGTATACTTATTTGGAATGACTGTAAATTGTGTTATGTATATGTAAATTGAAACTTTCGACCTATGGATTTTTCATGCATTGAGGCAAAGTGTGGTGTTTTAAATTTTCTTTTATTTAGGAAAATTATTTTTGAGGAAAAGCATGTTTTAAATAGGTTGATTTGATAGCCTTGCGTTGTCCCGGTATATGGGGAGGTTCTGTTCGTATGTCAAGATATCGCGGCGATTGTCGCGTGCTCTATCCGAGGGTCGGGGCGTGATATATTATGCCTTCAAAATGAAAGATAGAGAGACTATTAGGGAGATGATCTCACGAATCAACACAATCACGAATAAACTTAGACTACTAGGAAAAGGAATAAGTGAAGAAAGCATTGTAGGTAAGGTGCTTAGATGTATACCAAAGTCTTAGAAAGCTAAGGTCACGACTATTTAGGAATCAAAGAACCTAGGGACACTTACTATGGACCAGCTAGTGGGATCCTTAACAACACATGAAATGAAAATGAACTCGAAGGAAGCTGGAACGGGAAAAAAGGGAAATCCAGAACTCTAAGGCCAAAATTATTAGCATTGGCAATACAGATAAGTCCCCCACACACATTTGTTATATGATTTTGGTATATCACGATTTCGAACAAGTATACTCTCGTCGAGTATTGTGTATAGTGCAAAGCAAGTGTTGTTCCCATGAGAATATTTGTATTACCGTAAGTTGTAGAAAATAAATCAAGATTGCAAAGATGTCAAAATTATGAAAATATTAAAAACAGAATATTAAAGATATAGTTAAAAGGCTCCCCAAACTAAAATATGAAAAAAAATAGATTATGTGATACTTGCATGAAGGGAAAACATGTTAAATCCTCTTTCAAGTCAAAGAATGTAGTGCCAACTAGTAGGTCCTTAGAATTGTTGCACATAGATCTCTTTGGACTAACTAAAACTCAAAGCCTAGGGGAAAAAGCACTATAGATTTGTAATTAATGATGATTACCTAGATATACTTGGATGCTATTCTTGGCCAAAAACAGGAGGCAAGTAATGCCTTCATTAAATTATGCAAGAAAGTTTAAAATGAAAAGAACTGCACAATAAAAAGTATTGGGAGTGGTCATGGTAAAGAATTTAAGAACAAGCTAATGCAGGATTACTATAAAGAAAATAGAATAGATCATAGCTTCTCAACCCCTAATATACCTCAATAAAATGAGGTTGTAGAAAGAAAGAATATAACATTAGAGAAGATATCTAGGACAATGCTCCGTGAGCATAATGTACCAAAATATTTTGGACAGAAGTTATGAATGTAGCTCGCAATATACTTAATAAAACTCTAATAAGATCAATATTAAAGAAAACCCCTTATAAACTTTATAAGGGTAGGAAACCAAACATAGCATAATTTTATATATTTGGATATAAGTGCTATGTTTTGAACAATGGAAATGACCCCAGGGAAATTTGATGCAAAGAATGATGAGGAAATCTTCCTAGAATATTCAACATCTAGTAAAGCCTATAGGGTATATAATAAGAGAACCACGATAGCTGAAGAGCCAATTCATTTAGAATTTGATGAGAATGATCTATCAAATAAAAAGAGTCTTGATGATAAGGTATTAGATGAGCCAATTAGGGAATTGGAATTATTAGAGTTGAGAATGCTAAGGAAGAAGTCTCTGAAATGGAAGAAAAGTTTAAGAATTATCAGGAGATTTCACAAAACCAAGAGATTAAATTTCCTACAATAAAGAGAAGTGCAAATGTAGAAAATGTGATAAGAAATCTAGAATCTAAAGTTAGGACTAGATCAGCTCTGTAGAATCAATGTGAATTTGTGGCATTCATTTCCCAAATAGAGCCCAAGAATGTAGATGAAGTACTAGGAGATGAATACTGGATTTTGTTCATGTAGGAGAAGCTAAATCGGTTTGAAAGAAATGATGTTTGGGATTTAGCTCCTAGACCTAGAGATCAATCTGTTATAGGAACTAAATAGGTCTTTTGAAACAAACTCGATGAATGTGGAACTATCATTAGGAACAAGGCAAGATTGGTAGCTTAGGGCTGTAGTCAAGAAGAAGGAATAGACTTTGATGAAACTTATGTTCCTGTTACAAGATTGGAAGCTATAAGAATGTTACTTGCCTTTGCTTTCTATATGAACTTTAAATTATACGAAATGGATGTCAAGAATGCCTTCTTAAATAGTATAATTAACGAGACTATATATGCAGAGCAACTTTATGTTTTGAACACCTATGAACTTTAAATTATACCAATTGGATGTCAAGAATGCCTTCGTGAATGGTATAATTAACGAGACTATATATGAAGAGCAACTTTATTTTTTGAACACCCAAGCATCCAGACCATGTATACAAATTGTCCAAGCTTTGCATGGTCTGAAGTAAGCTCCAAAAGCTTGGTAACTTCCTTATAGAGAATAAATTTAAGGGAGACAAGATTGATACAACTTTATTCATTAAGAGGAAAGGCAAAGAGATGCCAATAGTATAAATCTACGTAAATGACAGTCTTTGGAATAACAAATGATAAGTTTTGCCAAAAATTTGTAAAAGCCGATCATGTTAAGTTTGAAATGAGAATGACGAGAGAATTAAACTTCTTTTTAGGATTGCAAATTAAGCAAATAGAGAAGGGGATATTTATTAACCAATCCATAACTCCAATAAGCACTACAGTTAAGTTAGACAAGGATAAGAATGGGAAGTTAGTGTGCTCAAAGCTATATAGGAGTACAATAGGATCTTTGTTGTAGTTAAAACCTCAAGATCTGATATCCTCTATAGTGTATGCTTTGTGCTAGGTTTTAATCAAATCCTAAGGAGTCATACATGTTTGCAATCAAAAGAAACTTTAGTATCTTAAAAAGACATGCAACTTAGGTTTATGGTATGATAGGAATTCATCTTTCCCGTTGCGTGGATATTCCGATGTAGATGTAAAGTAGATTGGAAAGACATTAATATCACCTATCAATACTTAGGGAGTATGTTAGTCTCATGGTCTTCTAAAAAGCAAAATAATGTTGCCTCATTGACCACAGAAACTGAGTATGTTACTATTGGTCAATGCTGTGAACAAGTTTTATAGATTAAGCATTAGATGAAAGACTATGTATTAGAGCTAGAAAGTATCCCCATTAGATGTGATAACATTAGTGCTATCAACTAACCAAAAACCCAGTCCATCACTCAAGAACCAAAACATTAAAGTGAGAGATCACTTCATTAGGAACCATATATTGAAGAATGATATCATTCTTGAATACATTGAAATAGACAAACAAATAGTGGATATATTCACTAAATCCCTAGATAAAAAGAGGTTTTATAGCTTAAGAAGAGAAGTAGGGATGGTGAACTTTGATGAATGATGATTGCTTGTTTGTTTTGATATGTTTGTGTATTATTTTTATACTTGTGTATGCATGAACTTCAAATTGGTGAAGGACAAGTTGACTTGCCTCCAATGAGCGTTGACTTGCTTTTATACAGATGATTGAAATGTTGAACTTTGAGACAAGGTAGTCAGCTTGCATGAATCGACTTGTTCAATGTTAAAGAGACATATTGGAGCTAAATGAATCAAATATCATATTGGGCCCATGAAGAAAAGAAGAAACTTGATTCTTTTTTTAGTTAATTTTAGTAGGAATTTTATTTTAGGTAAAATTATTTTAGAAGTTAATTTTTATTTTCTTTATTGGAAGAAATCTTGTTTTGTTGGGAGTTTCCTTTTTGGAAAAAAAAAAAAAAAAGAAACAAAAGCAGCAAAAGAAAAATAATTCTCATAAGGACATCCTAAGGCTGCTGTTCACCCAAGACGAGGCGGATTGTTTATTAAAGAAAGAAACCACCGGTTGCTCATTATTCTTCATTCCTCAAAAAGGAAAGTCATTAGTTTTTACAATTCCTCAAGGGAGGCGGCAACACATTCACATAAATAAAAAGGGATGGCCGGCTGCTAGAACAAGCATTCCTCTTCTCCTCTTCCCAAGAATTTATCTTTTTGTTTTTTTTTCTTTTTATTTTTATTTTATTGAAGACTCACCACCATGAGTGGTTAATTTATTTTTCTGATTCAAGGGGAATTTTATTTGATTGTTTTTCATTGTGAGGTTATGTTTTTAATTTAATTTCTTACCCTTTATTCAAGTATTCGTTGATTCTTGATTTAATTCTAGGAAATCTAATATTGGTTAATCTGACAATTTAATTCAATATTAGTTTTTCCATTGCTATCAAGAAATTCAGTGATCTGTAATTGTCATGAAGGAATGGTACAAGTAGCAACTAGGTTGATATTGTTTATTAGTCTTTTTCCGATATTCATATTTAATCTAGAGAATTGATAGAAAAAAATCAATTAATTGCGGCTATCCAAATTATTTGTATTTTGATTTAACTGTTTTCACAAAACTTAATGTTACCATTATATTGATATGGAACGCTATCGTACCCAGTCGATTAATGATAAGTTTTGATTGAATGCTGGGTTTGGTCAATTAAATTAGGAAAACACAAGATTTATTATGACTATCCAAGTAGATCTAAGGTTAAATACTTGAATTGTAAGAATAATATTTTTAACTAATGATCAATGATACAATCGAATATATGAACCCTTGGATTAGTACTTGGTAGATTGAATTTTTCGTCAAATTTTAATATTTTGTATTATTGATTTGTTTCTAAATTTTAGGTTATTAATTTTTTATTTAGCAATTTTTATTTTAACAATTTATTCTAAAACCCCCAATTTTACTTTTAACATTAACTAAGAGATTAAATTAATTAGTTCCCTAGGGATTCGACCTGATAACCGCTATTGCTATAGCTTGTTGCATTGGGGGGAATCAGTATTAATTTGAAGATTTTGACAACCCGTAAAAATTTTGGCGTCGTTGCCGAGAAACTATACTAATTTCTTAATTTGTATTTTTCATTTATTTATTGATTTTTGAAGAGAAAAAAAAATGATGGCAATTCATGAAAGAACTTTGAAGGTGTTAACTGCACCAATTTGGAAATAACAATCCTTGTGCATCGGGCATCTAACTCATGAGGTAAGTCACACGGATCTTGAAAATCAAAATTTTGAACTAACTGCTTTGGTCCGTAAATTGACTGTAGAGCAATCACAGGTAGCTACGATTTGTGGCATATACTCAATTCCTGGACATCTTATAGATATGTATCCAACATCGCAAGAAGAATTTTTTCAACAAGTAAATGTTGTAGAAGGATTTCCTAGCCAATCTCAACATACATATGATCCTTATTTTAGCAATTACAATTTTGAATGGATGGATCATTCAAATTTGGATTATGGGAATCAATGAGGACAGCCAAGACATCCATATCAATTTTTAATGGACCATCACCAACACCTGCACAATCTTCTAATTCAGGTATGTCTCTAGAAGATATTGTGAAAGCTCTTGTGATTAACACTTAACAATTTCAACAGGAAATGAGAGCGAGTATACAGAATTTGGAGAATCAGATTTCTCAAATCGCGACCTCGGTTAGTAGGTTGGAGACACAAAATTCTAGAAGATTTTCCTCACAAATAGTGGTGAATCCCAAAAAGAACGTTAGTGCTATAACGTTGAAAAGTGAGAAGAAAGTTCATTCGAATTCTACTCCATGTAAGAAGGTGGATGAAGAAAAGGGTGTAGACAAGGAAGATGAATGCAAGTATGAAAATTCAATCAAGGTAACATCTAAATCCTCTTTGTCTAATACTTCTAGTACAATTACACCACCTTTTCCTAGCAGGTTGGAGAATTTAGAGAATAAAGTTAAGGAGTTAAGAGGTGATGAGATGAGCGAGAATGTGTTTGATAGGATTAAAAGAACTTTATCCAAAAAATGTGAGGTATGTTCACTTTTCCTTGTGTTATTAATAAGAAAAAAATTGAGCATGTCATACTAGACTTAGGAGCACCCGTAAATATCATATCTTATTCAATTTATAGTGCTCTGAGATTGGGTCCCGTAAAAAAAACTGAGATTGTTATTCAGTTAGCTGACCGCTCTTATGCTTACCCAGAGGGGATTGTTGAGAATGTTTTGGTGCAGGTTAACGAACTAATTTTTCCAACTAATTTTTACATCTTGAAAATGGAAGGAGACACTATCATAGATTCAGCTCCACTTCTATTAGGAAGATCGTTCATGAAGACAAAAAAGATAAAAATAAATGTGGACGAGGGTACTCTCTCCATCGAATTTGACGGCAAGATTGTTAGATTTATCATTTTTTATCCTATGAAGTACCCAAATAAGTGTCAATCAAATTGTTTTGCTGATATTGTTGATTTAATTGTGCAGAAAATTTGTGAAGAAGAACGTGTTATCCATTTTGATTCAAATGCAAAATTAGATATAGAATAGAAGTTATATGAACCTCCTAAGTTGAAGTTGAAACCTCCTTGAAGAAAAAAAAAACAAATGAAAAAACATCGAGCATAAAGACGTTAAACAATTGCGCTTATTGGGACGCAACCCAATATTTTTCTTGAATTTGTTTAGTTTGTTATTTGATTTTTTAATTAATTAGAGGTATTTGATTAGTGTCATTTGTTTCTTGTTCTAATTTTGTAGGTGCCCAAGATGATAATTTTAAAATGATATTCATCGAAGTCAAGACATGGTCAAAGCATTTCAATTAGACAGAAACAGTCCTGACATTAGGGCGTGATCATGTGGTTTCAGGAGCAGAATAACATTTTTTGAGCAGAAGCACTATCTCTCTTTACCATATGATCAGGCGATTTTAAGAACTCTCATCTTCATCTTCGCAGTTCAACCTTTTCAAAACTCTCCTTGACCTCACCATCACCATAGGAAAGTTTTCTCTCTTTTCTTTTTATTTATTTGTCCTATTTTTATATATTGCATTGGGTGATTTTTTGAAATTTGCTGTGATTTTAAAATTATGCTAGTTTTTTTTTTGAGTTGCATGCTAGTTTTTTAGGTGTGGCGAAGGATTTTATGCATCTATATCATTTCTTCTATTTTTCTTGGAACTTCATACTCTTTTGATTTTAATCTGAAAATAAATTTTGAGTTAGTATACGTTGTTGATTTGAGTTAAAACGCATGAATGAAACAAGTGTGATTAGTTGTTTTTGGATAAAAATGTTTTAAGCGTCCCATTATCTTTGATGATTGAATTAGATGCAAATGTGCAAGATTCGATACAATATTACATACTTTTGTGAGCATTTGAGCCTTGAGAGCATATTATCATCTTTGCTCTTAACTTTTTTTCATAAGCGTACATCAATCATAATATGTTTATTCTAGAACTTACTTTGCAATGCTTTTCAAGACCATATTCATGAATTCATTCATTAATATGATGGGGGCAATTAGGTTTATACACTTTATCTATCTTAAAAAGACCTTCCCGTGCTTATTCGTCCCCGTAGTGAACCAAATTGAGCCTCTATTCGTTTTTTCTTTGTTTAAAACCTCACAAATTGACACATAGCTTTCTTTTATTACGCTTAACCTTTCTTTTTGGTTCTCATATCAAAGAATCATGTGTTTAGAGTTTGAATGTGTGGTTATTTGTAAATGGAATGAGATAATTTTGTATTGGGGATTGTTTTTAGAAATATATTCATATGAATTTGGGAAATTTATGCACTCTTCATTTAGTCTCGAGATTGTTCTTAGTTAAGATAAAAAAAAAAACGATTTCCAGAAAATTGAGATGAGGGAATTTGGAAAAAAAAAGATCACAAATTTGGATTGAGGAATGAGAAGGAAAAGGTCTTGATTGGATCATTTTTCTTGAGTTGATTTTATCTTCATGTTATGGGATGGGGTCCATAGTGGGAAATGGTTTTGCGTCCTGTTTGGAGCTAAATGAATCAAAATTCATATTGGGCCTATGAAGAAAAGAAGAAACTTGATTTTTTAGTTTTAGATAATTTTAGTAGGAATTTTACTTTAGGTAAAATTGTTTTAGAAGTTAATTTTTATTTTCCTTATTGGAAGAAATCTTGTTTTGTAGGGAGTTTCCTTTTTGAAAAAAAAAAAAGAAACAAAAGCAGAAAAGGAAAAATAATTCTCATAGGGACATCCTATGTAACACCGACACTGTGGTGTCCGTACTATCGTACTCCTGTTCATGAAATATATAAAATATTTCTTAATTATTTATATAGAGAAAAATTTTTATTTATATTGATTTTCGATTTTGGGGTCTTTCAATTGGAATTTTTGGCATATTTAAAGTATCCGTATTTCTGATTTACAGTTTATCTTATTTTGTTAAAAAATTTGAAACCTTGAAAAATAAAGTGAGTATCAAAATATATATATACATATATATGAATATTTATTTATTTATTAATTCATTATTTACTCATTTATTTATTTATAAATTTATTTTATAAAAATATATATATAATAATAAAAAAAAGAAGGGGGATTAGGGTTAGAAAACCCTAACTCTCCTTCTCTCTCCCTCATTCGAATCTTCGTCTTCCCTCGTCGCTGCCTTCCCTCACCCGTCTCTCCCTCTCCGCCACCTCCCTCGGCCGTGTCAACCTCCGTTGCCGCCCCTTTTCGTCACCACCCATAGCCACCAACACTCTCTCTCTCTACCTCACTCGCTGTCTCACTCTCTCTCTCCCTCTCGCGATCTCTGTCGCACTCTTCGCCCCTTTTCCATCCCCCTCCGTCGCAGCTTCTGTCGCGAATCGGTGCCACCACATGCCACCGCTCACCTCTCAGTCCTCTCTCCCTCTATCTCCCTCTGTCTCACTCACTGTCTCACTCTCTCGTCACTGTTTCTCTCTCTATCCCTCGCGATCTCATCTTCGTCTCCCTCTCGTTATCGATTACTCTTCCGCCGCGCACCTTCGCTCCGACCATTGTAAGTCTCTGTCTCTATCTCACTATCTCTCAGTCTCCCTCAGTCTCTCTCGCTTTGCTACTCCCTTCTCTCTCGATCGCTCACCCTCGGTTCTCTCTCTCTCTATTTCTCTCTCTCTATCTCTCACTGATTCTCTGTTTTCTCTCTCATCCTGGCTCGGGCATCGTGCACCTTGCTCTCCCTCAACCGAGAGTGCTTCTGCAGTATTTGCAAAAGCCCCAAACCAGCAGCAGTAGGAAGTCTTGAAACCCTAGGCCATGGGTCTGCATTCCCTCTCTACGTAGGTAAGGGTTGATTTTGATTATTAGCTCTAGGTTTCAAATTTCCTTGGTAATTAGGTTTAATTGCTCACATGTACTTCAATTTGGAGATATTGCAAGATTTCGAACTGAGTTACGCATGGATGTTAGGTCTGCGATCTGAGAAAAACCCTAGGTGAGGGATTTCTGACTCATTCGATTTATTTGGATGAATTTAGGGTAAAATTTAGGGTTAGAAGTCTTATATACATTTAGAAATTATGTTCTATTGAAATAGAATGTAATTTCAAAAATTCTATGCCTGAATGTGAGGGTTAAGTTTAAAAATTTACGTGAATTAGGCTGTTTAGTATGAAAGAAGCATGTTAGAAGATGAAAGATTCATGTTTGCTTGATTTGAATGGTTTCCTTTAGATTTAATTGGAAATATGCATGAAAGTATTAGGGTTTTAGGGTTGGAATGAAATGAGCCGTAAAATGAAGGATATTGTACATTTCATGTCTTTCTTAGGTTGTTTTGAGTTGTTAATTGGCATAATGGTTTGTATATGAAGGATAGTTTAAAAGTTGTGATTATAGTTTAAGAATTATTGTAATCTTTTTAATTATAAGTTGTCCTGCATATAGGCAAGTTGAATACGATCTCAGTATAATGAAAATAAACTTCCATACTTTAAAAATGACATATGGTTTGAAACGTTTGGATGAGAATCGAAAAGTGTATGATTTTTCAAAGATTTTCTATCTTGTAGGAAATTTAATTATTTTAGGCTTGTTTTCGACTTTGAGTGGTTTTAGAGTTAAATTAAACTTGGCTGTGATTGTGTTATATATTTATAAATGAAATACAATTGCTGACATTAGAGTGTATTCATAAATTGAAGAATTTGGATTTGTATAAAATTAGGGAAAATGGATAAACCCTAAAAATATTTGAAAATTGATGACAATAAACTATAAATGTATGTGCAGAAAAATTGAATGAGAATTGTGAGTTGTAATGTGTAATTGAGCTGAAAAACAAGGGAAAAACAGGGCACTCATTGGCTACAGAAAAATGGAATGTAATTGTGCAAAAGAATTGCATTAAAAGCCAAGAATGTGGTTTAGATGTGTGCAGAAATTTTCTGTATCAAAAAAAAAAAATGAATGAAGTAAGGTTATTTTCATGCTAACCAAGAAGGAAATTGTGAAAAGAAAGTGTTAAAATGTGTGCAGAAATTTTTGGGTAAGGTGGTGAATGTGTATGCGCATTTGAGGCCAAGAGGGTAAAGGATATGTGTGTGTACATGTATGGATAATATATGTATGCTATGTTAGTATGATAAGATGTGTTTTAGTTCGGTGAGTAACCTAAAATATAAGAAATGCATATGAGTATGTGTATGTACAAGGATTGTTGAATGTGGAATATTATGAAGGAGTGGTGAATTTAATTTGGTGTGTTGTATGCTGAATTTTAAAGGTTGAATGTTACAAAAAGTGCAATGCAAATGTGGACTGTCTTGGGGAATTCAAGAGGTGGGTTGTTAAAATGATGGTTTTGGGTGATTTAAAGTGGCATTGTTTGTTAGGAAGGTATGGAAAACCTTAGAGCTTTTGGGTTGAATTGTGCGCCTTCGGAAATGAGGAATTAAAATTTACTTGAAAATTTGATAAGTTTCCTATTCTACCATTGCATTGGTATGTTGATTTGAAATGATTTGATGAATGTATTGGCACACGGATTTGAAATGTTTTGATGAACTGTGAGGGCACCGGGATGCCCACTTGTGATGAGATCTACGAGGGCACTGGGATGCCCACTTGTGATGATATGATATTACTTGATGGATTCCGTAGCTACGAAGGGCGTTTGTAGTGGCACTGGGATGCCCGGATACGCTTCTGCGGTAGGTATCCACAAACGTCAGTTTATATGCATGCGATAGGCATGGCCGATTGAACTCACATCGGAGGCGGACGTGTGTGACGCCACCGTCTAGCACCGGGCGGGGTCCTATTGACGAGTCTGAGTAAGCCATTGGCGGCTAAGCTCACGGCCAACGTCGGGGTAGAGAGTGACTTTTGCACACTTTGCATAATAAAACCCCCGATGCGTCTGTCCTTGGTCATGGTTGACCTTTGCCAGGATCCTTTCGGCTTGCTCTATAATATACTTGATTTTTAAATGGATGCATATATGTATGATATCGTGTGATCGATTAAATGATTTCATTTTGCTAAACATACCATATTTTATTGCAAATCGTGAATTACTGTTTACAGATAATGTTATTTGACAGTCCAATGGCTCACCTACACTATTTGTGCTTGATATTAATCCCTCACTCACTGGGTATCTTCCTTGATACTCACCCCTCTTTTCCTCCCTCAGACAGGGTTATTGTGCTAGAGCGACACATTCGGCTCTAGAAAACTTGGTAGCTTATTGGTGGATTTGGGTGTTCACGTACGGTGAGATTTAAATTTTAATTGAAGTATGAATTTCGTATTTTATGTTGACCCTGCGAGGTCTTGATTTTGAGGTCCGTAGTTGGCCATGTATATTTTATGGGATGACTGTATAAATTATGGACATTGTTTGGGAAAACTCTCATATTATACTTGCATTGAGGCACTTGTAAGCATTTAAAATGTAACTTGGAAATTTGTTATACAATTTGTATAAAATTTAGGCCCGCTCTGTGTGGCGGCTGCTCATGCTCTAGTTGGGCATGATAGTAGAGGTTTGTGGCTAGGACTGCTAGTACTTATATTAGTCTTGCGTTGTTTTGGTTGTCCGATATGGATTGGTTGACAAGATTTGAATATGGTGATTATTGTGAGGGCGGGATGGTCATTTATTTATCTGACAGTATGGATGTCCATTATACAGGTTTATTTGTACATGAGAGACCTCCGAATTATGGGGAGATTCTACCTGATTTTTTGTAAAAATATAGTCGGCATCCAGGACAACGGGTGGCTGTCACAACCCCGGTTTGGGGCGTGACATCCTACGGCTACTGTTCACCCAAGATGAGGCAAACTGTTCATTAAAGAAAGAAACCATCGGCTGCTCATTATTCTTCATTCCTCACAAAGGAAAGTCATTAGTTTTTACAATTACTCAAGGGAGGCGGCAGCACATTCACATAAATAAAAAGGGACGACCGGCTGCTGGAACAAGCATTCCTCTTCTCCTCTTCCCAAGAATTTTTCTTTTTGTTTTTTTTTATTATTTTTATTTTATTGAAGACTCCTCACCATGAGTGGTTAATTTATTTTTCTGATTCGAGGGGAATTTTATTCGATTGTTCTTCATTGTAAGGTTATGTTTTTAATTTAATTTCTTGCTCTTTATTCAAGTATTCGTTGACTCTTGATTTAATTCTAGGGAAACCTAATATTGGTTAATCTGACAATTTAATTCAATATTAGTTTTTCCATTGCTATCCAAGATTCAGTGATCCGTAATTGTCATGAAAGAATGGTACAAGTAGCAACTAGGTTGATTTTGTTTATGAGTTTTTTACGATATTCATATTTAACCTAGAGAATTGATGGAACAAAATCAATTAATTGCGGCTATCCCAATTATTTATATTTTGGTTTAACTGTTTTCACAGAACTTAATGCTATCATTATATTGATATGGAACGCTATTATACCCAATCGATTAATGATAAGTTTTGATTAGATGCTGGTTTTGTTAATTAAATTAGGAAAACACAAGATTTATTATGACTATCCTAATAGATCTAAAGTTAAATACTTAAATTGTAAGAATAATATTTTTAACCAATGATCAATGATGCAATCGAATATATGAACCCTTGGATTAGTACTTGGTAGATTGAATTTTTTCCTCAAATTTTAGTATTTTGCATTATTGAATTGTTTCTAAATTTTAGGTTATTAATTTTTTATTTAGCAATTTTTATTTTAACAATTTATTCTAAAACCCCCAATTTTACTTTTAACATTAACTAAGAGATTAAATTAATTAGTACCCTAGGGATTCGACCTGGTAACTACTATTGCTACAATTTGTTGCATTGGGGGGAATCAGTATTAATTTGAGGGTTTCGACAACCCGTCAACACAACAAATTTCTTATGTCAACACAACTTCAATACCTTAGGCATATGCCACCTACCATGACACTATGAGTTAACTTGCCACATATAGGGAGTCAACTTGACCAATTCCAAGAATTGTAAAATTTGGGCAGTATGTATTATGAGTCCACTCAATAAGAGGCATAAGTCAACTTGTGATAGGTAGAGTCACAAGATTATAAATAAAAACCCTAGGTTAAGTCGATCATAACTTCTCAAAATTCCGAACCATCACTGCCCACTCACTCTCTCTCTCTCTCTCTCTCAAGAAGAAGACACCTCTACATCAAAGAAGCACCAAATCTACCATCATTATGTCGAACAATCCTTCAAGCTTCAATCGCAACGAATTCCAATCCAAAGAAAAATGTAAGCCATTTGAAGAAAAGTTTTCCTATAGAGCCATAAATCATCCTAGGATAATTGAATTGGATTTCTTAGAGAGTATGAACTTTCCTTATAGTGAATACATTGGAAAAACCTGTACTACTAGTCTTATTTTCCCAATTTCTCAAACCTATGATAGATTGGTAAAACTCTTCTACAACAATATAAGGGAGTTCAAAGGAAATAAATAAGATAAAAAGGAGAATGATAGTTATACAAGATCATGTACAAAGATGTATGTTTAAGACAAACATTGGAGTAATAAAAATAGTAGTCACTCCCAAACTCATCTGTAGAATGAACAATCAAGAGTGGATAACTTTTGATAAATGTGAAGAATACTTGAACTCATAGATGATGCAAGGGTTGTCTTCAAAAACCCTAACCTCCAAGAACTAAACTACAAAGCTCAAACATTGGACTTACATGAATGATTACTTTATTTGATAGTCACTCACACCTTGAGAACTAGGGTAGGGAATCATGCTACAATCACTAAGGAAGATTTCTGGTTAACGACCTATCTAATGCAAAACAAGAACCCTAGTGTACATTTTTTATTTCCTCTTCACATGGTAACCAATAGAACTTCCAATAGGAGCAACCTCCACTACGCCACCATGATCATGGATATCATAAATTTCTATGGCATAGACATTTCTAAAGAAATTGTGGTGGACTCAAATCCCACATATAGTATTGGAGCCTCATCCCTTCTAAAGTTAAATAGATAATTGTGGATTAAGTATGGAGAAAAGGAGAAGGAAAGGAATGCAGGGAAGAAGATAGAGAACCTGATCGTACATTTGAAACCACTATAGAGCCTACTCAACCTTTTTCTACCAATTCTAACATATCTCTACCATCAGTAATAGCTACAAATCATGAAGGAGATGTTAGAACTCAAGCTAGATCCTCATAGTTAGAACACTCATAATGCTCTGAGACTTTATGCACAAAATAGATGATAAAGTCTAAAACCAACTTTCAGGAATGCAGATTGAACTTTCCAGGATAAAGGAGCAACTTCACAAAGTTGAAGACAAGGTGAATGCATGGTTTAACTTTAGGGATCCTCCTCAATCAGCCAGTTGTCCAAGAGATTCCACATGATATGCTTGCCTACTTGCTTTTCTTTTTGAGATCTTATGTATTTTTGCTCTTTTGAGCTTAATTTTCTTTTTTTTTTCTTTCCTTGGTTGTACTGAACATAGTTTGAAATTTGAATGAACTTGTTTTGTTTTGATACTATGAAATTATGTGATCGAGCCTTATATGCTTCAGAACATGCAATGATCTTATGTGTCTTAAGCCTAACTATATCTCATTGTGCCAATGCCAATGCCTACACCTTTGTATATTCACCTCGTAATATACCTAGAACTTCATGTATGGTTAAGTTCTCACTCAACACTCAGAACCACTCCTTAGAACCACACTTACACCTTAAATCTCCATAAGAGCACCACCCATTTGCTAATGACAAAAAGGGGTAGAAATAGGGAGAGAAACAAGGGGAGATGAACTAGGGAGAACAATTGAAGAAAACTTAGAAAACAATTGGCACAATAGCTAAAATAAGTTAGAAAATGGTGCATAAATTAAGGGGAGTATAGAAGCATACATTAAGGGGGAGTAGTTATGCATTTAGAAAGCTTAGACTAATCTTTCATTAAGATGGTTTAGTCATCATCAAAAGGGGGAGATTGTTGGCAAAATGAGTTTTGATGATATGCAAATGATGAGCTAAAGTGAGAACATATTGAGAACAATTTGTTAGACTAATGAAAGATTAGTTTAAAAGATATTAGGATGAGTTAGGAACGATAAAAGACCATATATGAAACTCAATCCTAGAGTAGTCAACTCATCCTTAAACACACTTAAACACAAGTCGACTCACTAAATTTAGAAAAAAACTTTAAGTTTAGATAGAATGTTAAGCTAGTCGACTCATGTAGGAGCATCAATCGACTCACCATGTGCTATAAGCTAATTAAATTTAGGCAGTAAGCCACTCAAGTCAACTCACCCTAAAAGACCAGTTGACTCACTCATTTTATGAAGCAATTGAACTAAAATTCAAAGTGGCAACGATCGAATGTTTAAACAACAATGGTCAAAATGAACAATATGATACACCATATATAGGTCAAGCGACCTACTATAAACCATAAGTTGAGTAGCACATTCAGCACTTAGAAACTTTTGCCGACACTAAGTTACAAACCATTCATATGCTAGGCCAAAGGACACAAGGTACTATGACATGTGATGAGCTCTATGTGTCAAATCACAAGTCAGACCTTAGAATCTAAGTCATAAAACTAGGTCAAGTCAACTTGCATGTTACTCCAAGTTAACTCGCACTATAAGACTTAGAAAAATAAGTACAGCATGAGCTACGACACATGCTACGGCACAGGGCATAACATGAGCCACACCATGCCATGACACATTCCATGGCACAGGCATGACACAAGCCACAACATATTAGACACAAGCCACAACGCAGGCCATGACACGAGGCACAACATGCCATGACGTAAGACACGACATAAGCCATGACATATTCCATGGAACTAGGCATGACATGGAACATAACACACAATAGTTATGTCAACACAAAAAGAAGTTTGTGTCAACACAACATAAGCACAAGTCAACTCACCTCAAACATAAGTTGACTCGCATGTCTAGGATTTAGAAAAATTTTGAGTGAGAACAAACTTGTGTCAACACAAAAAGTTATTATGTTGAAATAATGTGTCTAAAATGAAGAATGGTTCATAGGACACTAGGACAAGTCCACTTACACTAGACCCCAAGTCGACTTGCATAAAGGTTGCATGATACAGAACATACCAAGTCTTCACACATCAGCAAACCATATAAACACTGAGCCAAATGCCATATAGGCTAAACCAAAATGCACTAAGCCTATACTAAACACTTTGTAAGTTGTCCTGCACTTTGCATGATGCATATACACACAAGCAGGGACAAGTGGAAATCAACTCACAAAGAAGTTCAAGTCAACTCACATAAAGCTTGAAGCAAAAATGACTAAATACCAAAAGTTCAGATCGACACAAGGAAAAAGTTATGTCAACTGAACTAAGCTCCATAGGCCAAAAGCTTAAGCAGAATATAAGATCAGTGGACTCATGGAGAACGCAAGTCGACTTACACCAAGCACTGAAAAGCAAAGCTTAAGCACAAGAAAGAGTTATGACTACACAAAAAAATAGTTATGTCAACACAAGTTGAAAATTAAGCTCAAATTCCTAACAGAATCAAGAGTCATTCGACTCACTACATGAAGATAATCAAGTCACGCTAGCCAGAAGTTTAAGTAATTCAAACATCAGTTGACACATGAAGAAAAGGAAGTCGATTTATTGTGAGTAACAACTAATTGCTTAGAAAAGTTGTTCAAGTCGTAAATGAACTTTCAACCACCCTCAACATCTACAAATCAACATTAAATATTTTACAATAGGTAGATCATTAAGAGATGTTATAAATGCAACGTCAAATGAAGATCAAACAACTCTATGAACATTTATTGCTCTCGATTGTATTAAGATCTTCACTGCCCTTTTAATTTCTTGAGTTATATTTGTTTGGACTGCAATGATCACATCTAATCTTTGAAGTTCAAGATTGTAATTTTTTTTTTCTTCTCCTATATTTGTAATTAACCAGAAGAAAAGGTCTTTTTGGCTAAGGATTAGCTATGTTAGTGAAAACAAATTAGGTTTGCTAATAGTTGTGTAAGCTAATGATGAGTGTTTGAGTGAAACACTTAGTAAGGTCTAACTCACACCTGTTTAAACTAGTTGTTGTACTATTTTTGGAGAAAAATAGTAGATTGAAATCCAAGTGTAGCCTGAGAGTGGACATACATGAAAGAGGGTGGAACTACTATAAAACATTGTGTCGATTCTTTTTCTTCTCTCCATTCTTATCTCTGTTCTTAACTCTCAAGCTTCCAGGAAAAAAAAAGTGTCAAACAATCTATTCATCCCCTTTAGATTATTAAAATATTGTCTTTCAATGATCAAGTATGAAAAATCATTTCAAATGTAGTCAAAGAATACATATCCCCCTCCCCCTTCTAACATTGACCAATCAGCTTAAACTATTAACTCTCTCCAAAATAAGCATAAGAAAATTATTTGTGTAAATTTGAAGCTCAACAAATACATGAGATCTATCATAATCAATATCAATCAATTCATTGACATGAATTGACCTTAATAATCGAAATATTCTAAAAAATCAATCAAATATACATTTCAGGCATATAAAGATCAGATTCGATCTAGGCTATATAATGATTAGACATACATCTTCTATAAAAATCATAGTCAAAGAATTTTATATAGCTTTCTTCAAGAATCATAGACGTGATTACAAAAATGTTACATCTTTTCACAATCAACATAATAATAATAATAATAATAATAATAATAATAATAATAATAATAATAATTATTATTATTATTATTATTATTATTATTATTATTATTATTATTATTATTATTATTAAAGAGAACATCCAACATTTTAATGAAGAATCCTTGAAAATCCTCCATCAATTTCATCCATTGAATCCCATATCTCTCCCTAATGAAGATGATCTTCAATTTCTTCAAAATTTCCCTATTTTTATCCCAAATCCCCTTATTCTACACTTAAATCTAAATCTAACCCTAATTTACCTTTCTTTATCTCTCTACCCTTCTATATCTCTTTTTAGGCTGCTCTAATGTTGGAGAATAAAAAGAATTAGGTTTCAGGGGGGAGGACTTTTATAGTGTCAAAAACATGGAGTTAGTCCAAACATGGTGTTAGTCTATCTTGTCGCAGCACTAACATTATCTTTTTTTTCTAAAAATTATGTTGCACCGTGGTGCTAGGATTTAACATAGTGGCACAGCTTTAGTTTGTCACATCCTGAAGCCTTTGGTGTAACGCCAACTCTGCGGTGCAGTAATTTTGTACTCCCGTTCTTAAATTTAATGAAATATTCCTCAGTTTAGTTATATAGAGAGAAAATTTTTATTTTATATTGATTTTCGATTTTGGGGTTTTTAATTCAAATTTTTAGTATATTCAAAAGTTTCCGTATTTCCGATTCAAAATGTGAAACAAGTATAAAAATAAAATAAAATATATGTATATGTATATGTATATAAACATATTTTTCATTTATTAAATTAATTATTTCCTCATGCATTTATTTATAAACCATTTTTATAAAAAAAATAAAAATAAAATAAATAAAATAAAATAAAATAAAATAATAATAATAAATAATACATATATAATAATAATAATAATAATAATAATAATAACAATAATAATAATAATAATAATAATAATAATAATAAATCGAAAATCGAAATTAGGGCTTAGCCATAATTTCCTTCCCTCTTCCCCTCTCCTCTCTCCCTTTCCCGCAACCTTTTTCCTTCCCGCGCGACCCTTCCCCATCGCCGCCGCCCTCCGTCGCTGCGGCCGCTGCCCTCCTCCGCAGCAGACGGCCGTCAACCACCACCCAGCCACCGATCAACTCTCTCCCTCTCCTTCCCACTCTCGGTTCTCTCTCTCTCCCTCTCTACCTCTCACTGTCGCTCTCTCTCTCGTCTCTCTCACCGCTGCGAGCGGCCGCCACCGCCACCGTTCGTCTTCCACCCCCTATTCTCTCTCTTTCCCTTCGATTCTCTCTCTATTCTTTTCACAGTCGTACTCTCCCTCTCTCTCCCGCGAGTCTCTCTCTCTCTTCGCTTCCTCCGCCACACAGCCACCACCACCACCACCCATCTTCCACTCTCTACCTCCCTCTCTGTCTCTCAATCTCCCTTCTCTCTCTCTCCTTCCCCACGCATGATAGACCCTCGGCTCTCTCTGTTTCTCCCTATCTCTCTCTCCCTACGCGCGCGCGACTGCAGCGCTCGACGGCTCCCCTGCACGCGCGACTACAGCGCGCGATAGCCCTGCACGCCCGACTGCAGCGCGCCATAGCTCCCGCGCGTGTGGCTGCTGTGCTGCTTCCCCTGCTCGCGCGCTTGCGCGCACTTCACTACCTCTGCTGCGAGCAGGTTCTGCCACCTGCGGAAGCCCCAACCGAAAGCCCTAGGTCGACTGTGCCCTGTTCACTGCAAAGGTATGATCAAACCCTAACCCAAATTCTAGGGTTTCAAACCTTCTTAGGAATTAGGTTTAGATTTCTGAAAATTAATGCAAATTGGAACTTTTGCAGGCTTTGGAATGGACTGAGGAGGCGTTCGATTTAGGTCTGCAAACCGAGAAGCCCTAGGTGAGAAATTTTTTATCATCTCAATAAATTGAGTAAAATTAGGGTTAAATCTAGGGTAATGAGATATGTATATGTTAGATTAGTATAGGATGCGATTTTCTGATATTTAATATATAATTAGTGAAGTAAGTGATACAAAATTCATAAAATTAGGCTGTTTGATACAGAAGAAGCATGCTAAGGAATAATAGAAATCGAATTGAGTTGATTTGAATGGTTTTTCTAGAGTTTAATACAAAATATGCGTGAAAGTAATTGGATTTAGGGTTGGAGCTTAAGGATTGATGCGTTGTTTTATATTATAGTTTGTTTTGTATATAGGAAATCAGGATACAATTTACGTATTATGAAAATAGGCTTCAATACCTTTAAAATGACATATGGTTTGAAGAAATCGGATGTGAATTGAAAAGTGTATGATTTTTCAAAGATTTTTCCAATTTGTAGGAAATTTATTTATTTGAGATTGGTTTGGATTTCGTTATTTATTTATAAATGGAATGAAATTGATTACATTGGAGTACATTTATAAATTAAAGAGTTTAGGGTTTGTACGAACTTAAGGAAAATGATAAACCCTGAAATTAGTTGGAAAATTGATGAAATTCGTGATTATTTGATTAGGTTGACTTCTTAGAGACTCAAGGAGTCGAGTTTGGTTCGATTCGTGGTATTATTGGGGAGTGCACTACCCTCCCCCATACTGTGAGTGGGACTACGACATCTACTATTGATTGATAAATCATGTTTTACCGATTTTTCAAATGACATGATTTCTATACGTGTGAAAAATTGAATTTTTGGATTTTGATAAGTATATGTACATATTTTTGTGACCATTGGAGTGTCTCAACTGCTGATTTTATTGATATGCATCCATGAGTTTGATAACTGAATATTGTGCCACCCTTTTGATATATTGATATGTTTTAAATGCTTCAACTTGCATTGGCACATGATTTGAATGGATTTATATGTACCATTTGGGCTGTATGCCCGGCTGATATTATGATACGATGCATGGGGCTATATGCTCGGCCGAAATGGTGTTGGGATGCATGGGGTCACGTGCCCTGCTGATTTGATATTGTTCTGTAGCTACGAAGGACATTTGGTAGCGGCACCCCTTGTGTCCGAATACTCTTCGGCCGGAGGTATCCACCAGATTGTCGTGCGTATGGTTGTCCCAAGTTGAACCCTCATCGGGGGAGGACGTTATCTCTATCTAGCACTGGGCGGGGGCATCATACACGGCCGACTATTTATATGTATATTATTATTATTATTTACAAGCTAGTTGGAGTAGTCTGTGGCCAACATTGGGGTTGTTTATTCGGCCGCTCTTCTCATGTGATTTGATACTTGGATGGATGCATATGTTATTTTCTGATGTGTGCCTTGTGATATGTTTAAAACTGCATGCTATTTTTATATACCCGATATTGTATTACATGTTTTGACACTCCAAGTTCACACTTGATATTGATAGCACGATGTCCTTCCCCTCACTTGCTGAGTATCCTCCCATAGATACTCACCCCTCTTCTTTCCTCCCTCAGACAGGATCGTTGTGCTAGAGCGACGTTTCAGAGTCTAGAGATTTCAGTTCATCCTAGGCGGGTTGGTTCTTCTCGACGGTAAGGTTTAAGTTAAATTTAAAATACGAATTTAGCACTTTATTTCGACCCTGCGTGGTCTGGATATTGAGATCCGTAGTTGACCGTGTATATTTTTATGGGATGACTGTAATATTTATGGACATTGTTGTGAAACTCTCATATTATGCTTGCATTGAGGCATTTGTAAACATTTAAACTCTTTACTTGGGAAACTATTGTATATTATATAAAATTTAGGTCCGCTCGATGTGGCGGCTGCTCATGCTCTAGTTGGACATGATAGTAAAGGTCTGTGGTTAGGACTGTTGGTGATTTACTTAGCCTGGCGTTGTTCTGGATGTCTGCTATGGTTGATGGGTTTTGGAGAGGCCGAGATAGCCATTTGTTTTATTTTCAAGATGATTTTGAATTATACAGGTTGAAACAGGTTAAATTGTACATAGGAGACCTCCGATTTATGGGGAGGTTCTGCCCGATTTTCTATTGAAATACAGTCGGCATCTAGGGCAACGGGTGACTGTTCACGATCCCGATTCGAGGCGTGACATTTGGGCTATGGCGTGATAAGATTTTATACTATCGTATAAGATTAAAAATACTATCATACTTGCATGATACATAATTTTGTATTTTAAAATGACCAAAATATAAAATTATCATTATACATTCACTGGTTCATAACCTGTGAACCTTAATCATCCTTATGTGTAGATTATAGTTTAAAGGGTTCAGAAGACTTGAACCAGTAGGCTAAGCCCGCTTCAGAGCTAATTCAAGCAAGTGATCAAATGTATTTGATAACATAGGTACGCTAACTAAACTTCGTGTACATAATACCAACAAATATAATTATGAAAAAATATGACCTTCCCTTCAAATTTTTCCCTCCATTCGACTGTAATATCAGATTACCATTTATTACTGGTCGTAGAGTTATGTTGATGCAATAGGTATAGGCATGGTCGTGATTCTAACCTAACCATAGAACCAGAAAGAATCAAATTGTAATCAATGATTCAAAACCAAAGTCAAAACTATATCTAAAGGTTCGATTTCTATTATTCATTTTGAAAAATTGGGAACTAAAGGTTCGAATAGGTGGTTTTTGGTTCGAACCAATTTTTTTTAAAAATATTTTTTTAATTTGCTAATTGTAAAATAAGTGACATTAACATTAAAAATAATTTTAAAAAAATTATTGCTATTAGTTTGAAGGCAAAAATATAAAGTCTTCTATTTTAGTTAATGTTAAATCTAATATAGTTATTAAAATTTAATTATAAAATTGCATATGAGATTTATATTAGAAAAACTAATTTAAATAAATTATTTAACAAATTTGGTGGGAGCAATAAATATTTATCTCTCATGGTCTACCACAAAGATTCAAATGTTTACAACTCAATTGATTAGAGACAATTGTTTTCCAATTAAATTAATTAGTTATATTTTTTCATATTCCTTTCTTTTTTTACAAAAAAGATTGATATTTATTTTTATTTTTATTATTTATTATCTTAATTTTTATAGTTTCTATTTCAAAAGCGGAATTGAAACCGAAAGTCTTTAAAACCAGCGAACCGGAACCAGAGTCGGCCCTTTAAGGTTTAGTTAGAATTCTTCCAAATCAGAAATCACGATCCATCAGTTTCAGAACTAGAGCTGGCGTTTCTGGAGCAATGGTCATGTCTAGGTACATACATGATTTGAGAATAATTTAATTAGACATAGTTGACAAGGAAGGGGCTGGAGCTTAAGTTGACATTTTTGGTAGCCCATGCGCACGAGGGGATAAAGTTGTTGTCTCAAACCAAGCAATGTCATGCAAAAACTCACCTAACTACCAAACAAAAACCATCTTTGACTAATAAGTTACATTCATGAAAAGCTACCAAACCTTCATTTCTACCGACCACTTCTATTTAAATTTTAAGCTGCTTTTGGGACCCAAAATTGGGTTAAAAAACAAAGCCTCATAAGATGGTATTTGGGGGTGTTATAATTGATTAAACCACAGTTTTTTGGATCCAATGATATAAGGGCTTCTCTCTTAATATGAGGTTTTGAGTTCAATCTCTTGTCTATCTCTTTAAAAGACAATTTTTTTTTTTTTGGTAACAAAAGAAAGAACTAGATTAAGGAGAGTTAACTACAATCCTTTGCTTGCTTCAGATGATTTTAAACTATTTTTAGTGCTGGAATCACTCTATATTTATTTGTTTCCTCCCCCTCTTTTCGTAGAATAAAACCCAAAAACAATAGATTTGTTGATGCAATAAGCGAAATTTCAACCACAACATTGAAAAGCACATATTATTCCAATCAATCCAAATAAAAGATGTTTTATTTTCTTGTTGGAGAATTGAGAGAGAGAGAGAGAGATTTCCTAGAACAAGCTGCAAGAGAAAAGGTATAGGAAACCATTGGTGAAGGAAAAGGAAGTAGAAAGAGAGAGGGAGAGAGAGAACAAGAAAGAAATGATTTTGTTAATACATCGAATATTAAGTAGGTGAAGAAAGAAAAGGTAAATGGAGAGAGAAGTTATTGCTGAAGGAGGGAAAGAAGTGGAGAGAGAAGACATTGATGAAGCTTTGCAGAGGAAGTTTAGGAGGGATTAGAGTCAATTAAAAAGACATTGATGTCCTTTTGTTTATCGGATTTAGGTTGGTTTGGAATAATATTAGATTAATCTGTTAGTGTGGCTCATCCTTCCCCTCATTCTCCCACATTGGTTATGAAGTAAAGAAGCTCTCTCTTTCATGGCTCAAGAGGACCCTATCCCATATGGATTTTGAAGTTGAGCCAACCCCAAGAGCTCTTGTATAAATAAATGGCATTAAGTAGGTTTATGAAGCATCATCAGTTTAAGTGAATTAGTAAAAATGTGTTACGATCTTTTAAAATCTCATTTTTGCTATCTCTTTTGTATGATGGTCATTAGGGCCTAGAAACACTTTTCTAAGACATTTGTAGTCTTTTTCTTTGATAGTGAAATTTTGCTCCTCTCTCGCTCATGGACATAGATCTATTTGATCGAATCACATAAATTTTGTTTCTTTCTTTATTTTTATTCTGTTATTTTATTTTCCTTATTTATTTAAATTCTACATTTTATTATTTGTCTATTGGGTTGTCAAAAAACCCTCTGGTTAACTTTCTATTTATCCTAGGCTGGTCCTAACAAACTGATATCAGAGCTTTGAGCTATTTTGAGAAAGTTTTTGGGCAATTATTTTGATAAAATGATAATAACAAAAATTGTAGTCGAGAAATTCAATAGGAATGTCAACTTCAATATGTGACAACTTAAGATAAAGGTCATTTTGGTTCAAGACAAAGTTGATTTAGCATTACAGGGAGTAAAGGCTAAACCAGCCAATGTGACAGATTCAGAGTTTGTTGCAATAGATAAAAGGATGAGATCTAGAATTATTTTGAACCTCTCTAATGAGGTTTTGTGAGAGGTTTCTATAAAAACCATGATTAAGACCATATGGGATAAGCTTAAAGTTTTGTATATGAAGAAAAAAGTTGAGAATAGACTCTATCTGAAACAAACCCTGTATATGCTTCGTATAGTAAAAAGTACAGTTATACTCTCTCATCTTGATAAATTTGATTCTGTTATTATGGATTTACAGAATATAGATTCAAACATTGATGATGAGGATATGGCTCTTTTATTATTGTGTTCTCTTCCTCAATTCTTTAAATATTTTCGTGATACTATAATTTATGGTAAAGAAATCATTTCATATTAGGAAATAAAATCCGCTTTAAAATCTAAGGAGTAGATTGATAGGGATATTACTGGGGAAATTAATAATGGTTAAGCTGATTGCTTGGTTGTTAAAGGTAAAACTGATAAAAAAGAATTTGAGAATAGTAAATCTAAGTATAAAAATTTGGTGTCCAATTGTTTTAACTTGAAAAATAAGCAAAAGGAAAAATTTAGTGAAAAAAATACTAAGATTATCGAGACTAGTGTTGTGGCAGATGAGGAAAATTGAGATATTTTCTATGTAGCTGATGACAGGATAAGATCTAAAAATGCATGGATTTTGAATTCGGCTTGCTCTTATCACATATGTCATAACAGGGATTTGTTTTCCACTAATGAATCTGTTAATGATGAAATTGTTTTTATGGAAAATGATATTATTTCTAATATTGTTGGTAAGGGTACAGTTTGAATTAAAATGCTTGATGGTATTGTGAGGACGCTCACTGATATTAGACATGTTCCTGATTTGAAGAAAAATCTCATCTCTTTAGGTACCTTAAAGGCTTTTTGGTGTAGATACACTGCTGAAAGTGGAGTTATGAAAGTGTTTTGTGGTGTTCTTGTTATTATGAATGCTTACAGATTTAGTAAATTGTATTTTCTATAGGATCTACTATTATTTATTTAGTTACAGCCTCATCATCAGTGTCTGATTTTGATATTTGTTCAGATTTGTGGAGACCATCTCGTATTCAATTTTAGAAAGATATCAAATATTTGTTGACCTTTATTGATGGTTATTTGAGAAGCATATTTGACAGTTTTGTTTTCTTCCGGAAGTTAAGTGATGGGTCATTTATTTATTTGTTGTATTATGTTTATAATATGCTTGTTGTAGCCAAGAATTTGTCAGAAATATTAACTTTGAAGCTGCAGTTAAACAGTGAATTTGGTATAAAAAATTTGGGAGCAGTTAAAAATATTTTAGTTTGGAGATTAAGAAAGATCACAAAGTTGGAGAATTATTCTTGATCTAGAATAATTATTTTGAAAAGTTTGGCATGAAAGATGCTAAGCTCTTGAGTATTTCGTTTGCTAGCCTTTTTCGACTATTTGCTGCTCAAACAGTTGAAGAGGAGAATGTTATGGTATAGATTCCATATTTTAGTGCAATTGCAATATGGTGTGTGCAATTGTTTGTTCAAGTTCAAATGAAAATTTTGTTACTAAGCTCATAAAATCTCCTTCGGTTTACAAATTCAAGTAGTACTTGAATTTATTTTGTTTGGTATCTGTTGTTGTTGATTAGCCCATTGGGGCTTTTGTGGAGAAGGTAGAGCAGATTTATTATTTGTTAATGTTGGAATTCATTAAGGTGGAGATTTGTTAGTGTGGCTCATCCCTCCTCTCATTGTCCCACATTGGTTTTGAAGTAAAGAAGCTCTCTCTCTCATGGCTCAAGAGGACCCTATCCCACATGGATTTTGAAGTTAAGCCAACCCTAAGAGCTCTCGTATAATAAATGGCATTGGGTAGGTTTATGAATCATTATCAACTCAAGTGAGTTAGTAAAAATGTATTGCGATCTTTTAAGATCTCATTTTTGTTATCTCTTTTGTGTGATGGTTATCAGGGCCTAGGAACACTTTTCTAAGACATTTGTAGTTTTTTTATAGTGAAATTTTGCTCCTCTCTCATCCGTGGATGTAGGTTTATTTGACCAAACACGTAAATTTTATCTTTTTCTTTATTTATATTATGTCATTTTATTTTTTCTATTCATTTAAATTCTGTCTTTTGTTATTTGTCTATTGGGTTATCAAATAGCTCTCTGGTTAACTTCCTATTTGTCCTGTGCTAATCCTAACATAATCTTTGGCTAAAATTATAAAATTCTCCCAAACTTTGAATATACTACAAATATCCCCTTAAAATTCAACTACAATCAATTTGCCCCTCAAACTTTTTAAATGACAATCATCTAAGCCCATTAATCAACATCTTAGTTTCCCATCTGAATCTCCACCTACTTTGCCTATGAGGCTATTTCCAACCTTTTTTTTTCCAACTTGACCCTTGAAGGGAGGGAGAGACAAAGTAAAGAAGAGAAGGACACAATAATGTACTATCACCGGAACTATCACAACCACAACCATATGGATCTAATTAACATATTGTGGAGCCAATATTAGATCAGCTACACTGCTGTCAGCAAAGATTCTTTCTCCACTAAGAGTACTAACATTCACTAAGAAGCTTCTTGCTCCCCATCGACATCATTGAACGGTGTTGATGATACTCCCACAAATGCCATTACTCTCCTCTCTCCTTTATGCATCACTGTCAAGCCAGTGTCAACCAGCTTTCCCCCGTGTTCTGCGCTTCTACTCCTAAAAGGGCACAAAGTTTTTCTTTAAATGCTCAAATTTTATGGTTTTTTTTTGTTTGTTTATTAACCCGATGTGTCTATATATATATATATACATATTAGTAAATCTGCATAGCTTCAAGCTATGATCTTCTCTTAAAAGGACATGAGTTGCCCTCTAATACTGTTGTTATGAAAATTGCTTCTAAGACTCTCACACATGCTGTCACACCCCCACCTACAGATCTTGACATGCAACAATCGCAGCATTACCCTGAAATACGTGTGAATCTTACCCCATACTTCAAGACACTGCAAGGCATACGATATATCGAACAACCAAAGACCATCCTAGCTACTTATACCATCAAATTATAAAGCAAATATCCCCTCATGGGGTAGGAACTGAAAAATGAAATTGACATTTCACAAAATGAAATTTATAAAAGATTAAATAAGGGTCCTCAATAGAATTTAAACATAAACAAGTCCATCCAGGTTCAAATACAGAGTTGAGTAAATTTTCAAATAAGTTTTACACAAAATGCCCTTCTTGGGTCTAAACTAATGATAACACAAAATAAAAGCAGAGTCTATACCAAATGAGATCTTTGACAATGATCTTTCTCAAAAATCCAACTCTAAATGACTTCACGTATTAACTAAATTTTCTCTGTAAAATGAAAAGGGAGGGGTGAGTATTTACAATACCCAGTAAGTGTATAACAAGTTATGATAATAAATGAGTGATGATTGTGGATGTGCCAAATAACATCTTAAAACCATGTCACTTTAGCATAGATAAATCAAGGATTCATGACAAATCAAGCAAGGTTCAATAAACCACAACCTAAAATAATATGCATCCATTCGTATACGTAAGTTTTCCAAAGCCATAGGGTTGCCAAAATATCATAATTCTCGACAATAGTCTATCACGATCAATGGCGAAACTACCAAGGGTTTTCATGCACATTACATATCACAAAATACCCCAACTTTGGCATTGGTCTCAGCCCTATCCTGGGATACAACCAGGCCAGTCCAAAGAGGGGACTTTAGAAGCACCTCTCGAGCATTAGTCAAATCAATGCCCAATCACGTCACTCTGTCGGGCTGCATACCGTGAAGGAAATGACTATAACCATTAATAATGTACACAACACCATTTTGCAATCATCTCAATATATAATCAAAATGTGCCAACAATTATTCAATGATTCTTCAACACAAAAATTCAATCAAGTCATATTCATCATAAATTGGCAAATATGGCATATAATTTTCAATTCAGATCATGGATGCATTTTTCATGTCTAATTCTCTTTCGGGACACTTCTCAATCATAAAATAATTTGTAAACAATTTAAAAACAATTATAAAATCAATTTACTTTCGTCAATCACATTCCATTGGCAACTATATTCAATTATTTTTCACTAATTTTAATATTTATAAACCATAAATCTAAAACCCCAATATTACATTTTATAAATCTTAAATAAATCTACAAAAATAGCAAAAATAATTCAGATCGAGGATGGAGAGGAAATATTACCTCTATACGTGTCATTGACTCCGTCTCTAAATCGAATCTCCTCAAAATCCTAGGTTTCTCTCTCTAGAAACCTAGCTTTTCTCTCTCTACTTTCACCCTCTATATGTTTGTTAGAGGTTTGGAGATCCAACTATGTGGATTTGATGGAGTTTGGTTGGTTTTCAGAGAGAGAAGAATGGAAAGGTGCAGAAAAGAAGAGGAAAAAGAAGAAAAGTGTAGAGGGAGGAGGAAAGGCTCAGTCGATGGAGGCAAGAAAGGAAAAATGAGTTTAGGGCTTCAGTCGATCCTTTCTATACTCAAAAGTGAAATTATCACTTTGTCCTTACTTACCTATGAATTTGGGTGGGGTTGGATGTCCTTTTTTGGTCATTTTGTATCCTAAAAACATTAAGGTTTAGCAGGGTAGGCGACTCAAAATATGGGCAAGGCTTCTCACAAGTATTGAATTCATATAAGTAGAGCGACCCAAAAATTCAGCCACGGCGACCCATAGTTCAATTTTTGTATTGATAGAGCAACCCAATAGTGAGTAGGACGACCCAACACCTCAATTTCTAGGCCTTGGGTCAACCCAAGCCAATAAGTAAGGTGATCCGACATGTCTCTGCCTCAGAACCCACACTCTGTGAGCCTCTTGGGTCGCCCTAAGTTCTTGGCCAAGTCGACCTAACCATCACAAGGCTTAGACACCACTTACTGCAGGCCCTTGGGTCATCCTCCCTTGTTGGACAAGGTGACCTAGGCCCAATTCTCACACACTCAAGGTGTGTCAACAAGCCCATAGGGCGATCCAACATCAGCCCCAGGTCGTCTTATCCCATATTTCCCATGTCTTGAGTCAACCTAACACCTTGGGTAGGGTGACCCAAGACCATCAACTCTTGAAACTCATCACCCTATGGACTCTTGGGTTGTCTTCCCATGTTGGACAGGGCGACCCAACTCACACACAGTTGTACATGGGTCGACGTAGGCCCATTCACAGAGCAACCCATCCCTCTCTTTTTTTTTTAATATATGATTCACCATCTCAAGCCAACCCAAATTATAAAATCCCATAAAAATCTTTCACTTTATGCATCCCATGAGATTCGAATCCAAACACTTTGCATTTCCCACAAAAAAACTAATCACCACCCAACCACCAAGTCATTCCAACTTTTGATATTTATATGGAGTATTAAAAAATTTATAATCTTATTAAATATATTTTCGAAATTACGCGAAGGAACAAAAATTAAAAATTTAAACATCGAATTTTTAGTGTTACAATACTTAACCCCCTAAAATTAAAATTTCATCCTCGAAATTTAAATATAGGATTTACATAGCAAATAAATAGAGATATTGCTTCCGCATGGCATCCTCGGGTTCCCAAATTTCTTTTTCGACCCGATCGCTCTTCCATTTGACCTTAACAATGGGAATTTACTTGTTCTGCAACTCCTTGACTTGTCTATCAATAATGGTTACAAATTGAATTTCAAAGTTCAAATCTTCCCTTAGTTCAATAGGTGGAGTCTCCAAAACGTGTAAAGGATCTGACAAATACTTCTTCAATATTGAGACATGGATACATCATGTATCTTCATCAGATCTGGAGGTAATTCCAATCGATAGGCCATCGTTCCAATCCTCTCATGGATCTTGAACAGGCCAATGTAATGAGAATTTAATTTACCTTATTTTTGGAATTGAATCACACCTTTCCAAAGTGAAATCTTTGGAAATACCATGTCCCCTATTTTGAATCCCAAAGGCCTTCTTCTCTTATCAAAATAACTCTTTCGCTAATCTTGAACTGCCTTCATCCTTTCCCGGATCACTTTTACCTTTTCCATGGTTGCTTCTATCAATTCCACATTTTCAATCCTTCGCTCTCCAACTTCATCCCCATACAAAGGTGTTCGGCATTTTCTTTTGTAAAGAGCTTCATAGAGAGGCATCCCTATACTAACTTGATAGCTACTATTGTATACAAATTTAATCAATAGGAGATGTCTATCCCAACTTCCCTGGAAATCCATAACACAAACACTCAACATGTCCTCTAAGGTCTGAATGGTACGCTCAAATTGTTTATCAGTCTGTAGATGAAAAGCTATGCTAAATTTTAGCTTAGACCATAAGGACTCTTGTAACTTCGACCAAAACCAAGATGTAAATCTAGGATTACGGTATGAAACAATAGATACCGGAACTCTATGAAACCTCACGATCTAATCAATGTACAGTTTGGCCAACCTTTCTAAAGAGTAGGTATTCTGAATAGGAAGAAAATAGGCTAACTTGGTAAGCCGGTCTACTATCACCCAAATAGGATCATGATGGCTTAGAGTATGAGGCAATCCCACCACGAAATCCATGGTGATGTGTTCCCACTTCCACTGGGGAATCAGTAACAGTTGAAGGGTACCAGCTAACTTCTGATGCTCAGCCTTGACTTATTGATATACAAGACACTTTGTTACAAATCCAGCTATCTCTTGCTTCAATCCTGACCATCAATAAGTCTCCTTGATAGTACGAAACATCTTTGTGCTTCCGGGATGCCTTTTCGAGAATAGCCTTCCGCAGCTCAAGATCAATGCAATTGCTTCAATCCTCTTCATATTGCATTAATACGCACCCCAATCCTTGTCTGCTAGCATTGCTATATACCACATACTCGCCACCGCCAGTGGGAAGCACAAGGATCGATGCAATTGTGAGTCTTTTCTTGAGTTCTTGAAATCTCTCTTTACATTTGTCACTTCACTCAAATTTGACTCCCTTCCGAGTTAGATTAGACAATGGAACTGCATTCTTGGAGAACCCCTTTACAAATCTTCGATAGTACCCCGCCAGTCCTAGGAAGCTTCTCACCTCGATAATATTTTTGGGGTGCTCCCATTTCAAGATTGCCTTGACCTTCTTTAGATCTATGAATATCATATCTCTAGATACAATGTGCCCTAAGAAGTCAATCTCCTTTGATTAGAACTCACACTTAGAGAACTTGGCATATAGTGGCTTCTCTTGGAGAATTTGCAATATAATCTGAAGATGTTCAGAATGTTTCTCATCATCCTTGGAATATACCAAGATATCATCGATAAAAACTATGACAAACATGTCCAAATAGGATTTGATTCATTAAGTCCATGAATGTTGCAGGGGCATTCGTTAATCCAAAGGGCGTTACCAAGAACTTATAGTGTCTGTACTGCATTCTGAACTTAGTTTTGTGGATATCACTCTCCGTGATCCTCAATTGGTGGTATCCTGACCTCAAATCTATCTTTAAAAATAGGGAAGCCCCTTGAAGTTGATCAAATAGATCTTCTATTCTTGGAAAAGGGTACTTATTCTTGACGGTCATCTTATTTAACTGCCGGTAGTTGATACACAATCAGAGGGTCCCATCCTTCTTTTTGACAAATAAAACCGGAGCACCCCATGCTGAAGTACTCGGTCAAATGAACCCTTTCTCCAATAACTCTTGGAGTTGTACTTTTAGTTCTTTCAATTCTATAGGTGTCATTCTATAAGGAGGAATTAAGATTGGGGCAGTGTCGGGTACCAAATCAATAGCGACATTGAATTCCCAGACTGGAGGCAACCCAGGTAAGTCTTCTGGAAAAATATCTAAAAACTCCTTCACCATTGGAACTTCATCAAAGTTCGGACTCTCTACTGTGGTGTCAATGATATATGTAAATAAGATTCACACCCCTTATGCACCAATCTCCATGCTTCAATTGCCGAGATCACACAGCTCAACAAGATACGTTGCTCACCAACAAACACAAGTGGAAAACACCCTGATCTCCGGAATTATACCTCCTTGGTGAAGCAATCCACGGATGCTCTTTGAAGATGCAGCTAATCTATACCCAGAATGGTATCAAAGTCCACCATATCTAGTAGAATTAAATTTGCCTCAAGAATCACATTGCCTACTTTTACTTCACAACCCCTGTATGTAGTATTCTTAACCACTTGCTCTCCCAAAGGTGTAATAACTATCAAATCCTCTTCAAGTAAAGCCAATGGCCCATCCGAGTGTCTAGCAAATCTCGTACTCACAAAAGAGTTATTAGACCCCGTATCAATCAATACACGGGCGTCAATGCTAAAAATTTTCATCATAACTATGAACAGGAATCATCAAAATCATTTTATTTAACTTCATTACCATGCAATATCATCAAAGTGTCTCTAAGTTGTAATCATAAACTCATAACTACATAGTATTTATAATAAAACTTATAAATTGTCAAATTATCAAATTCAAGTCTAAGAGAGTTTACCTGTGACTACGTCAGGATTATTCTGAGCTTCCTCATTTGTCATAGTATAGATTCTTGTTTGATTCCTTTGTTAGGGATGTTGTGGAGGGACGACAATTGTGTTGCTCTCGGTTTTCATCTATGGAGCAGTACTAGACGATGGTGCTAGGGCATTTGATGGGCCACCCCTAGGGCCACTCAAATGACCACAACGCATCTGACCTCCAGCTCCACTGACATCTAATTCAGGACAAGCACTACAAAAATGCCTTACTTTACCATAGTGGTAGCACTTCAGAGGCTCAACACATGGTCCCTACTCCTGGGCATGGCATTAAAAGTGGGAGTGTCAAATCGGGGGAATTGTTGGCCTCTCGGGGAGCTAACGGATCCTCAAACCAAAACTCTACTATAGGAGTTCGTGCTCCTGCTTCTCTTGGAACTTTGACTCATAAAGAATCCAAATTTTTCTCTTCTTACCCTGACTTTCTCTGACTTTTCCCCATTCTATAACCATCTTCTCATCCCTGAACGCTAATTCCAAAACATCCTAAATGTATGTCCCTTAGTCATTGGTATCTTCTCTCAGATACTCAAGTTCAACCCTGACTCAAACATTATACATAGGGACTCCTTGGAGTTCACGAACTCCGAAACATACGTAGCTAACTCCCTTAGCTCTGTCTCGTATTCTGCTATTATTTTGTTTCCCTGGGCTAACTTGAAATTTTTCTCTCTTTTCTAATCTTGATAGAATCAGGTGTAGTATTTCTCCTCAAAAACTCTAAGGAATTCTATCCAAGTAGGAGGAATGGAAGTCCTACCCTTCACATTTTTCCACCATGTTCGGGCACCTTTATTAAATAGTTTCACAGCCACCCACAATTTTATTTCATCATCCAACCTCATGTCAGTGACAGTCTTTTGGATTCGACCAATTCACTCCTTGGCCACCGAAGCATCACATATGCCTGAGAATGTCTCATATCCTAGTTGCCTTGCTTCTTTGATCGATTTTGATAACTCAACAATCGGACGATCAACTAATACGACAACTAGAAGAGGAAGTGCCACTAGAACACTTGATGTGGTAGCCGGCATTGGAGGAGGAATTGGCGGAGAGTTTGGAGTTTGATACGAAGTTTGAAACTATGCTTTGTAAGCGCTCCACCACTCCATCACTTGCTGAAGGGCAGTTATTGGAGGAGCAGATATCTCGGTTGGAGAAGTCGGGTGTGTTGACGTCAGAAGAGGCGCATATAAAGACGATACAAGCTCGGATTGGGAAGATGGAGTAAGAGTAATCTCATTCGGGTTCCTCGTTCTTCTTCGTAGGGGCATAGTTCTATAAAAGAGAACTTGTTTAACACATAGGGTTAAGTGAAGAACTAATTACTTAACTCTTTAAAAATAATGACCCTGATTCCCAAGGGCCTATAGGAGGCATTTGAAATCATTTAGAATACTTCAAATGTTAAGTTTTCTCAAACTGATTTTGAAAGCAAATAAGGACCTTCAAGATACTTGGGAAACTTTTCGATCATTTTAAAAA
The DNA here is from genome assembly GCA_037126225.1 of Dillenia turbinata. Lineage (NCBI taxonomy): Eukaryota > Viridiplantae > Streptophyta > Magnoliopsida > Dilleniales > Dilleniaceae > Dillenia > Dillenia turbinata. Next base: position 15,151,646 of record JBAMMX010000021.1, read on the forward strand.
CATTTTCAGATTATGAGCCTAAACTCTAATACCAATAGAATTGTCACGTCCCGACTCGTAAATTCTGACACGTAATAACCGTCACATTATCCTGAAACACATGTGAATCTCACCCAATGCTTCAAGGCACTACAAAGCTTACGATGTATCCAACAACCAAAGGCCATCCCGGCCACTTATACCAACAAATCATAAAGCAAACATCCCCCTCATGGGGTAGGAACCAAAAAATAAGGGTCCTCAATAGGATTTAAACATAAACAAGTCCATCCAGGTTCAAAATACGAAGTTGAGTAAATTTTCAAATAAGTTTTACACAAAATGTCCTCCTTGGATCCAAACTAACGATACCACAAAATAAAAGCATGGTCTATACCAAATAAAGTCTCTGACAATGATCTTCCTCAAAAATCTAACTCTAAATGACCTCGCATATTAACTAAATTTCCTTTGTAAAATGAAAAAGGAGGGGTGAGTATTTACAATACCCAATAAGTGTATAACAAGTTATGATAATAAATGAGTGATGATTGTGGATGTGTTAAATAACAACTCAAAACCATGTCACTTTAGCATAGATAAATCAAGGATTCATAACAAATCAAGCAATGTTCAATAAACCACGACCTAAAATAATATGCATCCATTCGTATACAAAGTTTTCCAAAGCCATCGGGTTGCCAAAACATCATAATTCTCGACAATGGTCTACCGTGACCAATAGCAAAACTGCCAAGGGTTTTCATGCCAATTAAATATCAAAAATACTCCAACCTTGGCGTTAGCCTAAGGCCTCCCCTGGGGTCCAACTAGGCTAGTTCGAAGAGGAGACTTCAGAGACACCTCTCGAGTGCAACTACCTCCTTAGTCAAATTAATGCCGAACCACGTCACCCCATTGAGCTCCACACCATGGAGGAAATGACTATAGCCATTAATCATACATACAGCATCATTTCGCAATCATCTTAACATATAATCAAAGTGTGCCAACAAGTATTTAGTGATTCCTCAACACATGAATTCAATCAAGTCATATTCATCACAAATCTGTAAATATGGCACATAATTTTTAATTCAGCATATAGATAAATTTTTCATGTCAAATTCCCTTTCGGGACACTCCACAATCATAAAACAATTTGTAAACAATTTAAAAACATTTGTAAAATCAATTTAAAATATTTTTTTTCATTTAAAACCATAAATATGTATCCACTTACCTCTTAAGAGGATAAACACTCTCAAATCAATCCTCAAGGATGTTCCAATCCTTACTTGAGTCCGATGTCATGCCTAAAACAATAAGCATCAATCTCTTATTCAATTCTTGGGTAAAACTAGGGTTATTTCAATTTTTCCTAAACTAATACAATCCCTAGTATCCCAATCCAAAGATCTATATTATAGTTTCGTCAATCACATCCATCGGCAACTATATTCGATTATTTTCACTAATTTCTCAAAATTTCAATATTTATAAACCCTAGATCTAAAACCCCAATATTACATTTTATAAATCTTAAATAAATCTTCAAAAATAGCAAAAATAATTCAGATATAGGATGGAGAGGAAATATTACCACTATACGTGTCATTGACTCCGTCTCTAAATCGAATCTCCTCAAAATCTTAGGTTTCTCTCTCTAGAAACCTAGCTTTTCTCTCTCTACTTTCACCCCTCTATGTGTTTGTTAGAGGTTTGGAGATCCAATTATTTGGATTTGATGGAGTTTGGTTGGTTTTCAGAGAAAGAAGAATGAAATTGTGCAAAAAAAAAAAATGAGGAATGAGAAGAAGAGAAGAAGAAGAAAAGTGCAAAGGGTGGAGGAAAGGCTCAGTCGATGGAGGCAAGAAAGGAAAAATGAATTAAGGGCTTCAATTGATCCTTTCCATAGTCAAAAGTGAAATTACCACTTTGTCCTTGCTTATCTATGAATTTGGGTGGGGTTGGATGTCCTTTTTTGGTCATTTTGCATTCTGAAAACATTAAGGTTCAGTAGGGTAGGGCGACTCAAAATATGAGTAAGGCGTCTCACAAGTATTGAATTCATATAGGTAGGGCGACCCAAAATTTGGCCAAGGTGACCTATTGTTCAATTTTTGTATTGATGGGGTGACCCAATAGTGAGTAGAATGACCCAACACTTCAATTTCTAGGTCTTGAGTCAACCTAAGCCAATAGACAAGGCGACCCAACATGTCACCGCCTCAGAACCCACACTTTGTGAGCCTCTTAGGTCACCCCAAGTTCTTAGGCAGGTCGACCCAACTATCACAAGGCTTAGACACCACTTACTATAGGCCCTTGGGTCGTCCTCCCTTGTTGGACAAGGCGACCCAAGCCCAATTTTCACACACTCAAGGTGTCTCACGAAACCCATAGGGTGACCCAACATCAGCCTCAGGTTGTCCTATCCCCTATTTCTCATGTCTTAGGTCGACCCAACACCTTGGCCAGGCCCCAAGACCATCAACCCTTAAAACTCACCACCCTACACACTTTTGGGTCATCTTCCCATGTTGGAGAGGGAGACCCAACTCACACACACTTGTACATGGGTCAACCAAACCTCATTCACAAGATAACCCATCCCTCTTTTTTCTTTAATTTTAATATATCTTTCACCATCTCAAGCCAACGCAAACTCCACACAACCTAATCCAAGTTATAAAATCCCATAAAAAGCCTACGCCTTATGCATCCCATGAGATTCGAAACCAAACACACCAGATTTCCCACAAAAAAGCTAATCACCACCCAACCACCAAACCATTCCAACTTTTGATATTAATGTGGGGTATTAATAAATTTATAATCTTATTAAATATATTTCCAAAATTACCCGAAGGAACAAAAATTAAAAATTTAAATACTAAATTTTCGGTGTTACACATGCATCCGCACACACACACACATATATATATATATATATATTTGTGTGTGTGTGTGTGTGTATGCTTGCGTATGTGTTTTCAAGGGTTTTTTATATTGGGGTTTGGAGGATTTTTCAATCAAATTTAGTCAGCTATAGAGAACAACTACATTGAATAGGTTATGGCATAAAAGAAAAGGGCAAATTTATGGGATCAAATTTGGGGGGAGCATAAAATTACCCTCCTCACTATAAAAAAATACCGAATTAGCGACGGATTTAGCCACTAAAATATCAAAAAAATTCATCGCTAAATTGTTTAGCGACGGATTTAGCCACGAACTCATATCCGTGACAAATAGTGCGTTGTAAAAATTTAGCCACGAATTTTTGAATTCGTGACTAAATTTAGCCACGAATTTTTGAATTCGTGACTAAATTTAGCCACGGATTCAAAAATTCGTGACTAAATTTAGCCATGGATATGAGTTCATCACTAAGAATCCGTCGGTAATTTGAAACACTAAAACAAAATTACCGACGGATTTTAGCGACGGAATTTTCCTTCACTAAAAAATCCGTCAGTAATTAGCGACGAAAAATTCCGTTGCTAAAAAATCCGTTAAAATTAACGAGGTGACTTTCAGCGACGGAAAAATCAGTCGCTGATTTTCCGTCGCTGATACTTTTAGCGACGGAAATTTGGATATCAGCGACGGAAAACTCCATCGCTGATATCCATTTTTCTAGTAGTGAGGTTGAAGACGATCGAACGATGGGTTTGATTGTGGCGGCAAATCTAGACGGAGGAAAATCTTCACACTCTGTAGAAGATGATCGAATGATGGATAAGGGGTAAGGACAATTTGTTCAAACGATGGTCTCGATCAATCTTTTTCTTCATCGAATGTTGGGATCGATTTGGATATAGATCTAGATGAAGGTTGAAGGAGAGCGAGGTTTTTTCTTCTGTGGGCAAAGGACAAATTATCTCCGAATTACCATCATGAATGAAGAAGACGACTGATCAACCATTGGATCCATCACCATTGTTGTCTGATCTATCCTCGCCAACATTGGACGGATGACTCCTGTGGGAAATGAGAGAGAGAGAATGAGAATGAGAGATGATTTTTTTTTCTAGGTATAGTTTTTTTTTAAAGTGAAAGATTTTACGGATATTTTACATATCTTGATTAGTTTTTCGTTAATTTTTCACGATTCCATCAACTTACTATATTTTTTAAAACTATAGAGACATAATTGTATATTTTTTCACTATATGCGAGATATGTAGTTTTCGGTCAAATCACAGAGAGAATAAGAATAATTTACCCATATATTTAATATTTATTAACTAAAATAAAAAATATTTTGCAGGAATCATGAATTTTCGTAGGCAGAAAGATTTTTTTTTATTAAAAAGTCTGAAATTATTATTATTTTAATAAATTTTATGTTTAAAAATCTACTTGATCTCAATATAGTACAACTTAAAATTTTTCGAACGAGTTTTAAACTATCTTGAAGCATATGTTTTGTCTTTTGAACTAATAATGATTGAAGTATACAGTTCGGACTGACAGTAGTACAAATTAAGCTGAGGGGCATATTAATTATTTGCACATTTAATTCCTGAGGAACGGTGTCACACTCATACTCACACCTTTCCTCTTGCTTCGTGGGCTTGGGATAGCTGCCTCTGTGGAGATTTGCGGAGATTGTCAATGATAGCCAATTGATATTATTTCCTTATATAGAAGATTGTATAGGTGTTTACAAATCATAAAGATTGAATAGGAGATTAAATAGGCAGATTTTTAGGGAACTAATTGGGGATTCTAACCCTATTTATACTCTGTATTTCATCGGCCTAAATATGAGTTTAAATCATATTTGTCTTTATGGTATCAGAGCTGAACAAGGTTCTGCAAAACCTTTGCAATCCAAGCCTAGAAATTCATCTCAAAATTCTCCACAAACCTTATGAACTCCAAATAACATACCCATTTCAAAAAAACACTCGTCGACACCTTTCCCCACAAAAAACGAAAACAAAATCCTCCTCTGAAAAACCAGAAAGAAAGTCTGGAGGCATTATTACATTTGCAGTCAAAAGCCAATCTTTGAAGACCAACCAAACCAAAACCCACTGCTCTTTCTCCTCTCTCTCTCTCTCTCTCTCTCACCACGCCACATTTTTCCTTTAAACCTGTCATCACTCATTGAAAGTTTTTTTTTTTTTTTTGGGAATCACAAAACCCAAAAACTGTTAAACCAAAATTTCTCTTTTTTTTTTCCCAAATTCAAACAGAACCTTAAAATTCCAAAACTCATACACACCAAAAAAATGGGTAATGAGTGAACACATTGAATCCTCTGGAACCAAATCTGTTCCAATATTTGTTCAGACTGAGGGTGCCTTTAATGCCGGCATTCAACTTACCGAAACAAATTTCGATGTGTGGTCTCAATTGATAGAGATGCATATTGTTGAATGAGAAAAACTCTCCTATATCATGGGTAAATCTGTCTGCCTGATGTGTCGGATAAGGGATATGAAAAATGGTATGCTGAAAATCAAAAAGTAAAACGTTGGATCCTTATGTCCATGACTCCTGACATCATGAAGCGCTATCTTCGTATACCAACTGCTCGTGAGATCTGGAGTGCTCTATCCAAAGCCTTTTATGATGGTGATGATGAGATGCATGTCTACTCTTTGCATCAGAAAGCCTTCTCGGCCAAACAAGGTGCCAAATCACTCTCAGTATACTATGGAGAGTTAACAGAAATATTTCAAGAACTCGATCATCGAGATAAAGTAGTCATGAAGGATCCTGATAATGTTACAGCATATCGACAATCCATTAAGAGAACATGAGTACACATATTTCTTGCTAGAATGGATAAAAGTTTTGATCAACTTCAACGAGAAATATTACGTCGTGAGCCACTCTTAAGTCTGGAAGAGTGTTATTCCCTAATTCATCGTAAGACCATACGATCTACTAGTTTGAATGAGGACATTAAAAAACCTGAAGCTTCTGCTATGGTTTCCTGCCAAATGCCCAGTCAGACGTTGCAAGACCGACCTAAAGCCACAAATCTAAAGAATTTCAATAGTTCAGATAAACCTGCATATAAATGCACTCACTGCAATCAAACAGGTCATTCAAAAAGTCGTTGCTTTAAACTTATTAGATATCCAGTTGGTGGGACCCAACACGGCATCGGAATTCCAAGCGGCCTTCCACTATTGCAATTGCTCAAACAAAGGAAGACGATGCCCCTTCTACGTCATCAGCATTACTAACCACTACAAATACTGGGGGTAAGGCCTTCACCACTTCTACACCTGTTTTGAATAGTGCATGGATAATTGATTCTGGTGCTACTGATAATATGACATTTGATGTTAGACAAGACACAAACCTTAACCCATCCTACCAAAATCGTGTCTCCACGGCCAACGGTAATACCATCCCAGTTGTTGGGGAAGGGTCATCACACCTTACTAATACTTTACATCTTGATTCTGTGTTAGTTGTTCCCTCCTTAGATTATAACCCTTTGTCAGTCTCTCAAATCACTACTACTTTATCTTGTATTGTTATTTTTTGGCCTGATCATTGTGTGTTTAAGGATATTCAGACACGACAAACGATTGGTTATGGTGTTAAGAGAGGAAAGCTATATTACTTGGACTTAGAATCAGAGACTTCCAACAGATCACAATATGCTTTAGTAGTAGAAAGCACTAGTTCACCAAAGAAGATAGCTGAAATCAGACTCTGGCATCAACGTTTGGGGCATGCCTCATTTGGTTATTTAAAAAGGTTGTTTCCAAGTTTGTTTAAGAATTTAGATATTTCTATTTTCAAATGTGATGTGTGTGAACTTGCAAAAAGCCATCGTGCCTCATTTCCTTTGATTTTGAATAAAAGTCCAATTCCTTTTATGGTTATTCACTCAGATGTTTGGGGACCATCCAAAGTTCCCACATTGGGAGGGTCACATTGGTTTGTTACCTTTATAGATGATTGTACTCAGATGACTTGGTTGTGTTTGATGAAATCCAAATCAGAAGTTAACTTGTTGTTTCAGAAATTTTATAATACCATTCGTACACAGTGTAATACCCGAATACAAGTGTTACGTAGCGACAATGAAGGGGAATATCATAGTTCTGAACTTCAGCAATTTTTGGACTCTCATGGCTCAATCCATCAAACCAGTTGTCCAGATACACCTCAACAAAATGGTGTAGCCGAATGCAAAAATAGACACTTATTGGAGGTTGTTCGTGCTTCCCTTATCGAGGCTCACATGCCCTTATGTTACTAGGGCGAAGCTCTTCTCTCTGCAGCATATCTCATCAATCGTGTTCCATCTCGTTCTATCAACTTCAAGACACCCTTCTAAGCACTTGCAGAAGCTGTTGTTGCTCCAACAGTCCCAAATCTCCCTCCTCATGTCTTCGAATATGTTGCTTATGTACATCTCCCCAAACACCAACGTAGTAAGTTAATGCCTCGAGCCTTGAAGTGTGTTTTTGTTGGCTATGTTATTCATCAAAAAGGATACAGGTGTTATCATCCTCCTGCTAAATGCATGTTTATCAATATGGATGTTGTCTTTCATGAAGATACTATGTATTTATCCAAGTCTGACTTTCAGGGGGAGTGTCTTAAGGAAATTCAGACTCTTGTCTACAACCTTCAGGAAGATATTGTGGAAGTATCTGATCAAAATATAGGTGATTTGGATCCTAGTGGTCAAAACTTGGATGTAAGTGGTGATGCCCTACATAATGACGCAATAAGTGTAGAAGTGGATGAGTTGGAGCCTAGTGGTCAAACCTGGGATCAAAGTAAATACGAGCATCTAGAAAGCCAAGAAACCTCTGAAATGGAGTCCAAGTCTCTCCTAGTTGATACACCAAACCAATCGTTGTCTAAGGATATCCCTTGTATAGTGCCTGAGTCATCTAGGAGACAGTTGCCACAACGTCTCACCAGAGGTATTCCAAAACCTACATATGAACCTCAGTTGTCTAGTAAAGTAAGATATCCCATGAACCATTTTATGTCTACACATCGCTTGTCACAAACGAATCAGTCATTTATCAATTAATTATCTACTGTATCTATACCTAACAGTGTGCAGGAAGCTTTAAATGATCCAAGATGGAAAGCTACGATGAATGAAGAGATGGCCTCCTTGCAGAAGAGCCAAACTTGGGAGCTCGTTGACCATCCCACAGGAAAAAAGCCAATTGGGTGTCGATGGATTTTTATCGTGAAATACAAAGCTGATGGTATGATTGAACGTTTTAAGGCGAGATTGGTGGCAAAAGGATACACTCAGACTTATGGAATTAACTACACTGAGATGTTTGCACCTGTAGCCAAAATCAAAATAATTCGGGTCTTGTTATCCTTAGCCACAAATTTTGATTGGCCGTTACAACAGTTTGATGTGAAGAATGCATTCCTACATGGTAAACTCTTTGAGGAAGTTTATATAGATCTCCCACCAGGGTGCATGGTAACAGAAAGGCAAAAACAGAAGGTGTGCAAGTTGAAGAAATCACTATATGGATTAAAACAGTCCCCTAGAGCATGGTTTGGACGATTCACTAAATCCATGACAACATTTGGTTACAAACAAAGCAATTCAGATCTCACATTATTTTTGAAGAAGCAATATGGGAAAATTACTGCACTCATTTTATATGTAGATGGCATGATCATCACAGGCAATGACTCAGAAGAAATGAAAGCTTTGATGGAGTACTTGTCCAAGGAATTTGAAATGAAAGACTTAGGCCCCTTAAAATACTTCTTGGGAATTGAAGTATCTCGATCGAGTAAAGGAATATTTCTATCTCAAAGAAAGTATCCTTAGATCTACTTCATGAAACTGGTATGTCAACCTGCCAACCAGCTAACACTCCAATGGAAGAGGGTCTGAAGTTATGCATTGAGACAAACCAGGTACCAGTAGACAAGGGGAGATACCAAAGACTTGTTGGAAGACTAATGTACTTATCTCACACAAGACCAGATCTTACCTATCCTTTGAGTATTGTTAGTCAGTTCATGCATAATCCTAGTGAACAATACATAAATGCAGTCATGCGCATTTTGAGGTATCTAAAATATGCTCCAAGAAAGGGAATGCTATTCTCTAAAAATACAAACAAGAAAAATATAGAGGTATATACAGATGTTGACTGGGCCGGAGCAGTTGATGATAGGCGGTCAACTTCGGGATACTTAACCTTTGTAGGTGGAAACTTAGTTACATGGAGGAGTAAGAAGCAAAATGTTGTTGCAAGATCTAATGCAGAAGCTGAGTACAGAGGAATGGCCTTAAGAATTTGTGAAGCACTGTGGTTGAAATTTATCTTACGGGACCTTGGCTATTCCCTAAAGCAACCAATTCAGCTATACTGTGACAAAAAAGCAACATGTGATATAGCCTATAATCCAGTTCAACATGACCGTACAAAGCATGTCGAGGTAGATAGGTTCTTTATTAAGGAGAAACTGGATGAAAAATTATGGAATTACCAAAGATTCAATCAGAAGATTAGTTAGCTGATATCCTTAGGGGTATCAAATCGGGTATTCACAAAGTACTTAGACAAGTTGGGCATGTGTGACATCAATGCACCAACTTGAGGAGGAGTGTGGATGTCAAGCCCCGACCCGTGGGTCCGAGCACGCGACAACCGCCGCGTTACCCTGAGACACAAGCGAACCCCACTCCATATCCCGAAGTACCGCAAGGCATTTCTATCATCCCAAATATTTCAAAGTAACTTTGAATCATCCATCGGCCAACCCAGCCATCTCAACAATTTTCAAGAAATCAAAAATAAAATTTGCAAACATAAAACAAGTGAACATTTAACATTCCAAAGTTTAACACTCAAAGTATAAATCTAGATTTTTAAAGAAACATGTATATAAAATATTATACAAAAAAAGGACTTTTAGAAAATGCCCTCCAATGAATCCGACTACATGCCACAAATTCCTCATCAAGAGGGACCAATACCGACGGTCGGTCCCAGACAGCTCTTCTCTTTAACTGGATCTAGCTACCAATCAAGTGATCTGTCTCTACACTTCCTCTGAAAAGGGATGAGCGGAGGGGTGAGTATAGAAATACCCAGTAAGTGGAGCGCAATGGTATAGCTGTGTAAGTGAGTGAGTGGTGAGTGTGGAAGTGTCAAACAAAACTTTCAAAGCATATTTACGTTCCAACAAAATATCAAGTGATCAACTAAACATTTATATCAAGAGTCATGATTTTTCCACAACACAAAATACACTTTTCCAATATCATAGGTTTGCCTCAAAATCTCTCCACCGATGGCTTGGCCCGGACCATCCGGCGGAACAGCCAAGGGGTTTTCATTTCCATCGGTCATAAAGCATCAACCCCGACCTTGGCGTTGGCTCTCGGCCTCTTCGGAGGTGCAACCGAATGGCCTCGAAATGGACTTGGGGGCATCTCTCTACCGCCACCTACCCCCTCAAGTCTACCAAGCTCTCCATGCCACCCCCTCGAATCGGTCCGTAGAAGTTTAAACTAGACCGGTCATCACATAACTGGGTGCTCACACCCCATACATGCACCATGGGGGTCAGACTCATGCCCCAAAGCCAATACATAAACCATTTTTCAAACATCATATCACATGCCATAAAAAATCAAGAAGTTTCACAATTCATAAGCTCAGCAAATGTTTCCGCAGGAAAAATTCAGCATGTTTCAAAATGAATCTCAAGACTCAAATAAAACACATTTTTTGGGACATTCCACAATCACAAAACATTTCATAAAGTCAGTTTAGGAAAATCATTTTGGAAAATCATGAAAATCATTTCTCATTCACAAACACAACAAACCGTCCACTCACCGTTCTCAGGGAGGGTAGTCACTCCCAGATCTGTCTACGACAAAGGTCTTGTCCCAATCAGCTTGTCCAGACCCTATGGGATATTATCATAAAATCAAATTCATCACTACTGATCATCTCTCGTCAACCCGAGAACCCTAATATCCAAATCCAAGATTTTCTCTCACTTATTGTGACTTAAAGATCTCCTAAACCCCAACAAATAAATGATTAAATAAGGCAAAACTTGGGTTAGAAAATTATATTACCTTATTGGTGTCTCCAAAAGTTCGTCCGATTTGAGTGTACTAAAACCCTTGATTTACAACGCCAGATCCTGAAGCTTCTCTCCAAGATCAAGACCAAAATCTAATTTTTTTTAGAGTTGGACGAGTAGTTTAGAGACCTTGCTCTAAAGATTTGGTGTAAATCGATAGGAATTTCATGGGTATCTCTTAATAAAAATAAAATGGGAATTTAAAATTAGATATCACCGACAGTCAACCCATCTGTTTCACAATGTACAAATAGTGTAATTATTTCAATACCGACAGGTTCTCACAATACCGACGGGAGTTCCAATATCAACTGGTGAGTAAATGACCAACAGGAGTTTGGGAACCTAGTACCGACAGATATAAACTTCATCTTCACAATACCGATGGGTGTCTCATAATTATCGATCGGCAGATGATTACCATCGACTACTGACTGGGAAACCAAAAATTTGAGGAACTGTTCACTGAACTTAGATCTCTACCGAATACTAAAATTCCTCTGAGTACCGAACGGTTAAAATCCACCGATTACCAATTGCCGAACATCCAAATAACCAACAGCTTTAGTGATCAGGACTCCAATGATCGGTAATTTAAAAATTTTAAAATCCATCAACTAAGTATTTTAAAAAGTCCTGACCATTCTGAACGACAAAAATTTATATTTTTATTTCAAATAAATCATTCTCACATATTTTCATATATATATAAATTTTTAATTAGTCCATTTAAAATAAACATCACAATCCGGATGTGTCCGGTGTTATAATTTCTACCCCCTAAAAAAACATTTTGTCCTCAAAATTTCAGTACATGATCATTCCTCAACAACTGGAGGTTTTGCTTACTCATGTATACTACAAACTTCCCAAATCATTTCTCCCAAAACAGTCATTTATATCTCTGTCATCATGCCACTTGCTCAACAATACTCATGCATCCAACACACAGAAACACTAACAATTACCAAAATTCATCATATAAAGTTACTGCTCAAGATTAATTCATCAACTTATCTCTAGTGTGCAACGATTCAATACTTCTAGTAAACCTCAAAAATTAAGGGGCACCAATAATATGCTTTTCAAATCAATGAACTTATAATTAGTCGAATTTACCTGTAGCAATATCAGGGTTGTTTTGTTCCTCTTCATTGGTCATAGTATATATCCTAGTTTGGATTCGAGGTTGAGGACGACGGGGATTAGTAGCCACAGTGTTGCTGCCAGTCCCTGTCCTTAGAGTTGTGTTGGAAGGAGGTGCAACAAGGTCAGTTGGTCCACTCCTGGAACCACTAGGAAGGTCAAGATTTTGGTGATTCGCATGCATTTTCAAATCCAATTCAGGACAATCATATCGGAGATGACCCTCCTGCCCACAATGGTAGCATCTTCAAGGTTCATTACAAGGTCCGAAATGGAATTTCTTGCAATTCTTGCAAGGGACTTGGTTGTTTCCGATCGACTTGGTTCCGGACACAGCACTAGTGTTCGGGACACTCTCTCTGGAAAAGTGTTGGCCTTGGGGAAAGCCAACGGATCCTGTGACAGAGGCACTACCATAAGAACTTGTACTCTTACTCTTCTTAGAACTCTGACCAGAAGTGGTTTCGGTTCTCCTTTTCCTTCCAAATGCTTCTCTAATCTTTTCTCTTTCTTCAACCATCTTCTCGGCTCTCAAGGCTAATTGCAGGATATCCTTAAAAGTATGAGTCTGGGTAACCGACATCTTTTCCCTAATGTTCAGATTCAGTCCTTCCTCAAATTTGGAGCACAAATACTCTTCAGAAGCCACAAATTCTGGAAGAACAATGACAACTCCCTCAACTCAGTCTCATATTCTGCCACCGATTTGTTTCCTTGATTAAGATGGAAAAATTCTTGCCTCTTTAAGTCCCGATAAAACCTAGTATAATACATCTCATCAAATTCCCTAAGGAATGCACTCCATGTAATGGGAGTAGAAGATCTCCTCTTCAAGTTCTCCCACCAGGTACGGGCATTCTTATCAAGCAATCTTACAGCCACCATAAGTTTCATCTCATCATCCAACCTCATGTCAGCCACAGTTTCTTGAACCCTATTAATCCAATCCTTCGCTACTGTAGCATCACTAGTGCCTAAGAAAGTCTCACAGCCAAGTTGTCTTGCTTCCTTAATCAACTTGGACAGCTCAATGGTTGGACGGGTAGTTGGTGCAACTACCGATGGAGGAGGAGCTACTGGTGTTAGGGGAGTGTTTATTGGAACGGTAGTGTTTGGTGAAGGCATTTGCATTGGAATTTGGGTTTGGAATTGAACACCATACTTGCTCTACCATTCTATATACTGTTGGAATGCAACAAGTGGTGGCGGAGGAATCTCAGAAGGTGCAACCGAAGGCTCGGGTGCACTAGGAGGTGGAGCATGGGATGATGATGTAGCCACATACTCATAACGACGAATCTCAGACAAAGTTCTTGTTTTCCGACAAGAAGCCATTGAATTTCTACAAGAAGAGAATCTTATCTAAGCTCACTAAATTAGATAAACCAACAATGCACTCATGCCTAATGTGACTCAATTTTTTAGGCATAGGAAGCTTTTGAATAATTTCCTCAAGATATTTTGAAACATAAAAATCTTTGAAAACATTTAGAAACTCTGAAAACATTTAAAAATGTTGCAAAAATATTTTACCAATATCAAAACCTTAGCTCTGATACCAATAAAATTGTCACGTCCCGCCTCATGGGTCCGAGCACGCGACAACCGTCACTTTACCCCGAGACACGAGCAAACCCCACTCCATATCCCGAAATACCACAAGGCATTTCCATCATCCCAAATATTTCAAAGTAACTTTGAATCATCCATCGGCCAACCCGGCCATCTCAACAGTTTTCAAGAAATCAAAAATAAAATTTACAAACATAAAACAAGTAAACATTTAACATTACAAAGTTTAACACTCAAAGTATAAATCTAGATTTTTAAAGAAACATGTATATAAAATACTATACAAAAAAAAAGAGTTTTAGAAAATGCCCTCTAATGGATCCGACTACATGTCACAAAATCCTCATTAAGAGGGACCAATACCGACGATCGGTCCCAGACAGCCCTTCTTTTCAGCTAGATCTAGCTACCGATCAAGTGATCTGTCTCTACACTTCCTCTGAAAAGGGATAAGAGGAGGGGTGAGTATAGAAATACCCAGTGAGTGGAGTGCAATGGTATAGCTATGTAAGTGAGTGAGTGGTGAGTGTGGAAGTGTCAAACAAAACTCTCAAAGCATATTTACGTTCCAACAAAATATCAAGTGATCAACCAAACATTTATATCAAGAGCCATGATTTTTCCACAACACAAAATACATTTTTCCAATATCATGGGTTTGTCTCAAAATCTCTCCACCGATGGCTTGGCTCGGACCATCCGGCGTAACCGCCAAGGGGTTTTCATTTCCATCGGTCATAAAGCATCAACCCCAACCTTGGCGTTGGCTCTCGGCCTCTTCGGAGGTGCAACCGAATGGCCTCGAGATAGACTTGGGGGCATCTCTCTACCGCCACCTACCCCCTCAAGTCTACCAAGCTCTCCACGCCGCCCCTTCGAATCGGTCCGTGGAAGCTTAAACTCGACCGGTCATTACATAACTGGATACTCACACCCCATATATGCACCATGGAGGATCAGGCTCATGCCCCAAAGCCAGTACATAAACCGTTTTTCAAACATCATATCACATGCCATAAAAAATCAAGAAGTTTTACAATTCATAAACTCAGCAAATGTTTTCGCAGGAAAAATTCAGCATGTTTCAAAATGAATCTCATGGCTCAAATAAAATACATTTTTTGGGACATTCCACAATCACAAAATATTTCATAAAGTTAGTTTAGGAAAATCATTTTGGAAAATCATGAAAATCATTTTTCATTCACAAATATAACAAACCGTCCACTCACCATTCTTAGGGAGGGTAGTCACTCCCAGATCTGTCTACGACAAAGATCCTGTCCCGATCAGCTTGTCCAGACCCTATGGGATATTATCATAAAATCAAATTCATCACTACCGATCATCTCTCGTCAACCCAAGAACCCTAATATCCAAATCCAAGATTTTATCTCACTTATTGTGACTTAAAGATCTCCTAGACCCCAACAAATAAATGATTAAATAAGGCAAAACTTGGGTTAGAAAATTATATTACCTTATTGGTGTCTCCAAATGTCATGCACGGATCCTCAGATCGAGAATGCAACAACCGCTGCGTCGTCTTGATACACGGGCAGAACCTTCCCATATACCAGGACTCTGCAAGGCTATATTCCTGAACATTTTAACCTCCAGTACACAATCCATCAAAGATACGGAAAGCATGAAACAATACATATGCAAAGGACCCCTCTGGTCTATTCCCTGTACACACAAGCATGCATCAACATACAATCGGGGAAGGAGCTCCTGTACATGCACACATGCGATATGGCCATCCCAGCCAACTAGAATTTCTCAGTATCAATAAAGCATTTAAAATACAAAAAGTCTCAAATCATAGTCGTAGGATTTTACTGATACTTGCCTGAAGAAATCAAGCTAACATCAGTAAAGTCCAAATAATATGAGATGTACAGAACTTCACAAATCCAAAAAAAAGTATCGAAATTCAGAATTTCTGTCCAAATGTCCCAGTACATAACGAAAACATTTTCGTAAAACAATTAAAATCAAAATAATGAAGCACAAATCATAATCGTCGGATTTTACTAATACTTGTCAAAAACTCAGCCTGTATCAGTAAAATCCGCACGGTATAGGATGTACAGAACTTCCCTTTCCATGATTTTAAGAACTACGATTCTCCAAAAATCCTGCATTTTCCAAATACCTATGCAAATCAGCAAAGATACTTCGCAAGCTCCAGCGTCCAATCATCGAACTAAGTATCCTCTGTAAAATGTGGAGAAAGGGATGAGTATTGGGGACTACTCAGTAAGTGGAGTGCAATGGTATAATTGTGTGATAAATGAGGGGTGAATGTGGGAGAGTCAAAGTATATTTCAAACAACACTTTACATATCAAAGCATTTTCAGTAATTCAACATAATTTACAAAATTTGCATCCATATCAACATTCTTTCAGAAAATCACAAGGGTCCCATCGAAATCACTTCCGTCTTGTGTTTGGCTGAACCAAGACGGAAGCTCACCAAGGGGTTTTCCATTTTAGTCTTTCAAAACACTATCCCCTTCCTTGGCGTTGGCTCGAACCTCACCGAGGTGCAATCCGAATAGCCCGACGTGGCAAAGCAGAGGCGGCGTATACCTCTCTCGCAATAAAACTCCAATTCACGTCATCCCGTCGGGTTGCTCCGTGGGGGGAATGACTATAGCCATTACACTCATGCACCATCATTTCACAATCATTCCATTTCACAAATCATGTGCCATAATTTCCAACAGATAATCATTAATTTCATATCATAGCAATTTATAAAGCAATATCAGATAACATATGGCACACATGCATTTATAAATACAGTAGATGCATTCATACTTTATAATTCAGTTCAGACATCCCACAATCATAAAATAATTTGTATAAAACATGTAAAAAAATCTTTCAAAAATCATTTACAAAAGAATTTAGAACAGTTTGTTCATTTATAACACAACGGACTATCCACTCACCTCTAGGGAGGGTATTTACTCCATATTTTCACAATTAATCCAAAATGACTCTTTTCGAGTCTCCAAAAGGTCAACCTAGACCAATAATCACAATTTATCATCAAATAAAATCTCATTAAAGGGTTTTCAAATTTTCTCCTAATTTAATGCAACCTTAATTTACACAATCATATTTCTAAATTCTCGTTTCATCAATCTGGGATTATTTGGCTCACCAATGGCTTTAATTCCCAATATTTCTCAATTTTTCAGTTTTCTTCCGAATTTACATAACTATAATATTTTTCATGCATATTTCAAAACATGTGAACCTCATGTTGAAAATGCATATGTATGCCCGGGCCATGTCTTTATGTAACTTGGTGCATAAAAATTTTGAACTATCATGTGAACTTTTAGCCTTAGGACTTTATATTTGATGACTGTATTGTACAATTTGATTTTGTTGCACTAATTTGAGTTAAATAGGTACAATTTGAGAGAGAGAGAAAGAGAGAGAGAGAGAGAGAGGAGCTTTACGCAAGGTGCAGCAGTCGTAGGATGTGTGGCCGAGCGTGGCCTGTTGGTTTTGTTCACCAACAAAGTGTGAGAGACAAAATTTTGTTCAGGAGGGTAGAGATGGGTGGGAACAAATTTAGGTGAGGGGAGTGGGGTGGGCCTGTTGCTTAAATTTTTATGATTAACTAAATCATTTTCTTAAATTCTGCTTCTCAATCTGGTAGTTTAGGTGACAGATGAGCCACTTGATCCAAACCAAAGAAGATGTTCTTGGTTGTACAGGTATTTCCAATCAACTCTCACGTATTCCTTCATTTGCAGGATTTGCTTGAGAGGACTAAGAGGCTGGAAGTTGGATTTCTATTTCCATGAAAATTTAACCATTTGTGGAGTAGGATGCAGAGGGAAAAGTGTGTCTATCATAATGACTAAAATCAATAGTCCTAATCAACATATAGGAACTAGTGGAGTACATTTGATGATCCTGAACACACTGATCATCTACCTCATGTGGTAAACAATCTGTGGTAGAAGTGCTCCTTATACAGACAGAGATGTCAAATGAATTTCCCATGGTCCAGAAGCCGTACACTCAAATTATGTGATAACTAACAAGATAATGGAAAGGACGAGCTGATGGAGTCCCAAGATTTAAAATTCACAAGACTAACTTCCTCTTTTAGTTAATCTTTCAACTAAGCTCGCTGATCAAAGAATCCCCACAGTGTCCAAGATGGACAATATGTGAACAACCATTTCTTCTTGTACATATATGTGTGTGTGCATGTGTATATATAGAGGTTACTGCTGATAGATGGACAATATGCTCTTAGAAGAGGATGCAAGTGACTTTTCCAACAATCTAGAATTTTGCCCATAAATCTGTCAATAGTTTTATGTGTATAATCTAATTACAATAGTCTAGGGGTTAAATATTGCGGAAACAAAGAAGTTAATAGGAATAGTAAAAGTCAGTGCACCAAGTCTAGAGATAAATATCCAAATCTCTCTAAAATGCCTTAAATATTTATCTAGATACAAACAACCATTGTGATTAAATAAAGTCTCCATGAAAAAGTGTTTGCTGTTAAATGCTTATTAGGGCTGTATAGTGCTCAACCTCATCAATTTCGTCCTTTTTTTTTCCCTAATCTTGTCAATTGCTGACATGCTCACATAGTTTAAGGTTTAGTACACCCACTTGAAAAATGTAAAGGATGAAAAAGAAGTCATCAGAAAGGCTAATTGTCCGCACTTGGAAATATCCCTCTCCTTTTATTTTAGTTCCAGACTTGCATTTAATTTGAGTGAGTTTCAAATAATTAATAAGCAGCCTAGGAAATCACACCCATAATTACTCCTTTTATTTTTTTGATTAGGTGAACATAATGATATTTGTCTTTGCCTAACCTATTTTTATCACATTGCTTATGGCACAAGGTTTAATGCTGCTGGCTTATTATTTTATTGCCTATTGGAATTTGATAAAAACTCAGAACCAAATTATTAATGAGCAAGTCAATATGAAGTTCCCCCTGTTAAAATGATACCCGAGAGTGACCACCATGATGCATAAACTTTTGGGTTGGTCTTATGCACATTTTTCTTGAGATAACAAGGAGATCACATTTTTAATATGCACATTTTTGCTCTGAACACCGCAAAACTAATAAGAGAGGGAAGAAGAGATCACAGCATATACTAACTTGAAATTTCTCTCAAAGCCCATCTTTGGTCCCCTTTGGCACCATGCGCCAAGTAGGCCATGTCTCAGTAAGATATCCCTTAATATCCTCAGTAATAGAACGGACAACTTTAGGATCAAGAAATCTATTTCCAAAGAAAATATAGATTTAGTATTAATTTCACACATAAAATGGCGAAACACATGAAAATAAAATTAAAACAACTATTTATCTTACGTATGATTAGTCACTTTAATAAATGTTCTACGCTATAGATTGACTAACACCTCAATCCCATGGTTTGGGCCTCTATCTTGAGCGAAAGAGGAACCCATATTTGTTTCATCCTCAGCATCGGGAACTTCATGCTTAGCAATGGTCTCCAGGATATCACTTATATCAAAAGATCCTCGACTACTCTCATTGCCTCTCCTAGAGCTTTCCCTAGAGCCAAATCCTTTGTCTCGTACCATATTTGTTTATCTGAAATAGATTTGTTAAAACAAATTGAATAACAAAATATAGAGATAAAATTCATATATTATAAAAACTGTATTTTTATTGAAAACTAAATCTCCTAAATATTTCATATTTGAAGTTCTAGACAACTTTT
The DNA here is from genome assembly GCA_037126225.1 of Dillenia turbinata. NCBI lineage: Eukaryota > Viridiplantae > Streptophyta > Magnoliopsida > Dilleniales > Dilleniaceae > Dillenia > Dillenia turbinata. Next base: position 15,171,188 of record JBAMMX010000021.1, read on the forward strand.
AAATAAGACAAACAAATAAATGAAACAAAAAAAAAGAAATACAAACATCATGAAGAAATAAATACACCATTAAATCATTAAAAAATAAATACACCATAAAACCAAAACCCACAAAAACATTTGTCTACGCCATAAAATCAAAACCTACAAATACATAAGTCAAACAAATACTTAATCATTCCATGTCATCATTACCACACCATCAGAATCAGATTCTTCAATTTGCTCTATTTCTGAAGAATCAAACTCTTCTTCTTCTTCTTCTTGAACATCCACTGACAAATCAAAGTGGTTGTCTTGTTCATGTGGTACTTCACTTGGATTTACCTCTTCCATATCACCAACAATTAGAATTCTAGAATCATCAAATTCAATTGTACAGTCAACAACTATAAAAATTGATGGTTCATCTTCTTGATAAAAGCTTTCAGCTACAATCGGAAGCATAACACCATTATTAACCAACCCTCGAGCCCTAGTTTTACATACAACCCACCAGTCACTTCTCTCTCTCTTCTTAGAATGGTATGATGTATAGTAAACTTGTTGTGCTTGTATTGCCAACACAAAAGACTCATTAGAATACAGTCTTGATTTATGATTAACTTCAATAAGACCGTGACGAGGGTGCACCCTAACTCCTTTTTCAGTATCATATCAAATTCATTTAAATAACACCAGCTTGTGACCAATTCCAAAGTACTTCAATTCTATGATATCAATTAACACGCCATAGAAATCACATTCAAAATCATTATAACAACTCTCTTTCACACATACACAGCTATTTATTGTTGATTTATCTTGTTCATACTTGTGTGTGTGAAACTTGAAACCATTAGTAAAATATCTCTTGTAACATTTCATAGAACGTGATGGCACTTGTGTTATATCCCTTACATTTTTATTTATAGAATTTCTCTCGTCTGTTACCTGTTAATAAAAGAAAGAAATACAATATAGTTAGAGAAAATAATGATTTACATGTACTTTGAAATTAATCAATACTTGTAACAAAAATGCTCTACTTACAAATCGCCTCAACCAACCTTCAAATTCCTGTTCACATCTTTTCTCTAATTGCTCATCTGTAATGTTTGAATTTTGTTGCCTAACAACATCATCAAATATCTTACTCAAAACAACAAACTAACACATTATTAACTTTTTAATTCTAATCGATGCAAAAAGTAAACGGTTATCAAGATACTTAGTCTATAAATTCATTGAGTTCAATAAAATTCAATAACACATATATCACTGCAGCCTTGTATTCTGATTCAGATAGAAATCTTTGAGGACATTCCCTAATTGCTCGACCTAAGAGAGAAAATATTGATAATCTTCCTATAGATTGAATAGCTCCCCCATCGTGAAACTCTGTTTAACTTTGTTTCAATATGCAGTTCAAAATAAAAGGAGCAAAATGTTGAAATCTACTCAATAACATGGTCCTCACATATGGAACCTTCAACGCATGCTCGATTTCGCACTTTCTTCTTTAATCGAAACATACACATAGAAATTAATTCACTATAATTATAAAATGAATATATAATATCAATTGAATAGAAGTTCTAGACATTACCGCTCAAATGGATACATCCATCTGTATTGAACGGGTCCTCCCACCTTAGCTTCATAAGCTAAGTGAATAGACAAATACTCCATACTATCAAAGAATGATGAGGGGAAGATTTTCTCAAGTTTACATAGTGTCTCGACATATTTGTCTCCAATAAATTCATATGCTTAATACGCAACTCAGTCGCACATAAATCTCTAATGGAACTACTGAGTTCTATTAAAGCATCCCAAATAGCATTAGGCATAAGGTCACAAAAAGCAATAGGGATTAATCTCTGTATAAAGATATGACAGTCATAAACTCTTCAGCTCAAAAAATTTGCATTCCTCCAAGTTCACACATCAAGCCAAGTTCGAAGCATATCCATGAGAAAACTTCAAATTTTTCACCCATCGACATACATCTAATATTTGATCTTTATTTAATTTGTACGAACCTTTTGGCTTCCAAATCCTCCCATTCATTTCTTTCAATTCTAATTCAGGGCGTTTACAATACAACTTCACATCGAGTCTCGCCTTAATGTTGTCCTTGGTTTTTCCTTTAACATCCATAACAATGTTAAGAATATTATTAAAATACATTTTTCTCAATATGCATCACATACAAATTATGGCGATTAAGAAGTGTTTTCCAATAAGACAACTTCCAAAATATACTTTTTTTCACCCGGTTGTGTTCAACCACATAGCCTTGAATAGTCTGTTTGTCGCATTTTGTGCCAAAGATAATATCAGGAAGATAAGATACTCAATAAAGCATCTTTTCGCAGGATAGTCGAGGAGGAGGCTCATCAATCTCAACTTTTCCTTTCCGAAATTTATCCCTTTACTTCCGATATGAATGATCAATAGGAAGAAATTAACGATGACAATCAAAAAAATGAAATCTTTTATCCATTAGCAAGAACAAAAGACTTCGTGTGATCCATGCAATAAGGGCAGGCTAACTTTCCATGTGTGCTCCATCCAGACAACATTGCATAAGCAGGAAAATCACTTAGTGTCCATAGAAGTATTGCCCTCATTTGAAAGTTTTGCTTTCTTAAAATATCATAAGTGTTAACACCTTCAGTCCTTAACATTTTCAATTCTTCAATCAAAGGTCTCAAAAAGACATCAATATGCTTATTTGGATTTCTTGGTACTTTTTTTCGTCTTCCACTACCTATATTTCTTATTTTATATCAAGGATGATCACATACCACACACTTGGTCTTATCCTGATTTTCTTAATAATATAACATGCAATAATTTTCACAAGCATCAATCTTCTCCTAGCCAAGTTCAAGTTTCTTCAATAGTTTCTTTGCTCCGTAGAAATTTCTTGTCAACTTTGAATTTTCAAGTAACATAGTTTGCATAATCCCATTGATACGATCATAACATGTCTCACTCATGTTGAACTCTGATTTGCAATTTAACAATTGTGATACAGCTGACAATGTTGTCTGCATTTTGCACTCATTCCATAATAGTTCTTTAGCATTTTTTAACAACTCATAAAACAATGTCGCATCCAGATTAGGTGGCTTAGTATTGTCAACATTCATATGATTATAACTTCAATTCCAATCAAATTGAGGGCCTAAGGCATCCACAACCATGGATCTATATGGAGCCTCAACATCCTCTCTACGTCCAGATGATTGTCCTTCAATTGATTCTCTATTTCTGACTTCTCCATGATAAACCCATATGGTGTAACCATTAACAAATCCTTTTGAGAACAAGTGCACTGCGACATCATCTTAACTATAAAATTTATGATTACGATAGGACATCAAATTTTGAATTCATCCATGAATTTATGTTAAGAACATGCAAAATTCAAGAACTCATTAACAAATACCTATTAGCTAAGCGACGATACAACCAACAACAATCAATGGACCCTATTTCAAAGTACAAATTGTATGAGAAATAATAAATGTATTATCGGATTTCACTTTATGCAAGAAAGTTTGTTATATAGTAAAACATTTTTCTTTTGTTAAGTTGTTAGACTATTAATTTTCTTTTAAAATGTACATATGATGCATAGTATTATTAGATTTGGTATGTTAGAAAGGAGAAGAAGAAGGGAAACATTTTTCTTTTGCTAAGTTGTTAAAGTATAAACGTTAAACTAGACAATCCTAGACACACAACACAGAAACAATGAAACAATTAATTCAATGAATTGGGAAATGCATAACAAGATGCTCTTGCAACTTGGCCTACCCACCATGGCATTCCTCCTTCCTTTAAATGTGCAAGTAAAAAGAGTTATAAAGAAAGTAAAACATAAAAATATGATTTGGGCAGCAACATTATGATATCACCTTATTACTAAATCTTATAAAGAAAGTAAAACATAAAAATATGATTTGGGCAGCAACATTATGATATCACCTTATTACTAAATCCCAATGCACATGTTGCATGTTGCAGCAAGGCAAAATCAAAAAAAAAAAAAAAAAAAAAAAAAAAAAAAAAAAAAAAAAAAAAGATATAGTGCAAGACAGGATTCCCTTTATCAATCAAGATCAAAGTACAAAAGCCATTACATCATCGTATCAAACTTTGAAAATTTTCACAAGCATGAACAAACAAAGGAGCAAGAGGAAAAACAGATGCTGTATAAGGAAAGTAAACTCACAAAGGACCAATTAAAGGAGCCAAACTTGAGACGTCTTCCAAAGAAGAAGGAAGAAATGATCAAAGAGCTGGTGCTCAAGCTGACACACCTGAAATTACTCATTATCTTAGTTGAAAAGGCTCAAGAGAGTCAATTACTGCAAAGATAATAGGAAGCAAATTCGCACAAAGTACATACCAATGATATCAATTTTAAACTTCATTCTTATGCACAATCTCTTCATTTTATTTTTTAAAAAAAAAAAGAAATAGAAAAAAAAAAGAAAGAAAGCAAGAAAGAAAAAAAAAAGACAGTTTCATATGGAGGAGATTTAAAGAAAAATAAGAAAGAAAAAAAAAAGTAGATTTAAAGAAAGAAAAAAAAAAAGAAGAAGAAATAAAAGGGCAATAGAATGGGAATTAAGGGAAAACTTGGTGATTGTAATTGATAGAAGGCAGAATTTGTACAGAGATGGAGGAGATTTAGTTGCTGAAATTTTTGTGTTAATTAGTGTTCCATATTTAATAAATGAAAATATTGAAATTTCTATGATTGTTGAAATTGCTAGTGATATATACTGCACAATGAGTATAATTACTGTTCCATATTTTTGTGTTAAGATTCTCCAAACAAATTGCTTCTTTGACAAGTCAGAGCCTAGATTTTATGACATTAAATAAATGAATCTGTTTTGCAGTGTTATCTTATATTTTCAGAAAGACTTGTAGCTCTTTTTTGTTGCGAAGGATAAGTAGGGAAACTCGAACTGTAAGGTCCCTCTGACGAACACAAACACCAGGAAAAAAATAAAAAATAAACCTATGCACTGTCAAATAGGATAACAAGTGTGAGGGTGTTAAATATTCGATTACAATAGCATTATTATTGTTTTTTTTTTTCTGCATACTTAAATAAAGTATGAATTCTGGCACCATTTCTGCACCAAGTGGCAGGAATTTGATGGATTTGAGTGCTATCACTGAGTTTCACGATTAGAAGAAGTTGCAAAAGCTGAAGACTACAAATTATATCCAATTCTACAAGCTTGCATACCAGGCAAAGGTGTCATAATTTGACAGCTGATTTTGACTGGCTCCAAGATATCGGAGAATTTGTTGAATTTTGACAAGCTTCTAGAAATCGTGGGCAATCTTGTTTATGTGCAAATTTGTTGAATTATTCTTTGTCTAATTAATTTAACCATTAGCCAAAATCCGAAGTGGGACTCAGTTTATTGTACTGACAAAAATATGACACATTACAAATGGCTACAGAACAAACTTCCTGATAAATTAAATCTTTGGAGTCAAGAACATTAGTAAGACTAGGATTGTTTAACTCTCGGAATACTCTCCGCACCCAACATTAGTAAGACTCATCTTGGCAGCTATCCCTAAATACTCTTCATGAACTAAATCATGCTAGTGCATCCTAGTCTTCAAAGTTCTTATCCCTTGCAATGCATATCTACCCCACTACCCCAGTTCAAAATTAAAGTGCATTCCAAGGTGTGAGTTGTTATTGTAAAAGAACTTCCAAGCATTCCTAGATTCATTTCCAACATTCACAACAATCCTTCACCCAAACGTACAAGTGAAAGTTGAAGGCAAAACATAGATAAAGGATTCACAATATTCACCGGTTGATTTGCCTAAAAAACTATAGCCAAATGATTGCCCATTGCAAAGACCAGAGAGAGAGAGAGAGAGAGAGCTGAACCTGGAGAACAGATCTCGAGTGCAGACATTATGTTTTGAGATTTGAGAATAGAGATTTGAGATTTGAGATTATGATTTCAAAACCCTAAACAGTTTCAGGTTTTACTTACACAATAAACAATCAGAAAATCAAAAGAAATGACTTTATTCCAAAACACAATTACCCCAACAAGTGTTCGACAAAAATTTACAACGAATCAATTAAAGACATCCTCACTATGGTTCTAGTAATAATGCAAATACATGCCACAATTCACAATGTGGTAAAGACTGTTAGGACCAGCCCATGACAAATAAGAAGTGAACTAGAGTGAACTAGAGGGCTCTTTGACAACCCAATAGACAAATAACAAAAGATAAAATTTAAATGAATAAGAAAAATAAAATAATAGAATATAAAATAAAGAAATAGACAAAATTTACATGGTTCGATCAAATAGACCTACATCCATGGACAAGAGAGAGCAGAATTTTACTATCAAAGAAGAATGCTACAAATATCTTAGAAAAGTGTTCCTAGACCCAAATGACCATCATACAAAAGAAATAGTAAAATGAAATCTTAAAAAATCGTAATACATTTTACTAACTCACTTGAGCTAATAATGTTTCAACCCATAACCAAAGTCACCTATATATACATGAACTTGAAGGGGATGCCTTAAGTTGGTAACCAATGTGAGATTTGGGTCCTTGAGCAATGAGAGAGAGAGTCTGTAATACCGAAAATTCGGTATTTGAAATTTTCTGTAAAATATCTCATTAATTATAAAAGAAAATATTAAAAGTTTTGATTTTCGATTTTGGGTGTTAATTCTAAAATCTTGGTATAATTGAAATACCGTGTTTCAAACTCATAGTGTAATCTATTGTTCGTAGATTTCGAAACTTTAATATAAGGAGAGCATAAGAGTATATATATTTATTTAAAAAAAAAAAAAAGAAAAGAAGAGGGAGGAAGGAAGTGCTGCGTTTTGGCCAAAACGCAGCACCCCCCCAATTTGATTAGGGCTTTCGGCCCTAATCTCTCTCACTCTACCTCTCTCCCGCGACTCTGCTCACTCTCCCCCTCGTGGATTCACTCGCACTCCTCCGCCTCTCTCCCTCACCGCAAACCACCGCTAGCCACAACCACCGTCGCCTCTCTCCCTCTACTCACTCTCCATTTCTCTCTCTATTTCCGGCCTTTACACTCTCTCTCCCTTCGCGATTCCCCGTTCGCCATCTCGGTCTCACCCTCCAACGATCGCCACCACCGCGGCCACCGCGAACCACCGCGGTCGCCACTTCTTCGTCCCGCACCATCACTCTCTATCTATCTCTCCCTCGCAGCCCCTCAGTCTTCAGTGTCTCTCACTCTCACCCTTGCGCGACAGAGACCTCGCGTTCTCCCTCTCACTCGCGTGATGCTCTGCGCGAGCATCCCTCTTCAGCAACCCGCCCTAGACCAGCAGTGAGTGGACATTTGAGAACCCTAGTAAGACTGCGATTCCTGCGTCTCTCAGGTAAAAGCTGAGTCCTAAATTTGATTCTAGGGTTTCGATTGTTCATGGTAATTGAGCTAATTTACTGAACTAAACTTCGATTTGGTAGCTTTGCAGATCTGAGGGTGGATTGAGGAGACTTCTGAGCGAGGATTGCGAATCGTGAAAAACCCTAGGTGAGGGATTTTCAATCCCTTAAAGAATTCAAATTAATTTTTGTTGAATTTAGGTAGAAATTATATTTATATATATTCTAAAATGTGTTAGACTCGTAAGAAATGTATTTCTCTAAGTGTTTGTATGAAATTATTGAGGTTAGGTCTTAGATTTTGATATAAATTGGACTATGAAGTATGATAGAATGTCTTAGATAGTATTAGAGTTTTGTTTGATTGGTTTATGTAGTTGTTCTTGAGATTTGAATTAAAATTGGAATGAATTAAATTAGGATTATGTAATTCGGAAGAAAATTGGTAAAATTGAGGAATATTATAAATTTAAAGTCGTCGATGATTTGAAGTGATTCTAGATTGATGAAACGAAAGTTTAGGAATATAATTGTGCAGTTAAGGCTATTGTAAATAAAAGGGAAATTTGAAAACCCTTTAATAGAGCTTTAATTGTTGATTATTCGTGTTGATTGGTCTAGGTTGACCTTTGGAGACTCGAGGGGAGTCTTTTTGAGTTGATTTCGGAAATAGGGAGTGGATACCCTCCCTAGAGGTGAGTGGACGGATCGTTGTGTAGTAAATAAGCAAAATGTCTTAAAATTCTTTGATAAATGATTTTGAATGATTTTCACATGATTTATATGAAATGATTTGTGATTGTGGGATGTCTGAAATGAGAATTTGAATTATGAATGCATCCTATGTGATTTTACATGAATTTGTGCCATTTGTCTTGGTTACTTGAATGGTAAATGCTTGTAGCATGAATTTCAGATTGAATTGATAAAATGTGGCACATGGATTGAAATTTGAATGATTGCGAAATTGTGGTATTGTGAATTGATGATTGTGAAATGAAAGGTGCCGTAGATGACTATAGTCATACCCCCCACGGAGCAACCTGACGGGGTGACGTGGGTTGGGGTTATATGCGAGAGAGGTATGCGGCCTCTGCTCTACCACGTCGGACTATCCGGTTGCACCCCGGGGAGGTCCGAGCCAACGCCAAGGTTGGGGGTAGCTTTGAAAACTAAAATAGAAAACCCCTTGGCGGGCTTCCGTCTTGGTTCGGCCAAACGCAAGAAGGAAGTGTTTTCGATGGGACCCTTGTGATTTTCTAAAAGAATATTTGAATGAATGCTTGACATGGATGCATATTTTATAAATGATGTTGAATTACTGAAATGTTTGGATATGGAAAATGATGTTTGAAGTATGCTTTGACATTCCCCACTTTCACCCCTTATTTATTACACAATCATGCCATTGCACTCCACTCACTGAGTATTTCCCAATACTCACCCCTCTCTTTCAAACCTTTCAGAGAAAGTTCAGGTCTGTGACAACAGTTGGAGCTTGTGAAGAGTCATCCGCTGGCTTGTTAGGTATAAGAGCGATGTAAGGTTATTTTAGTTTGATTTGAAATCCATGGAAGAGAGACTTTTTCATTTTCTTTGAAATTTCATTTTGGTAAAAACTTATTGTATAAATGGGACATTTGGACTTTATTCGATTTTTGAAAGGCCGAGATGGCTCTTGCGCGTGCATGTGATTTGGGTTGGCCGGGTTGGCCTTGTGTGTGTGCTGATTTGAGTTAAATGGACCGGTGCGTCCTTTGATTGTTTTTGTTAAGAATTTTGGGTGGCTAGGATGGCCACATCTATACGTGCATGTACAGGTTCCCACTCCCCGTTGTGTGCTGATGTGTACTCGTGCATGTACAGGTTCCCTCTCCCCGATATGTGCTCGTGTGTACAGGGATGGACCGGATGGGTCCTTGCGTGTGTATTGTTATGTGATGTTTTATGTTTTTGATGATTGGTGTAGAAAGAATTGTTGTGTTATTTTTGTAGCCTTGCGGAGTCCCGGTATATGGGGAGGTTCTGCCCGTGTACCGAGACAACGCGGCGGCTGTCGCGTGGTCGATCCGAGGATCGGGGCGTGACAGAGTCCCTTCTTCATAACCGATGTGGGACAAGGAATAAGACACCTAACAAATCTCCACCTTACGAATCCCAACATTAACAAATATCAAATAATAAATCTGCTCCACCTTCTCTATAAAAACACCAATGGGCTAATCTACAACAACGATAACAAACAAAATAAACTCAAGTACTACTTAAATTTGTAGACTGAAAGAGACTTCATAAACTTAACAACAAATTGTCTTCTAAACTTGAATAAATAATTGCACATATTATGCTGCCAACAGTACTAAAATATGGAACCTATATCATAAAATCCTCCTTTTCAACCAGCTGTAATACCTAAGCAGCAAATAGCTAAAAAAGATTAGCAAACGGAGTATTCACAAACTTAGCATTTTTATGCCAAAACTTTCAAAATAATTATTTTGGATCAAGAATAATTTTTCAACTCAATGATCTCACTTAATTTCCAAACTAAGAATTTTCTTAACTGCTCCTAAATTTTTTATACCAAATTCACTGCTTAACTACAACTTCAAAGTGAATATATCTGACAAATTCTTGGTAACAATGAACATGTTATCAATATAAGACAGCAAACAAACAAATAACCCATCACTTAGCTTCCGAAAGAAAACAAAACTATCAAACATGCTTATTAAATAACTATCAATGAAGGTCAACAAATACCTGATTCCTTCCTTAAACTGAACGCAAGATGATCTCCACAAATCTGAATAAATATCAGAATCAGACACTGACAATGAGACTGCAACTGAGCCAATAATAGTAGATCCCTACAAAAAATACAATTTACTAAATCAGTAATCTTTCATAACAACAAGAGCACTATTAAACACTTCCATAACTCTACCCTCAGTTGTGTATCTGCACCTAAAACCTCTAAGCTGTTAAAAGATATGAGATTTTTCTCAAATCAAGAACATGTCTAACATCAATGAGCGTCCTCACAATACTATCATGCATTTTAATTCGAACTGTACCCTTACCAACAACATTAAAAATAGTATCATTTCCTATAAAAATAATTCCATCATTAGCAGATTCATAAGTAAAAAACAAATCCCTCTTGGGACACATATGATAAGAACAAGCCAAATCCAAAATCTATTCATTTTTAAACTTTATCCTGTCATTAGTTTCATAGAAAATATCTTCATTTTTCTCATTTATTACAATACTAGCCTCAGCAATTTTAGTGTTTTTCTCACTAAATTTTTCCTTTTGCTTATTTTTCAAATTAAAGCAATTACACTTAATGTACCCCAATTTATGACAATAATTATATACCAATTTTTATACTTAGATCTACTATTCTCAAATTCTTTTTTATTAGTTCTGCCCTTGAAAGCCAAGCAATCAGCTTGATCACTATTAATTTCCTAATAATATCCCTATCAATCTGCTTAGATTTTAACGCGGATTTTATTTCCTGATACGAAATGGTTTTTTTACCATAAATCATATTATCACAAAAATATTTAAAGGATTGGGGAAGAGAACACAATAACAAAAGGGTCATATCATCATCATCAATTTTTGAATCTATATTCTCTAAATCCATAATAACATAATCAAATTTATCAAGATAAAAGAGTATAGATATATCTTCTGTCATACGCACATATACAGACTTTGTATCAAATAAAGTCTATTCTCAAATGTCTTCTTTATATACAAAGGTTTTAGTTTATCTCATATGGTCTTAGTTGTGGTCTTCATACTTACCTCCCGTAAAACCTCATCAAAGAGGTTCAAAATAATCTCATATCTCACTCTTTTATCTATAGCAACAAGTTATGAATCTGTCACATAGGCTGATTTAGCCTCTACTCTTTATAATACTAAATTAACTCCGTCTTGAACTAAAATAGTCTCTATCTTAAGTTACCACATACCTAAATTGACATTTTTATCGAATTTCTCGACCACAATTTTTGTTATTATCATATTGTCAAAATAATTATCCAAAAACTTCCTTAAAATAGCTAAAATAGATCTGATATCAGTTTGTTATGACTGGCTTAGGACAAATAGGAAGTTAACGAGATGGCTCTTTGACAACCCAATAGGTAAATAATAAAAGACAGAATTTAAATGAATAAGGAAAATAAAATGACAGAATATAAAATAAAAAAGAGACAAAATTTATGTGATTCAGTCAAATAGACCAACATCCACGGGCAAGAGATGAGCAAAATTTTACTATCAAAAAAAATAATTACAAATATCTTAGAAAAGTATTTCTAGATCCAAATGACCATCATACAAAAGAGATAGTAAAATGAGAGTTTAAAAAACTCACAACACATTTTACTAACTCACTTGACCTTATCATGTTTCAACCCGTAACCAAAGTCAGCTATATATAAATGAACTCGAAGGGGATGCCTTGAGTTGCTAACCAATATAGGATTTGGGTCCTTGAGCAATGAGAGAGAGAGTCCCTTCTTCATAACCAATGTGGGACAAGGGATAAGACACCTAACAAAGACTATGATATGAATAGACATATAGAATTAACAACCAATAGCATGTCACTAATATAAGCAGGCAAGGAAATATATGGAGCATTTGGGTGCCCTCCACTCCCTCCACAAACAACTTGATATTCAAAAAAAAAAAAAAAAAAATTCTCCCCAACAAGTGAAAATAATAAGGATATTCGTAAACATAAATGCCATCATTTCTTCCTGTAGGGATTAGAAGCTAAATAATTAAAAGGAAGACATGGTAAAGATCTAAAGAACTAGAAGAAAAGGTATAAATTTGAGAAACACCAAGAAAGATACTTACAACACAAGAGATTAAATGGGGACATCAATAGAGCATTCAATCATCAAAATTACCAATCTAAATGATACCATTTTTCATTTTTCATTTTGAAATGAACACTGAAATCATTCAATCTAATGCATTTAGCAAATTAGCAAACAAAAAATTAATTTGACACCATTCAAGCTGATATAAACCACAGGAACCAAAAGGAAGACCCAAATGGTTGAAAAAATAATTAATATATAATTTATTTTTTTAATAAAAATAAGTGTAATTAACCTGTCAGATGTTGAAGGACATCTAGGGATGACTCTTGGAAGTAGTAGACTATTAATAAATATATTTCCTAAGTTAAGGCCTAATCTTGATATGATAATAAGACTTGTCTACAATGCCCATTTGCTAGTCAGAAGAGTCATACATTTATGCATAGCTTGGACAACAGCATGACACAAAACCCAGTGAAAACAAGTAAAGCTATTATTATAACCTTGAGGAGCGATAGACTCTGTTAATGGTGGGAGCCACACTGCCATCATTCCACACTTTGATCAATCAGCAGCTTTGGTAGCTAACTCCTGATACCACTGCCTCCTCCAGCTCTCCCAATTGAATCCTTGAAACTTCAAATGACAATAAAAATTAAAATTCAATGGTGGAAAAATAAATGCAAATTTTGGTCTGAATGAACAATTGAATCAATTTTCTTAGAGATCTGCAAATCAAGAAACTGATTCATTCTAGTTCAAAAACTGTTAGTGAATTAAGAGTTGCTTCACAGGGAGGAAAAAGAATAGAAATCAGATTGTGAGGACATATATAGCAATTCATTTTGCCTCGTTATGCAAATGATACACATAGATGAAGTGATCCATATAGTGAAAGGGCCAGAAATTTCAGTAGATTGAGAAAGGCCCTGATAATAAAAATTAAATATGAAGCTTGTGGCATTGATTGTGTTAAAAATACTTTCAACATTGCTAAACAATCGATCAAAGCAATAAAACCAATGCTTAACAATCAAATAAAAAATCAAAGCCAGGCCAGAAAAATCTCAAATTCAAAAACACCTAGCTGCTCACAGGGTTCTAATCCAAAAACAACTATGCTAATTCAGACTAAAGATGAAGGAAACTAACTTGTCAAATGTAGAACATGATCATGAGCTAGAAAAAGAAAGAAGAATTACTCACAATTGATGATGCTACAGAAATGAAGTACACAAACAAGATCATAACTTGTCAAATGCTCATATTGATTCATACAATACAAGAGACAACGCTTATGCTTGCGGGAGATCAGAATACAAAGGTGATTTCATTTTATTACTTGTCAAATGACCAGAAAAAGAAAGTACACAAACTAACTTGTCAAATGTTCACATTGATTCACACAATAAACTATGCTAGTCAATATCAAGCAGGTTGTTGAGGAGACAATTAAACTATGCTAATCCAGACAAATCTTAAATGTTCACATTGATTCCTTACATGATTATGTTTGCAGTTGTAGGAGATCAGAATATAGAGGTGACACACAATGGAAAGACAGAGAAGATTGCATATTGGAGAGAGAGAGAGAGAGCCAAACCTGGAGAATGGATCGCGACTACAGAACCGACACGGCTTGTGACTCCAAAATAAATAGCGATCACCTGCAATTGAAATTGAAGATTACTGAGATTGAAATCAAAATTGAGAGTGAGAAGATGAAGACAGTGTTGTAAAAACCATAAAAATTGGTACTTCAATTCAAAACCCTAAAAATTAAAATCTAATTCTAAATACATTGAGACTTGAGAGATAGATTTTACCTTACAAAAAAATCGACAAACGTCAAGCATGGAACTATGGAGTGTGAACTGTTGAGAGAGAGTAGTGAGAGTAAAGAAGAAGATGAAGACGAAGAGTGAAGACAAAGACCGTGAGAGCGAGAGAGAGTTAGAGAGAGTAGTGAGGCAAGGGTAAGAGACGAAGACGAAGACGAAGACCACTGTTTTTTTTTTTTTTAAGCCTTTGTCCACGTAAAATGAATTAGATTTTTAAATGGACTGAAGTGCACAAGTGTTCTATCCAAAAAAATTGAAAACGTTGAGAGCTAGCTATGAGCAGGTATTGCTTTAAGTGAAGTGGCTTTTTAAAATAAAGGATTACCTCATGGCCGTAATCTTTTTAAATCCCAATTTGTAAAGCCATAGAGTTATTAAGTGCTAACTATGAATGGGCATTGCTTTGACATATTTGTGGTTACAAGTAGAAAAGCGAGGATGACAAGCTGCTGGTGCTTTTGCGGTTATTAAGTCACCATGTTGAGTAATGCAACTTTGATTACTCTCTGCTACACATTTCCTCATATTTCAACATTAAGTACTCTATAAAGCAAATTCTTGATTTCTATGTCCATATTGTAATGTACCCATTAAAAAAGTAAAATTTTTTTATTACTAATGTCACTGCTGCTACCGTGTTGGGTTAGTTTCCTGCATGGCTCCCTATCTACCATGAAATGTCTCCGAAGATTTACTTCAAGATACGTCTAGTTTTTCTAATAGCTAATTTTATCTATCTGTCACTTGTCCTTCAAACTTTCTCATGGCTGTGAGTTTATTCTGATTCTATTCTTGTACTAGATAGAGTGGACAAGAAGGGCCGAGTACAGCCTACTAAAATAAATAACTCTTCTAATATTACGCATAATTACGCATAAATATCTACGCATGATAAAAATATTACGCATAATAATATAAATAACTCTTCTAATGCAGATCAAATTATAAAAATATATCATTTTTTCTATAGAAAAATAAAATAAATAACTCTTCTAATGCAGATCAAATTATAAAAATATATCATTTTTACTACACGAGATGATATTATTATAGTATATTCAAAAAATTAACTGAATATCTTACGGGGTAGTTTCGAAAGAAAATGATATTTAGGGTACAAAATCAAGGTAATTAATATATTTTTTTCTTAGTATGTACAGGTAGAGGAGGTGATTTTGGAAGAAAATGGTTTTCAAGGTACGTGGCCTTTTCCCATTCACATTTATTTTTTTCAAAGAAAGACATGTTCCCTGTGAGCTGGCTATGAATCATATCAAGTCATTTTCAAGCTTTCTTAACTTTCTACCACGAGATTAGTGACGGAATTAGTAACGAAAATTTTCATTGTTAATTTCTGTCACTATTAGTGACAGAAATTTTCATCACTAATTTTTGTCACCGATCTGTCAGAAAAATATCGTGTAGATTTTTTTAACAGATTCGCGCCAGTTTTAGCATCAGAATTAGTGATGGATTTTTTCATCAGTAATTTCAGTTGCTAATGCGTCACTAATCTATCCGAAAAATATCATGCCAATTTTTTATCAGATTCGCGCCAATTTTAGTATCGGAATTAGCAATGGATTTATTCCATCACTAAATCCGTCGCTAATCTTTCGTTAATCTTTAAATTTTTAATTTGTATCATCTAACATTAATCCGTCGCAATTCTGTCACTATTTATGATAGATAGTTTTCCGTCACTAATTTTCCATCACTGATACCCTGTTATCTTGTAGTGAAACTCGATAGTTTATAAATGTTCGAGCATTCAATAAAATGTCAATAAGAATAAAATCAAACAAATATCAATCCAGTATGTAACAAATATACTCTAACATCTAACATGAACATCTAATATCCAACAATAAACATATAGTATCACTAATTATAACATCCATCAATCATCCTCTAGCTCATCATCATTGGATTATATGAATTGATACACAAAATGGGGACTAAATCAACTTTCTCTTTGTTTCGGTCAAACTCTTCTCTCTCAAGCCACACTTCTTCTCACCCTAAGCACAAAAGTCAATATGCCAGATTTATCATACATTTCAAGAACAAAACATTCTAAAATTTGAAAAGAGATGCTATAAATAAATTCACAATAATACACTTGAAAACATGCATAAAAAAGGTACAAACAATAGTATTTTGTAACACGTGATATAGGTTAAACTATAATAGTATTTTACAAGGTAAAACTACGGTTACATAAGGCATAGAAACAGCTATAGTTTGTTTAGTTAGTATTTTGTAACAACTATAGTAAAACATAGTTTGTTTAGGTAGTATTTTGTAACAACTATAGTAAAACATTTTACAATAATAACACTTGAAATGAGTATTTTGTAAGACATAGAAACAACTATAATGCATATTCATATACATATTATACGTATTATATAAACAAAGCTATTGCTAATTTATATATAATACAACCATCATACCAAAATGAAGAAGTACTAAAGAGGGTCTAAAAATAGCCCAAGTAAATGATTGATATCCTTGCTCTTCCAAAAGTCCTCCATCCTTCCCATATGCCCCCAACATCTCCAACTTGGCCAATAAAAACCTTATATATCCTCCCTTTTCCACATAAAGAGATAAATGTAACCTTATATATCATTGTGCAAATCATCCACCAAACTTCATAAACATTTCCAGATAGAGAGATAGATGTATTATAAACAAAGAAATTTGCTATTTCTAGGCAGTTGCCACAAACTTTAGCCTGCTGATCGAACATTCAACAAGCTTGGTGATATGAACCTTGAACCTTCTAACTATCACCTTTATAACTCATAAGTATGGGGAAAAACTAACCGACAACATTGTCACTGTCAAGAATTTGTGAATAATACAAGTTCCAATTTTAAACAAGAGGGGTTAGCTATAATTACCAAAATGAAAATAGTGTGGCTCAAGCTGCTGAGTAAATTAAAATTATTGGAAACCACATGCCTATGTTCTGTAACAAAATCATAATAAAGAAAGAATTTGAAAATAGGTCTATACAAGAATTCTATGAAAAAATGGAATTAACCATAACTTTTCAGCCCCTAGAACTCCACAATAGAATGGTATCGTAGAAAGGAAAAATAGAATTTTAGAGGAAATAGCTAAGACAATACTATGTGCAAATAATTTAGCCAAATATTTCTAAGCTAAATGTATGAATACAATCTGTTATATATTAAATAGAGTTTTAATTAGGCCAATCTTAAACAAAAAATCTTATAAACTCTATAAACATAGAAAGTTTAATATAGGATACTTTCATGTATTTGGATGTATGTGTTTTGTTTTAAATAATGGAAAAAGCTCCCCAAGAAAATTTGATGTTAAGAGGGATAAAGTTGTTTTCTTAGGATATTCCACCTCTAGCAAAACATATAGATTTTATAATAAAAGAACCATGATGGTAGAAGAATCAATCCATGTTGAATTTGATGACTCTGATCCTTTTAGCATGAAACATATATGCTTTGAAAAAAAGAATCAAAAAAACAAGATTCAAACAATAAACCAAAAGATCAGGAATCAGATAAGAAAGAAGAGAATAGAAATAATGAATCTAAAGAAGTTAAATTTTCAACTCTAAGAAAAAGTGTAAATGAAGAAATTATCATAGGAATCTTAGGTTTTGAAGTATTGACTAGGTTTGCACTTCAAAACCAATGTGAATATATAGCCCTCATTTCACCAATAAAACCAAAGAACATAGACAAGGCCTTGGAGTATAAAAACTAGATACTAACAATGCAAAAGGAACTAAATCAATTTGAGAGAAACAAAATATATGATTTAGTTCCTAGGCCAAAAGAACATTCAGTTATAAGAGCTAAATAGATTTATAGGAACAAATAAGATGAGCATGAAACCATAACTAGGAACAAAGTAAGACTACTAACTCAAGGGTATAGTCAAGAGAAAGAAATAGATTTTGATGAAATCTGTCACGCCCCGAACCGGGAATCGTGAATAGCCGCCCGTTGCCCTGCATACCGGCTGTATTTTTACAGAAAATCGGACAGAACCTCCCCATAAATCGAAGGTCTCTCATGTACAATTTCAACTGTATATCAACATTCATCCTGTAAAATAAACAAATGGTCATCCCGGCCTCTCCAAAATCAACTAATCCCACAACCGACATCCAGAACAACGCAAGGCTAACTAAATTACCAGCAATCCTAGTCACAAACCTCTACTATCATGCCCAACTAGAGCATGAGCAGCCGCTACACCAAGCGAGTCTAAGTTTTTATACAATTTACAATAATTTTTCTAAGTATTATTCAAATACGTACAATTGCCTCAATACAAATGAAATATGAGAGTTTCACAAATAAACATACATAAATTATACAGTCATCCCAAAATAAGTACACGGCCAACTACGGACCTCAACAAGATCTCGCAGGATCGAAAATAAAATACGAAATTCATCTTTCAAATTTAACTTAAGATCTCACCGTCGTGAATCACCCAAATCCACCATCAAGCTATCAAGCCCTCTAGAGCCAAATGCGTATCCCTAGCACCATAATCCTGTCTGGGGGGAAAGAAGAGGGGTGAGTACTCAGGAAAAAATAATCAGTGAGTGAGTGGGTCAATATAATCATCTAATATGGGGTGTGAAACTGGAGTGTCAAAACATAAGTATGCAAATCATATTTCAAATTATCATGCTTTTCATTTCAACAATATATCATTAGCATGCATTTTCAAGTCAAATATGCATCCAAAACACTGTCATTAAAATCATAGAGCTGTCAGCCGAAAGTGTCCTTGCAAAGGTCTACCTCGACCTATGACAGGCGCACCGAGGGTGTTATATGCAAATTTATTTAAAGTGCTCTCTACCCCGGCGTTGGCGACGGACCTCGTCCAGGTGCTAGACTTGGAGAGAGTATCCAAATCCTCCCCCTTTCGGGTTCAACCTGGCTAGTACCGTGTCGTAAATATAATCTCGACAACTCGTGGGATACCTCAGGCCTAGGCATATCCGGACGCCACCCAAGCGCCTCTCACGGTGTCCTTCATAGCTACGGAACAATACATACCAAAGCCCTCAAAGCCAAAATCAATATCGTATCAAACATGTGCCATAAATCAGGTTCACAAACCAAATGCAACATATAGCATAAAATGGCACATTATACATTTCAACCACATGGATGCATATTTTCATAATTCAATCAAATTTTTGGACACTCCATAGGCTCACAAAAAAGTCAATTCCAAAACCAGTCAAAACATTTCAAGCACACGATAAATCATACTCATTTATCAAAATGTTGTAAAACAAGATTTACATATTAAATGAAAATATTGAAATAAATCTCACTCACAGTATACGGGAGGGTCAATCACTCGCTACAATGCACAACAAGTGTCGAAACTGTGCTCCCCTCGATCGGTCTCCAAGCAAGTCACTACAATTATAACACATCACATATGTCATGAATTGAAAAATTACTAAGTTAGCATTTTAACTAACCCTATATATAGGCCAAAACTAGGGCATGCTAAATACTCTCTCAAATACGCGCATTTCATCTTCCTCTTTCTCCATCACCAACAACAACTTCCATGTTCCATAGATTCATTCCTCATAGTATCATCACCAAGCATACATGCCTCTGATTCCAACATTTGATTATACAAAACAGTTTGCATACAAACATATTTATTCTTTATCAAATTTTCTCTTTCAACATACAAATATAATACACATACATTGATCATACATATACATGCACATATTTCTCACACCTCGACCTCAATTATATCCATGCACATTCACCATTTCACCACAAAAATCCACACACTTTCTACCATTCTCCTTGGCCTTTAAGGGGATTTTAATACACAATAGCATCCCATTATGCTCAACCAACAACACCACACTTTTCAGCCCATATACACTTGCATATACTCACAATTCAATCAAATGAAATCTTACTCGATCCTCGATTGACCTTTCCTAATACAAAATCATAATTATGTCATCAATTTCCATTTTCTCTAAGTTTTGTACAAATCTCAATTTTTCAATTCATGAATACACTTTAATGTTATCAATTGCATTTCATTTATAAATAAGTAACACATTGAAAGTCAAGTCTAATGCAATCCTAAAGATCATTCAAGATCGAAAATAACCATAAAATAATAAATCTTCTCCCAAAATAGAAATTTTTTGAAAAATCATAAACTTTCTGATTTTCATCCAAATGTCTCAACCCATATATCATTTTTAACGTATAAAAGTCTAGTTTCATAATACAGGGATTGTATTTGAATTACCTATATGCAAAACAACCTATAATGTAAAAGAATGCATCAACTCTTAAGCTCCAACCCTAGATCCAAATACTTTCATGCATATTTCAAATTAAACTCTAGAGAAACCATTCAAATTAATTCAATTCGATTCTATCATCTGGAACATTCTCTTTCCATATCAGACACTAGACTCAACCTTAATATTTTTCATGCACATTTCGAATCGATTCTAAGAAGAGCTATTCTAATTAACTCAACAAAGTTCAAATTTCATCAAACACGCTTCTTTCATATTAATCCGCCTAAATTCATATAGAATTTAGATGTAACCCTAGAAATCACTTATAAATTTTCAAAAAAATACATTCTCTTCAAATTCCACACATTTTCAAGACATATACAAGAATCTCATCCTAAATTCAACCTCAACTCATTCAATTATCGAAGGAATTGGAAATTTTACCTCACCTAGGGTTTTCATAGCTCACAACCCTAACGTCCGTGCGCAACTTAGTTCGGAATCCTGCAATGTCTCCAAATTGAAGTAAATTTTAGCAATTAGACTTAATCACTATGGAAATCAAAACCCTAGAACTAAGATCTAAACTCAGCCCTTACCTGCACACAGAAGGAATCGTAGCTCAGCCTAGGGTTTCTGACAGAGTGTTGTCATGGCAGAGAGCAGGGAAGGTTACAGAGAGGCTCTCGGCAGAGAGAGCAACGCCGCGCGCGCAAGGAGCTGTCGCGCGCTGCAACCGCGTGCGTGTCGCTCGCAGTCATGCACGCGCAAGGAGCTGTCGCGCGCTATCGCCCGCGTAGGGAAAGAGACTGGGAGAAACAGAGAGAGAGAGAGAGTGGGGCTACGGTGGTTGGTGGTGTTGAAGGAAGACAGCGGCGGTGGCGGTGGTGGTTGCGATGTGGCGGAGGAGTTTACAACAGATTTGAGAAGAGAGAGATAGAGAGAGATGGAACCGAGAGAGTGAGAGAGAATGGAGTGGTCGGAGATGGCGGTGGAGGAGCCGAGTGGGCGGCGGCGTTGGCCATTCACGGCGGAGAGGATGGCGGAGGGAGTGAGAGAGCCGCGGGAGAGAGGGAGTAGAGAGAGAGAGAGAGACGGGAGTGAGATTAGGGCTTTTAGCCTTAATCGAATTTTGGGGGAGGGGATGCTGTGTTTTGGCCAAAATGCAGCATCTCCTCTCTCTCCTTTTTTTTTAACTGAATAAATAAATAAATAATTAAATAAATAAATAAATATTTATTCCTGTATTTTTATTAAAACTCTAAATTTATCACTAAAATAGAATGTACTCCGAATTGGAAACACGGATATCCTAAATATACCAAAAATTTCAATTTAATACCCCAAAATCGAAAATCAATATAAATAAAAATTTTTCTCTACTTATATAAACTGAGAAATATTTTATATATATTTCATGAACAGTACATTAGTACGGACACCGCAGTATCGGTGTTACAAAATCTATACCCTCATAGCAAGATTAGAAGTAATTAGAATGCTTTTTGCCTTTTCCTATTTCATGAACTTTAAGTTATATCAAATAGATGTAAAGAGTGCATTCCTAAATGGTGTAATTAATGAAAAAATGTGTATATATCAAACCCCTAGCTTTGAAGATCTAAAGCATCCAAACCATATGTTCAAGTTGTCTAATACTTTATATGGTCTGAAACAAGTACCAAGAGTTTGGTATGAAAAATTTAGCAATTTCTTGATAGGTATTGATTTTGAAAAAGAAAGTTAATGCAACCTTGTTCATTAAAAGAAAAGCAAAGAAATTTTAATAAATCTATGTGGATGACATAGTATTTGGAGTAACAAATAAAAATTTTTGTTAAGAATTTGCTAAGGTAGTGTATATTGAGTTTGAAATGAGTATGATAGAAGAGTTAAATTATTTCTTAGAACTGCAAATAATACAATAGGAAAGGAAATTTTCATTAGTCAATCAAAATTCACAAGTGAGTTTATTAAGAAATTTGGACTAAACGAAGCAAAAAAGAAATACAACCACAATGAGTACTTCAATAAAGCTAGACAAAGATGAAGAAAGAAAATTACTGTGCTATAAGCTTTATAGAAGTTGATAAGTTCACTACTATACTTAAGTGTACTGAGGCATGATGTTCTATGTAATGTATGCCTATGTGCTAGGTTTCAATACAATTCTAAAGAATCACATTTAGTAGTAGTGAAAAGGATTTTTAGATATCTAAGACACACATACAATCTAGGACTATGGTATGATAGGAACTCCTCTTTTCAATTGCATGGTTATTCAAATCAAATTTTGCTAGTTGTAAGTTAGAAAGGAAAAGTACAAATGGCACTTGTTAATTTTTTGAAAGTATGTTAGTGTCATGGTCGTTTAAGAAATAAAATAGTATTACCACTTCTACTACTAAGACAGAATCACATTTAGCAGCAGCGAAAAGGATTTTTAGATATTTAAGAGACACATGTAACTTAGAACTATGGTATGATAGGAACTCCTCTTTTCAATTGTATAGTTATTCAAATACAGATTTTGCTGGTTGTAAGTTAGAAAGGAAAAGCACAAGTGACACTTACCAATTTTTTGAAAGTATGTTAATGTCATAGTCATCTAAGAAATAAAATAGTATTACCACTTCTACCACTAAGACAAAATATATTGTTGTTGGTCAATGTTGTGCACAAATCTTATAGATAAAATATTAATTAAAAGATATGAGTTAGACTTAGAATATATTCCCATAAAATGTGACAACACTAGTGCAATTAACCTAACAAAGAATTCAATTCATCGTTCTAAAACTAAACATATAGAAGTGAGGCATCGCTTCATTAGAGATCATGTGCTGAAAAATAATGTCATTCTTGAGTACGTTAAGACAGAAAAACAGATTACCGATATTTTCACAAAACTCTTGGACAAAAATAGATTTTGTAGCTTAAGAAGGGAATTCAAAATGTGAATTATAAAGAATAATCTTAAGTTTCCCTTAAAATGATTAATATGACATGTTTGATCAATGCTTGCATGTCTTATGCTTGTATTGTTTGTTCCATTTTCTTAACATGTAATGGACATGTTTATGCATTTCTTTATGAATATGAACATGGTTTATGTATTTGCCTTTGATATATACTTCTTTGACATGTACTTGATTGCCAATTCTTCATGTTTAATTTGCTTGCTTGTCTCTTTATGTGTGATTGTTGATCTGCTTTCTATGTTTATGAGTTCATGAATTGCATGCTACCCTCTTTATTGATGACAAAAATGAGGAAAAAAGAAACATAGATCATATGAGAAAAGAAAAATAGAAGGAAAAGTGGGGAGGAAATTTGACAACATAGTGCACAAATCAAGAAGGAAAGAGTTGCAAAGGTTAAAGGGGGAGCTATTTGCTTAAACAAGTCTAAAACTTTTAAAAAAGAACTAAGATAGATTAAGATCAAAATTTAACTTAATGTTTCGTCTTCATAAAAAAGAGAGAGATTGTTAATAAAATAAGTTTTTATAATAAGTAAAAGTAGGTTAAATTTATAAAAATTAATTTAGAAGTAATTAAAATAAGTTTGAGAATGTTTAATGTTAATTAACTAAGTTTCAAACAACAAATCAACTTACATGTGAAATAACTCGACTTGCTAAGTGAAATGAACTTATTAAGCAAAAAATAAGATTAGATATGTCAACTCACACAGAAGACAAGTCAATTAGGAGAACAAATAGAAAATAAAAACTAAATATAAGTCTAAGTGCAAGTTGACTTGCCAAAAGTATAAGTCAACCTGAACAATGAAAGAATTGAGAAGTTAAAATTTTAAAATATTAACGATAAAAAAATTGAAAGTTTAACAATCAAAAAATTAGACTAAGTCAATCTATACTAACTTTAAGTTGACTTGCACATCCTAGAATTAGACAATCAATGAAGTTGTATAACTTAAAGTTAACCTAGTGAAATCACAAGTCGACTTGTTGCAACAATAGTTAGACATATTTGTGAAAAGTTAAAACCTAAATTAACTTCTTAAGATTTTAAGTCAACCTAATATGAGAGTAAGTCGACCGGCATATAATTGACTTAGGAAAATTTAAAAGAAAGCTAAAGCATAAGTCAAACTAGATATAAGAAAGTTAACATTGTGAAAGCACGGTCAACTTGATGAAAGGACAAGTCAACTTGATGAGAGCACATGTCAACTTGATAAGAGCACAAGTCAACTTGATAAGAACACAAGTCAACTTGATGATGACACAAGTCAACCTGCTCAGCTGGTTTAATAAAGAAGTAGATTTCATAATCAAAGATGTTGATGCACCTAAGTTTAAGTTGAAAACAACCCATAGATGAAAAAACTTAAGAAACACTAAAGTTAGGCAACCTGAATAGCAATAACAAGTCAGCCAAAAACAAGTTCAAATTGATCTAAAGACAGAATGAGTTGATCTGGAACATAAAGAAGTTGACTTGGAAAAGTTAAAAAGACATCTACATAACGAGATCTTCAAGTTTGTTTAACCTGAGGGGCAAACAAGTCGACCTATATAAACTCAATGTCAACCTACATGAATTTAGAGCTTTGAAAGATAAATTAGTCTAACCCATGCAAGACTAAAGAAGTCAACATGTGAAGGTAATGAGTCGACCTACATATATATAAGATAGTGAAAGGCTTAAGTGTCATTAAACAAAAGTCAACCTATACTAGCTTGGAATTTACAAAACACCGGCACAAGTCAACCTGGGCATAATAGGAGTCGACCTACATGAATGCATAATAGTGAAAGGCATAAGCTCAAGTCGACCTAACAAATACATGAGTCGACTTGCTCAAGCCTAGACTTTATAGAACACCTGCACATGTCAACCTAAAATAAATACAAGCCAACTTATATGAGTAGGGGAGTGAAAATACTTTAGTGGAATAAAGCATAAGTTAACCTGAAGTGAATATAAGCCGACTTCCATGATCAAGAAAGTAAAAATACTTAAGTGGAATGAAACACAAGTCGATGAAGTGAACACAAGCCGATTTGCATGAGCAGCAAAGTGAAAATACTTAAATGTAATGAGCACAAGTAGACCTGACATGCATATGAGTTGACCTACATTAGTGTAGACTTCATAGAATATAAAACACAAGTTGACCTAAAGGAAGAAGAAGTCAACTTAATGTGAGTAATGGCTAGTTCTGCAGAAAAACTGTCAAGCATCAAAGGAATATTAAATGAGCTCAACCACTCGCAATGGCTCTTTCAACAATGGCTCTTTCAATAAGCTTTATACATATAACACCTGAACGGAATGCAATAGATCAATAAAGAAAAAGAGAAACAAAAGTGAATATTGATCATCATTCATTGAGCTTACCATATTGTAAATTTCTTTTGTGGTTTAGCGATCAATTTGAAGTTAAAGCTTTATTATTGTACATTTGTTTTACTTACAAATTATTGTAAAAGACAAGAAGAAAGGTTTCTTTTGGTCTAGGTATCTAGTGTTTAAATGAGACACGTGAGGTATATTAACACCTATACAAAGATAGTGAGTAGTGTTTGAGAGAATATTGTAAGGTTTAACTAGCACCTATATAAACTAGTTAATTGTATTATTTTTTAGCAAATAGTGGATTTGAAAATCTAGGTAAAGTATAAGAGTGGACGTTCACTATAAATCTAAAGTGTCAATTCTCTCATTCTTTAGTCAATTTTTCCTCAAAACCTAGAAAAAAACCAAAAGTATCAAAACAACTTATTCACCCTCTCTAGGTTGTGTATACTATGTTCTTCATTTTGGATTTTGAGGTGGAGATGTATGCAATCCTATAATCTTTTTATCCACTTTTTGGTTAGAGTTCATTATGAACTTTAATGTGAACAATGTTGAATGTTGAGTGCTCATTGGCAGGATATCTTAATATATTGGTCATGGTCTTATGAACAAAGGAAAGGAAATGAGTCTTTTTTGTATCATTTCTTCTAATGGGACTAAGAATAATGGTAAAAAGAAAAAGAATAAGGAAGGTTCTAACCAAAAGTCAAAAGCAAAGATATACAATGGCAAGTTGAATAAGAAGGTAGTTCTTATAGACAAAGGAGTTTGTCACCAATCTAGGGAAGAAGGACATTGGAAATGGAATTGCCTCAAATAAATGGAGTTACTAAAGGGCAAGGGCAAGAAATCTTTTGATGGTAGTCCTCAATTTTGCATTGTTTCTAATGTTAGTAGTTCAGGTATCGCATGGGTATATGAAGATGAAATTACAAGACAATGTCTCTCTTGAAACTCAAAAGCACATCAAGGCCCAAAATGCATTGATCATTTAAATTACAACCCTTTGTAAAATAAATAAGTGAAACCATGGTGGCATTTGATCCCAGCCAATCCTTTTCCTACAACATGAATTGGCTGAAGTGGTTAATTGATCCTATAGGGCAATCTAATACTTAGGATGAGAACTCTATTTCAAAGAAGCTAGCTTATCAAAAGCTCACACCACATTAATTTCATCGATACGATTTTGTTCAGACTGTAACTCATAATAAGTCAATAATCCAATTAATAAGGCACCTTTTGGGCACCATTCTTGTCTTTCCCAAGGCCCTAAGCCAAGATTATGCAAGGAATTCTCCAACCCCCAGCATCATCAGGATTGAGATTGGCTTTAGGTACCCACAATCTTCCCTAAGGTTGATAAAGTTTTGTGTTCCACCTTTGGCTTGAACCGATGTCAATGAAATAGCTAACATATTAGTCAGCATAGGGGGAAAAGGGTTAGTATTATCTGTGAACTCTATTGATATCTCATCTACAAACTTGAAGTTATCACCCTTCAAAGCCTTTTGCATGATATTTTTGAAAACTCTGAAGTTATTAGTATGTTCACTAAATGAGTTATGCCCCTATAATAAGTTTTATTTTGAATTTTTTTCAATTAGAGAAATCTTGTGGACATCATGTACCTTAATCTACTTGTCTTTTAATAGATGATAATGGCTTTTGTAATATCAAAGTGATAACTCTCCTTATTTCCCTGCCTTACTCCCTTGATCGGCTTTAAAGTGAGACGAGTGTAGTTTTCTTCGAGCATCTCGGCTGTTGATACATCTATTACCTGCTCATCTTTTTAATCAAGAAATATCCTAATCTCATACATAGTCCACAATAGTGACTAGATTAGAACTTTTGTTTCCGTTTGCTCTCCTTTTTTTCATTATCTCAATTTTTACTCAAATTGTACTTATGAGAAGCTAGTTGATATCTAAGAAGCAATTAGCTTTTCCTTCAATTAGAAACTCATATTATTAATTGCAATAGAAGCATATTTCACCTTTAACAGTTAAACATGATATTTACTCCTCGCCTTTCTAAATTTGTCCAGATAATTGGCTACGCATCCATTATGATACTACTTCAAACTGACAAGATTAGCTAGAGTAGTATCTAGTTAAGGAGCAAAGAACCTATTATCATATAAATTCTCTAAATAAGCCAAATTTCTATTTTTAATTAATTACATGAGGTGATTTATTTCTTTCCCTTGAATTTTATTAGCATAGTTATTGTTTGATGAGATTTTTTGTTGAACTTAATGCTTCGAAACATTTGGATCCGTGTTTTGCTTGATTTGAGATCGAGTGCATGCATGATCCATATAATTGCATAAGATTAGTCCAAACAATAAAATCCATATATGATTATGAGTATGACCATTGGATTAATTTCATGTGTGAGGTTTTTAGGGAAATCTTAAATTACAAATTTTCATAAAACTTAATGCAATTCGATTAATCAAGATTGTATGACCATTGGGTTTTGATTAGTCAAATGAATGATTCATTGCATGACCATTGGGTAAATCTAATATAGAAAAATCTTTCATCATCAACAATAATTCATTAACCAATAAACTTAGGGATTAAAAAGATTCAACAGTATAAAAGTTTTCAAATAAATGAAATCATTGTCCTAGGGTAGAAGCAGCTTCTGAAAATCAAAATGAGACAAAGAAACCCTAATAAAAAAACCCTAATCACATAGAAATCTAACCAACCAAAAAAAAAAAAAAAACCTAAAACAAAGCCCTAATGATAGAGAGAGAGGGTTAGGGCGAGAGAGAGAGAGAGAGAGAGAGAGAGAGAGAGTGAGAGTGAGAGTGAGAGTAAGAGTGAAAGCGTGAGAGTGAGACCGAAAGCATGAGAATGTAAGCAAAGTAAGTGAGTTGTGGCAGAGAAAGAAAGGAATGAGGAAAGTTGGGGCCAGATTTTAATAACCTTAGCAATGAAAACCTATTTTCATCACTAAGTTAGTGACGAATTGGCAAATTTATCACTAAATTTAACAAAAAATAATGTATCCGTCACTAAATAGCAATGAACTCGACCTCTGTCGCTAAATTTAGCAATAAAATTAGGAATCCGTCACTAATTTAGCAACAAACTCGAATTCCGTCACTAAATTTAGCGACGAACAACTTATTTGTCGCTAAATTTAGCGATGAATTCCTTCTTTTGTTGCTAAATTTAGTAACGAATTCCTTCTTTCATAGCTAAATTAGCGGCGGATTATTATTTTTATCACTAAATTAGCAATAAAACTTGTGACGAAACATACTTCTTATTCACTCTTTGTAACGAATTTAATAATGAATTAGCTATTTATGATAAAATAAACAATGCAAACGTAATTCTTGGAAATTTAAACAAATTTGTGATTTTTTTTTTAAATTGTGATTGATAATACTTAGAAAAAGTATAACTTTATTTGCCTAATCTCTAAAATGCTGCATTGTTCTCAATGAAGCAAAAATAATACGTCTAGGTACAAAGCA
Source organism: Dillenia turbinata (assembly GCA_037126225.1). Taxonomy (NCBI): domain Eukaryota; kingdom Viridiplantae; phylum Streptophyta; class Magnoliopsida; order Dilleniales; family Dilleniaceae; genus Dillenia; species Dillenia turbinata. Next base: position 15,200,473 of record JBAMMX010000021.1, read on the forward strand.
AAAAGAAATCACCACTAACACTAACACTAACCTAGCCCAGAAACTAGAAACAGAAAATGAAGACTCAATGCAATAAAAGAGATAAACCAACTAAAAAATCTAACTTAAAAATGAAGACAATAAAATGAAATGCTAGAATTGAAGACAATGAAGAAAAGAGAGAGAGAACTCCCCTAGGGTGGTGACGGGAATTGGAGTTGAAATCCCACAAAATCCGCGAGCGCTTGAATATTCTGCTCCATCTGAGAGATGTGTTTCGATACCCAATGTGCTCTTGTATTTAGTCAAAAGATAAAACATATGTTTATATAAATAAAATCTTATTACTGCTTGTTAGAGATTTGTTAAATTATTTATTGTCGAAATTGTCAATTTAGTGAGAATTGTAACATTCACTATATATTGAACTTGATTTTGTTATTTAGAAGTGACAAAAAGAGAGACACAATTGAAAAGGTTTTATAATAAAGTATAGAAGGAATTTATCCATGAAATTAATCACGAATTTCTAAGTACAATTACAAATTAGCAACGAATTTAGCCACAAATCATAGAGTCCATAGCTAAATTTTGCCATGAAAATATTTTTGTCACTGATTAGTTACGAATTTAACCACGAATTTGTTATTCGTCGCTAAATTTAGTGACAAAAAAGATATTTATCACTAAATTTAGCGATAAATAATTGATTCGTGGTAAAATTTAACCACGAAACAATAATTTGTCGCTAATTAAACATGAATTTAGTCACGAAAATATTTTCATCACTAATTAGTCAAGAATTTGGTCACGAAAATATTTTCGTTGCTAATTAGACATGAATTTTCCCGTGAAAATTTTTTCATCACTAATTAGTGACGAATTTATTCACAATTTTCCTTTTCCCACGATTAATTTTTCATCACTAATTTCATCATAAAATAGCAATGAAAAGATTTTTCATCGCCAATTTCGTTGCTAAATAGCGATGAATATTTTTCATCGCTAAAATCTATCGCTAAATTTGTTTTTTTTTTATAGTGACTGTTGGACTTGAGTGATTGGCAGAAGCTAATACATTATTTGTAACATCAAAAATTCAATGTTAGAAAATTTTTATTTAATTTCTTGTAAAATACGGAAAGAAAATCGGATTGTAATTAATTTTAGACTTGAAGTGAAACATTTGAAAATTTAGAGTGTAAATTTTCATTTTTGCAAAATTTTATTCTTTCTTGAAACTAGAAAAAGGACTTATAATTAATTTAGTTATAATATATTGAAAGTGTGGAATAGTCTAGTGGTATAAATCTTTTTGGAGAAACAATAGCACATGGGTTCAAATCCAAATAAATGCAAATTGGGGAAGGACCAAGTCGATTCATGCAATTGCAAGTTGAATGGAACTTGTAAGACACAAATTGACTTAGAAATGTGATGAATCAACTCATGTGAGAGGGAACGAAGGTGTGAGAAAATGTGGGATAAAATTGACTTGAATGAGGAAGAAAGGAGACAGGTTGATTTATGTGAGGAAAAAAATGGCAAATCGATTTAGGAATGGAAGTAAATCGATTTGGGTATGGAATTAAGAGAGAGAAATCGACTTACAAAATGAGGTGAATCGATTTGGTAGTGTGCAAAAAGAAGTCTCTGAGGTTGGGATGTGACAAAATCAATTTGGGCAAGGAGATAAATCTATTTGTGTGAAGAAATGAGGGAGGAAATCGATTTGTGCAAGAGTAGAAAGTCGATTTGTGTGAAGAAATAAGGGAAGCAAATCGATTTGTAAATGAAACAAATTGATTTGGTTAGTCAGGAGGCAATGGATTCTAAGAGTTGAATGCCACAAGTCAATTTGTCCCCATTTGTAAATCGACTTGGTTAGTGTTTTAGAAGGATTTATGAGACTTAGTAATTATAAATCGACTTGGCAATTGAGAGAAAGCACTCAAGTCGATTCAGTTTGAAATTTGTGAGTCAATTCACCTAGATAGCAAGTCGATTTGACTCTTGAACATATAAGCACATAAGTCGATTTATGTGCCATGCGAATCGACTTATACACCCGGTAAAACTATGAAATGATCAAAATGCCCTCCAAACACAAATAAAACTAAAGTTCATAAGGGACAAGATGGTAATTTTAGCTCCCCAATTAATAGAAAATGAACGGGCTCATTTCATTTATTCCATCTCATTTTCTCTCTCGAACTCCCAGTCCTCTCTCACTCACCTACCTCTCTCTCTTATTCAATCTCTCACTCAATCTCTCACCTGAACTCAATTAATCCTCAATAAAGTCACTCCACTAATCTTTCGGAACCTCAAGCAAGCTTGAGATGAAGGTGATTTAAGGAAAGATTAGGGTTTGTTCTACGGAAAGAAATCTAGCATTTTGTGAAGCCCAACATCTAAAATTCAATCCAACCTCAAATTTGAGGTAATTTCTTACTTTTAATCTTAGGTTTAATCTTTTCATTAATAGATTGAAACGTATTATGGAAATTTAGGGAATTTCGTTGAAAATCCAAACCCTAGAAATTTCGAATGATAAAAATTGGATAAAAAATGGAACAAAAAATTGTATATAGGTGCAAATGATGTGCAAATGGTGAAAATAGAACATATATTTATGAATTTGAGAAACTGGGGTTTGTGATAAATTAGAAAAAATTCATAAACCTTAGAAATTGAGTGATTTAACAATGAAATTGTTATTATTATCTTAGGATAAGCATTTGGAACCCAAGGAGGGATTACATTGGAATTTGATTGTGAAATTGGGAGTGAATATCCATCCAAGAGATGAGTGGATGGTAATGTTGCATATGAATGGGTAAAATGATTTCAAAATTGAATTATGAAATGAATTTTGTAATGTGTTTTGAAATGAATTTGAAATATTTTGTGATTGTGGTGTGTCCAAATTGAATTATTGCCGAATCCATGACTCTTTTAATGATTTTGTGAATTGTTTGCACTGTTTTACAATCGAACATTGGTATATGAATTGTGAACTTGCTTTCGTTTGTATATGAACACAAATCTTGAATGATAAATTGAATTTTTGTAACACGATACATGAAATGAATTAAATGACTATAGTCTAAATCTTGTCACAGAGCAAGACTATTGGGGCAGTGTGGTTAAAGCAGATTTGAAATTTTGTTTGGTGGTTGGTGAGTTGGAGAGCCTCCTCAAGTCGTTCCCGTAATAAAGTGGTGGCACCCCACGGAACTCCAAACAAACGCCAAGGTGAAGGGGATTTTATAGAAAATTTTAAAAAAAAATAAAAAAAAAAGCTTAGTGGAATCTTACCAATGACCATTGATAAGAAAATGGTTTTGGCAAACACTAAGAATGTTAAAAAGAAAATTCAATTGTTTATTGAATTAGGATTTTGAGTCATAAAAGATTTGATCCAATTCATTTTATGAATTGGCATTGTTTATTACCTTGAAATGTATATTTGACATACATGTTTGGCACCACTACCCTCACCCCTCATTCATGTTCATCATGTCATTGCACTCCATTCATTGAGTATTTTTAAATACTCACTCTCCTCTCTCTAATTTTTCAGAGAAAACATAGATTTGGACTAGTATCGGCTAAACGGAAATCTTTTGGCAACCTACGATAGATATTAGTGATATGAATTTTATTTTTGGGAATTATGTAGTATGATCCATGGAAGGGAAATTTTTTTGTACTTTGCATTTTGTTTGTATTTGTTAAGTACTTGCTTTATCTCTCTAGGCAAGTATTTGAAAAATCCATACTTTTATAATAAAATTTGCATTTTTCCGTTTTAAAATTTTCATTTGCAAACTTAATTGACTTTATTGAGATATTTGGATTATTTGGTGAATTTTGAGCATATTTTATCTATGAGAATTTTATGTAAATGTTTGGGAATTGTCTGAAAGGTCGGGATGGCCTATGAATGTTTTAAACTTATTGATGAGATGAGTTGGTTATCAAAATGCCTTGCGGTACCACGGGATATGGAGTGAGGTTCGCGCGTGTTTCAGGATAACGTGGCGGTTGTTACGTGTTCGACGGGAGAGTTAGTGCATGACATTATTTATCTATTTGTGGCGTTTTATTTTTAACTATATAATGAAATTCAATTGTCCATTGATTCTCGGCAGGGTTTGATAAGTGTGGTTAGTGAACTGTTTCCATATTGAGAACACAGATTTGATGTCAGACACCATGTACAAAACCTAATTACAATTGAAACAGTAACAGTAAGAGGAAAGAAATTGAAAAAATGTGTATGGTTGTTTCAATCATTGGACGGAAGAAATTAAAAAGGCACCATAGACATGGAGTATGTCATATTTCTAAACAATTTCTAAGTGTGACATACTATTGAATAATTTGGGTGAAAGATTCAATAGTGTTATAACAGTATATTGAAACAAGCCAATACTCCCCTTGATTAACAGTATTAATAACAAGCTAATGGAGAGGTTGTACAAGAAAGTTCAAGTAATGAAAAGGTACTAAGGGGAGATTTGTCCAAGATTCTAAGAGAAACTGAACAAAGTCAAGTTGGTTTCCCACTTGGGAATACCAAAATGGTGTGGAGGTGAGACATACAAGGTACAAACGTCTGATACTCATTATGCGGTGGATTTGGGAGCACACAAGTGCACATGTAGGTGGCATTTGACCCGTTTGCTATACATACATGCCATTACATGCATTATCAACAAGAGAGTGCAACCAGAAGACTATGCCCATCAGTGCTATAAGGTTGATAACTTTATAAAGAGTTATAGTTTTGTAATCAAACTAGTGTGTCAAGTCAACAAGTGGGACCGCTGTCCAAGAGCTCATATTATGCCATCACCAGTTGCGAAGCCTCAGTGAGGCTGAAAAGGTAGAAGAACAGGAAAGACGACAATCAAAAAAATGCAAAGATAATGGAGTTGAGTAAAAAAAGGGGACAAAAATAAAGTGAGGTGTTTGTAGTTAAGGTCATAACTCCAGATATCATGCAAACAGTAGAAGTAGCTCACAACAGATATTAAATTTGAGTTGGACTTGATTTATGTTAACTGATTTATATATATCTCATATTCCCAGTTGTCATTGACGTTCTGCACATTGAAAATTCTAAGAACATGTCATTTTGGTAAGCAAGCTGAAGATCTTAGTGCTATAATTATGGAATTATAGCAAACTCAAGCAGCTCAACCAAGTCAGAAACAACCATAATTAAGACTGCTCACACAGTGATAGGCATGGTGATACAATGACCAGGGATATTTTAGTTTATTTTGGCTGTATTGCACATGCACAAGGCATTTTTGCACAGACGATGTTTTACTTTTATATTTTAATTACTACCTCTTAAGAAGACAAATGAAGTAGAAATGTTATTTGAAGTTGTAAGTAAAAGCACCCTCTCTACAGTCTTTTGCTTCTTATTGGCTGCTGAAGCCCTTTTACTAGAATCAACATTTCCTGAATATGATAAAATTTAGTTCAATGCCTTGATTAGAATAAGAGAAAATAAACTAACCATGCAAACTTGCAAATAGGATTGCAATTATACTTTGGTATTGAAATTAACTTATTCACTGCACCCAAGCAATTTGGCCTAAATACTGCTGACTTCAGTGCTGATTTTAACAAAGGATTTTATCATTTCTCAGTCTAAAACAGTTTTTCCTTAAAATATGAAAATTGTAATGCTGCAAATCATCTCTCCAATGCCACTTCAATTTGGTCAATCTGAGCTTTCTATCTCAAAATATCAATTTTTAAAATTGACTGCTCAAATACAATTTCTTAAATTTCATAATTCGATATCTGAATTCGACCCTGATCATCTCTTATTTGCAATCAGAATTTGAAAAAGTATTGAATTAGAAAGTTATAGCCTTATCTTCAAGATTTCCAACGACACCGGTATTGCTTCAATCCTATGATTATAGTTAGTTATGATTTTTGAAAATAGTGCAATTGGCAACCTGAAAATTCTGCTCAAACAAAATTTTCTAATCCAGTACCCAAATTCGACGGTGATTTCTCCCATATGCAGTCTAAATTTGAAAGAATGTTGAACAAGAATGTTGTAGCCTTATTTTCAAGCTTTCAAACAACACCTGAATTGCTTCAATTGAATAACTATAACTCAAATTATGATTTTTAAAGTTGTACAGTTAGCCACAATGCTACAAATTTCTAGCTTATCTGATTTTTGTTCTTGACGTGTGATTTCAAATCTTTTGAGTTCCTTTAGTGATTTCCACTCAATTTTGAACCTACAAGCAATATTGTACGAATTGAGTAGTAAATCTATTCAATTTATACCCAAAATATATGAAGTCTGAGAATTTATGTTAAAAACACATTAAAATTGACTTGTCTTAAATATAAACCCAAAATTTCATTATTTTTATCTTCTTTCTGTTCCTCCTTCGACAACCCAACAACAAAAACCCAGATCAAGAAACTCTAGAAACCTTAGAAGTTCACATTTATGGGTATTAAGTAGTATAGGAGAATAGCCGTTGCTCATGGAGATGAGAGACGTTCTATTGGAGATGAGAATGGAGATGAAAAGGGGCTTTGGATATTACAATTCAGGTGTGGATCAAAACCACACATATCTCAAATGGCTCTGTAGGTCCGGTGAGTCCAAATGCTGGTGTGGCATCCTACGAGGATGTCACATATGATTAAAATTTTCAAGCTTGTTCACGTAGGATGTCACGTCTCACTTTTTCGGAAAAGAAAGTGGTCAGGGTTACCTAATTGATACGGGGAGCCAAGGTGGGTGAACTATTTGAGAGAGTGAAATTAGATGAGATGTTTGAAGATTAGTCACTAGTTGGGTGATTTCAGGTGATCTTCCATGAGATAGACAGACATGTATTTAAAATCTTGTCTTAATAATTAAATTTAATTAAACTAATAATCAAATGTTTGTGACACAATAATAGGAAGTCTACAAATTGGATTTATATTGTAATTCGCACCACTAGCGGAGGAGATAGGCGTGGAAGGGGATGTATGCATCATTGCAGGTACTAGCGCTTGTATGGGCATGTATTTTTTTATTATTTTCTTTTCGATACAAAGAGATACAATCAAATAAAATTAAATAGAGAGAATGAAAATGAAAAAACTCTACCGCTCGAACCGTCTCCTATAGACATAGGCATGCTTGCACTCAAGTTCCCGGTCAAACTTGTTATTTCTGGTTTAAGACATTTCTCCGTGAGGCATTTGGTCTCAGCCCTAAGAATAAAATCTCAACAGCCCCCAGAAACGCCACGATAAGGAATTAGAAGGGGTGGTAACATTAATCACACACCGACACCATGAAAGAAAAAATAAAAATAATAAAGCAAACATAAGTGCTTAGATCAGTAGATATTCAATCCAGATCACTGATTTGCTTTGCTTCCCAAGTTTTCCGTGCTAAAACTGAACCCTTTTTTCTTGTGAATAACTTTAAATTAGCTCTCTGTCATAATCAATGCGTGCAATAAATTTTGAACCCCAAGTACAATTTTTTTCTTCTTTTTTTTTTGGGGGGGGGGGGGTGGGGAAGGAGGATTTACGATCAAATCTGCAGCTGCGTCCATTTACTACAAATGACAACCCTTGGTCGGCCAACCAAAAGGTGTCAAATTAGCAGCTGCGTCCCTTCTGCACTTCGTCCAAATGACAACCCTTTTGAAATTGACCCATGAGTAGCGTCCAATGATATCCTCCCCATTGACCCATAGCATTACATTTGTGGATGGTATTGGTACACTACTGGACACCATCCATTTCCTACAAAATTTTCTTAGGGGACTAAACCGTGATCAACCAGGCCCATTTCCACGCTGCCGCTTAGAAGAGTCCCCCTTGGGACCATGAGGTCCAGATATACCTGAATTCCAACCTACTGAACTGGAATTGTGGAAGCGTTGCTGCTGATATGTGTTATTGGCTAAAGGGGGAATTGCCACTAGCGATTTCAGAAATCCAAGACGGCTCATGCATGCAGCTTGCTTTCTTGATTTGGACTTGTCTATTTCGGTTGCATCCACCATAGAAGTCAGTGAATCTACAGAGTCTGATGGCAGCGACAGCGCTGATAAACCATCGTAAGACAACATACAAGCAATTGAATAAATAGAAGCACCAAGTACCGGAGGAAGAAGTTCTGTTTGGTGTTTTAACTACAAAACAATAAACACAGATCCATAAACTCAGTATTCACGTTATTGACGAGTTGTCTCTGACTAGAGGGACATATCCCGAAGTAGAAGACAAACCAAAAAAAAGGTTCAAGAGCTTACTTTAAATAATATTGCTGCATTTAGTCGCTCCCTCAAGCAGTAAATCTGAGCAACATCAAATGCTGTCAACCTGAAATAAAGCCATCGATCAACAATCACTGTAACAGTGCTTTCGGGAGAAGACAGAATCTTCTCTCCAAACTGTTCCTTATCATCATCATCATCACTGCCCTCATAACTGCTCCCACTATCATCTTCAAAGTCATCTTTTCCAGGAGCCACAGCTATTTCCGATGCAACAAGCAATAATGGGAGTGGACCAATAACAGTGCAATTTCGTGTATGCATACCTCTATCTCCATGGGTTATTTCATCAAAAATAATTAAAGGCCGATCATCAGATTTTAGGGTAGATAAGCTAAAATTGGATGAGCAAGGATGTAACCGAACTCTGTCACCACCAGCAGTTTCTATATATCTTCTTTTCTCTTTTCCTTTGTCTTTAAGACGTGGCTGCAATCTCCCCACCATTGGGTATAAACCGGCCACCAGAACTCCATGAAGAATACCTGGATCCCGTGCATTTAGGCTACAATTTTTAACATCTTTGTCAATGAACCCATTACGGATTAATTCGTTCTGAAGCTGCTCACGCATGCCTGAAAGCATGCGCATGGTGCTTGAAGAGACGAAGTACTTGGAACAAAACTTTGAAAGTTGACCCTTTTCCTTGGCACTCCTCCAGCAATCAAAGGCTGCTATAATAGCTAGCTGATCACTATTCCCACCGTACAGTGAAGCAAGCTCCGACTTGGCTAAATCGGCTTTCTTCTTTTCACTTGGTGACATGGGAAGAGTAAATGGATCTCGGTAGTCAGAGGCACAAGCCAAAGTAAGTGCTGGATCAAGGCATTTCAGCAATATAGCAAACAAAAGCATCCTGCTGGTCAAAGGATGAACTGGTAGAGACCCTAGCCTTTCCCCAAGCTCTGTCAATGTTTCATCAGGTGACAAAGCACCGATATCCTGCAGAACAATAACGGCATTCTGTATGGTTTCAGAAACAGGAGGGTCCAAAGTCTTCTGCAAAAATGCTGCTATTTTGCAATGGGGATCAAGCAACTTCACCTGCAATTCAAGAAAAGAAAAATATGAAAGTCATGTTCTATGCTCACCAAAAATCGAGAAAAGTGAGCCAACTAACAAAGAGAGATCTAACTTCTGCAAGAAACAAAGCCTCAAGTTGGGTCTAGGAAATACAATAAGAGGAAAATATTTATGCAAAATGCTCAAGGAACGCCAAATTCCAAAGCTCTCCACATATCAATAAAGATGAATGTTCCTTCTCATCATTTAATCTATAAATATTAATAAAGGGAACAAGGTATTATGGCAAAATCTGGGAGCATTTTTTCTGTTCTTAATATCCCTAAATGTTGAAATGCCACTTTCATTTGGGGTTAAAAATGATCGGGCAATGCGAATTTAAATATCCCAATAAACCACTAATGATTTTTCATTAATTAAAACAAAAAGACCAAATAACTTTTTTCTTAACCATCTATAACTTTTATTTTCTAAATTTTTCTCTAAAAATTTACCTTTTGAAAATTCTCTTTTTCCTGAAATAACTACCAACATTTTCTATTGGAAAAAAAAAAAAATATATATATATATATATATATATATATATATCAATGACTTGTCCATAACCAACCATAACTTTTCTATTCCATTTTTTTCCCTCAAATTTACTTTTATGGAAGTGTCATTTTTTTCTCTTAACTTATTTTTTATTAAACTCATTTTAATTTTTTGTACGCTTGTTAATTACAACCAAAAAACCTAAAAGTTAATAAAAAGAGATAGATGCCATTTATCATCAATATTTCAAGAAAGAATCATTGTGTACCTGCAAACAAAGTTCCTCAATTGATGTTCTTTTTATTTCAGGAACTTGGAAATCGGGCATAGAGGATGCTCGAAATTTTGAATAAAGATGGTAACAAATTCCAGGTTGGCAGCGGCCAGCACGACCTTCTCGCTGCTTTGCATTTGCTTTTGAAATCCAAGATGTCTGAAGAGTTGACACATTATTGTAGGGGTCATAACTTTTTTCTTTCATTCTACCGCTATCTATAACGTATACAACATCATCTATCGTAACAGCTGTCTCAGCCATATTTGTTGAAAGAATAATTTTGCAGCATCCTGGAGGTGGACGTCTAAAAACCTTCTTCTGCTCCTCTGATGGAACCATAGAATGAAGGGGTAGTATCAAAAATCTAGAAGAATTATTGAAAAAGGTATCAGTAGTTAATCTCTCTCTGATTTTGTTTATATCTTCCCACCCAGGTAAAAAAACAAGGATGGCCCCATCCTTTGAGTCAACACAAATTTTTCTGAGTAATGTCACTATGAGGATCACATCAATGTCTTCAGGATTTCTGCTTGCCAGATACATATCAAGTTGCTGTTTTTCTTCCTCTGAATTAGTATTCACATTCTTAATGTGCTTTTTAATAATTTCAGCTGCGTCTTTTTGGTCCCCTTGTTCTGCCCATGCTAATGCTGTTGATCCATCATTGGCTTGTAGTCGGCAGTCAGCACCTGAAGAAAGCAGCATGCACACATCATCCACTCTACCTTTTCCAGCAAACACCATTAATGGAGTTACGCCTGTGGAGGAGTGCTGGTAATTCATTGCTTTTGGGGTTCCTTCAGAAGATAATAGATCCAGAAGGGGATCGAACTCATCATTTGACAAAGCCAAATCAATAGCTTCATCCAGTGCAACTCGATATTCCTCATCAGCTATCTCCAGATTTTCAATTGAAGCACTTCCTGAAATGCAATCGAGTTGATTTTGCTTCTCAGACTTAAGGAAAGAGAGTATATCCTCCAGGTAGTAAGTTTTTACCTGGAAAAAAAAAGAGTAAATTTTTAAAGAAAATGCAAGCAAACATGTGGACGATGATTATACTGAAGATAGATAGATTACAGGATAAGTAAACCCAGGGACTCGGATTATTGGGCAGCCACCGAAGTACTCGGAGAACCTTTCAGAGTCAATAGTAGCACTCATTAAAACCTGTTGACTTTCAAGTGAAATTAGTAACCAAAAAGATAAGTTCAATAAAACATATAACCTGAAATATAACATAGAAATTAATACTGACCAGACGAAGATGAGGGCACAACGGAAGCATGTCTCTGCAGAAAGAGAAACAAAAATAACAGAAAAAAAAAAATACTTCAAACAAAGACACTTTCATAACATAAGAATCACATATACAGCTCCTTATTCAAAACTGCAAGCATACACAGATCTTTTTCAAAGGTACCAAAGTCTAGGAAGACAGTCATGACCTCAATGTCAATTTACTACTACTATTTATAAGAACTTCAAAATGTTAAAAAAAGGGGGGTGGGGAAGCATTGACTAACGCAAGTGCTAAAATACCTCAAAACTGCAAGCATGAAATCACTGAAGCGGTCCCTCTCATGAATTTCATCCTACAAGGAACCATCATCAAATACAAACCATTAAACAAATTAAATTTATATAAAAAAAAAAAAAAGGAATAACTAAAAGCAAAAAAGAACTCCCTATGTTCCTTATTGAATGACAAAGAGGTCATAATGCATACAGATATGCAGTAAGAGCACAACATTGCTTTGACTTTTGGTTAAAAGAAGTTTTTTTCCCCAACAAAGTACCTTTAGTAAGGCTCCACATATACTTTTCAAGGGTATGGCATGGAAGTGTTGGGATTATGGTTTTCTTTTTCTGTTTTAGGTTCCTTGCAGCAAGGGAGAGGGAGAGTTGAACCTCTATCCTACCTACGACCTACTGGTAAATGGGGAAACCAGGTATAACCTGACTACAAAAACTAGTGTTGTGTCTATGGTTTTAATGATATGAGCTTCAACACTCATCTAAGAGGGGCGGTTCAACCTGAGGCCGTATTTTAACACAAATTTGAAGCACATCCAAAGTACACGCCACTGGACCAAGCACAGAGGTCGGAAACCCCAGATCAAGACATCCATCTTGCTGGAGGAGACAAAAGAACACTACATACACTGTCGTTGCACATGATATGGGAGGCGCACATGTTAGGGACCACCATAAAATAAGGACAATCTAAAGGCATATATTCAAGGTTTCTAAGTCAATCGTATTGATCAGATTTCATGATACAACTATTCCAAAAGCTTAAGATTATAGATAAAGGAATTTAATTATATTTCTATTTTAACAAGAACCATAGGACATGTTATGCCTTCAGTACCGAAGAAAGTGTAGCTCCATACACAATAATTAAAAGGAAGAATAATTAGAGCTCTTTAGAAGATGATAAGAAAGATCAGGCCATTAGTGCTTCATATTCTTCTATTAGGGGGGTTATGTGGAAATACAAAACTCCTACAACAAAGAAACAAGTGGTACAATCTAAAGTTTCCCTACAAGGATTACAAAATGGAAATCTGAAAAGGTGATTTAATCTCAAGGAAAATAATTAATTGGGGGCAGGGGATATGATGTAAACAAGGAAATTAAATAAAGAGCGGTCTATCCCCAAGTCAAGTATCCTGCTGAAGCTGGATACAAGGACCACTTCTCACTTCGAGAGGAAAAATTATAATAGAGTAATTACCAAAATAAAGTTAAATGAATTTTGAATGGCCACACTGTGTAACTCCAGCACTAACCTTCGCATCCCACCCATTTTGATGGAGGTCATTTTAAGTCAAAATCACTTCAGCAAGCCTGGCTCTGAAGCTCCAGGACCTAAATCCCCTTCAGACTTTTGCCAGAAAACTTATTCCCACTTACAAACTCAGTCTCAATTCATACAATCACCAGACCAGAAAAAACTCTAATGAGCAACTCCCAATATCTACACCAAGTACCATCTAAATTGGAATCCCACCTTAAACAAGTACAAAAAATAAACAGAACTACTGCAGGATAAGCATTCTCATGCTTTACAGTCTTATATCTTAAGAACTACATTTATGATAAACAAAAAACCTAGTAAATTAAATGGAATGGAATTATTTTTAAGGATGCTCAAGTAGGCTTGTAGGCTTGTAATACTAGAAAAATTAGCCTAACACAGTTCTTGTAGCATATATAAAGTCCAAACTACTTCAAATTACAAGAATAAAAATTGGTACCAAGATAATATGGGTCATCTCCGACAAAATTCCATTTCTTGATAGATGAGAAATCTCTGCCTTTGATGAACCCACACCAGCAGAGATCAGAAGCCTCAGTAGAATCCCATTTGTACAGAAAACAATAGATGAGTTCCTTCCACCTCTGCTCTCCATCCGTATCTAGGAAAGCAAAGGTTAAACAAAAGTTATACATCAGTAATAGAACTAAGCTAAAACTTATTACGTAAACTAAGATCTGATTTGCAGGCTACAAATATTCAGAAATCATTGAAGAACCTCCTAATTCAAGCCTCAGAATAATAAGGCTTTACAAATAAAAATAAAAAATGAAACCAGCAGGATGAACAACTAACAACAGCTGGCAGATGCATACTTGCTCCCTCAAAACTGAATACAACCAAATGTCATGCCAGTAAATGAAAGAACAAGTTTTTTTGTATTTGACAACACATTTTCCTACGAAGTTGACCTGTTCAGTAAATCCTTTTCTCAGATAAACTATGACCAAATGCTTCTTATTAAATCATTTTAAGCCTCCCAAGTTATATACCCCAAAGATATGATAAGACAAAAAGAGATGAAAATAAAAAATAAATGAATAAATAAACATAATATAAGTAGTACTTCCTATCCTAAATCAAGTCACATTACAAAAATTACCTTGTACCCAACATTATTTCCAATTATTTCTCCTCTTTCATGAGAGATTCTTTCAGCAACTACATAGGGGAAAAAAAGGAACAATGAACACCAACAGCTCAAAATTTGATAGAACAAATGAGGAGCCTTTTTTCTTTGGGCTAGACGGTGTGCAGAACGCAGGCATAGACAAGTCAAATGCACCTGAAGTTGCTGAAAGACGCCGAGGTTGAGTACACACAATTTTGCAAGGCACACCCTTATTCCACATGTGCTCCAAAAGGAATTGTGGCACCTGAATAACAATAAAAGTATAAGTCAAGCAAAATATTGCATTAGGTGCTTCACAATTGGAGATTTAGTCAAAATATAGCAAAAGAATTTATCCCAAGATATAATGAAAGCCACCCACAGCCTGTAGTATCAAAACTCAACCTCAAGAATATCAAGCATGTTATTATGAAAATTCTGTATGAACGTGTGGATATCTGGTATGATATTAGGAAAAGTTTCGAATTTCAAGATTCATAATTTAGTAGTTTAATTATTTTGCAAATACATTTCCTAAATAAATTTTGTAATTCCTTTATGGAATTTAGGATTAAAATTTAGTATATTTTCCCCCAAGAATACCCACCCATTCGAATTTCAAGATTCATAATTTAGTAGTTAACTATTTTGCAAATACAGTTCCTAACTAAATTTTGTAAATCCTTTACGGAATTTAGAATTAAAATCTAGGCGTTAACCACCTAGTGCAAACCCACACCAAAAAGGTGTCATTTGAAATCTTTTTGTACAAGGAATTTTCTATTATCATTATCTGAAATCAAAATACTTCTCATCCTGCTTTATTTATAATTTCCCATAAACGTGATAGTATATAACCATATGAATGAGTTCAAAATAGATATTTTAATATAATAAAATAATCAACATATATATAGTACTAAGGCCCCCTAAAAGAGAGGAAAGGAATTTCAAGCCTCATACTAATTTAAGCCACTATTGGATCATATGAAGAAAGAACCTCCTAATGGGTTGGATAAATCATCCAAAGTAATGCCCATGATAGCACCTTTAGATATGGATTTCAAGAATAGAATTCCTCAAAGAATTATAACAATAAGCATGTAAATAAGGCCATCTATGTCCTCTATCATGAAGTGAATGGTAACAAAAGCAAATCGGACACGATTTGATAATGTGCAAAATTATTGATTTTATTGTTATTATTATGTGTTAATTTTGCATTGACTAGTGCTCTAATAATTGGTTTTATTGAATTTTCATTTTTAGGAGATTGGGTTTGAAGATTTGGAGCACATTGGGCTTAATGAAGCAATTTTGAAGTTAATTGGGTCAAGACACTTTATTGGGCTTTGAAGAAGAGGAGATTGAATTTTAATTCAACATTTTAGTAGTATTTTTATTTTTAGTAAAATCTGTTTTTTTAGTAGGAGTGAACTTTTGTAATCTCCTAAATTTTGGAGAGTCCTAGTTAAATTAGAAGTAGGGCAAAAAGGGACAACAAGTCAATATATATTCTTTCTAAAATTCTACAAGGCATGGCTGCCTCCTCACCACTATTTATTCACACAAGGCTGCATTCACATGAGGCATTCTTTGAGGAGAAAAAGCAAGGGACGGCTACAGGGGTCACTCTCTCCATTTAGGTTTTTATTTTTATTTTCTTTAGGAATATATTTTCTTTTTCTTCTTTTGATTATCTTGTGATGATACCTACCACCATGTGTGGCTAATTTTTATTTCTGATTCAAGGGGAATTTTAATCGATTGTTCTTCATTGTGAGGTTATGTTCTAAATTTAATTTCTTGCTTTTATTCAAGTATTCGTTGATTCTTGATTTAATTTTAGGGAAACCTAATATTGGTTAATCTGACAATTTAATTCAATATTAGTTTTTCTATTACTATCCAGGAATTCAGTGATCCGTAATTGTCATGAACGAATGGTACAAATAGTAATTAGGTTATTTTTGTTATGGGTCTTTTACCGGTAATCAATTGACCTAGGGAATCAATGAAACAAAATTGAGTAATTGCGACTATCCCAATTATTTATATTTTGGTTTAACTGTTTTCACATAACGTAATGCTATCATTATATTGATATGGAACGCTATCGTGCCCAGTCGGTTAATGATAAGTTTCGATTGGATGCTGGGTTTGGTCGATTAAATTAGGAAACATACGATTTATTACGGCTATCCTAATAGATCTAAAGTTAAATGCTTGAATCGCAAGAATAATATTTTTAACCAATGATCAATAAGACAATCGAGTATATGAACCCTTGGATCGGAGTTTTGTGAATTGATTCTTTTCCTTAAATTTTAGAATTTGCATTGTTGATTTGTTTCTTATTTTTAGGTTATTAACTTTTATTCAGTAATTATTATTTTAGTAATTTATTTGAAAACCCCTCAATTTTATTTTTAACATCAACTAGGAGATTAAGTTAATTAGTTCCCTTGGGATTCGACCTGGTAACCACTATTGCTACCTTGTTGCATTGGGGGAAATCAAGATAATTTGAGGGCTTCGACAACCCGACCAAATTTTGGCGCCGTTGCCGGGGAACTACATTAATTTCTTAGTTTGTGTTTTTTTTTTCATTTGTTTGTTGCTTTTTGAAGAAGAGGAAAAGATGGCCGATCGTGAGAGAACCTTAAAGGAATTGGCTGCACCCAATCTGAATCAACAGCCCTTGTGTATCGAATACCCAAATCTTGAGGTAGCTTTCGAACTTAAATTTGGTTTGATTCACTTACTTCCTATTTTTTGTGGTCTTCCAGGTGAGGACCCACATAAACATTTGAAGGAATTCCACGTTGTTTGTTCGAGTATGAAACCTCAAGGTGTGACCGAGGAACAGATTAAGTTGAGAGCCTTTCCATTTTCCCTAAAAGAAAAGGCAAAAGATTGGTTGTACTATTTACCTCCGGGTTCAATCAATACATGGAATGGGATGCAGAGATTATTTTTGGAAAAATTTTTCCCTGCATCTAGGGCTGCCAACATTCGAAAGGAGATATGTGGGATCGCATGATTAGCGGAGAGACGCTGTATGAATACTTCGAGAGATTTAAACAACTCTGCGCTAGCTGTCCACATCATCAAATACCGGAACAACTCTTAATACAATATTTCTATGAAGGACTTCTACCCATGGATAGAAGTATGGTAGATGCGGCCAGCGGAGGAGCCTTGGTAAATAAAACACCTGAAGAAGCCAGACAATTGATCACAATCATGGCAGAAAATTCTCAACAATTTGGGTTGAGAACGGATGGAGTTACGAAACGTGTCAATGAGGTAAGTCATTCTCACCTTGAAAATCAAATTTCTGAATTGATCGCTTTGGTTCGGATGGTCAGAGGGCAAATACATACAACCAAAGTCTGTGGCATATGCTCGATACCTGGACATCCTACGGATATGTGTCCATCTTTGCAAGAAAATTCTATTCATCAATCAAATGCCGTAGGAGGATTTCCTGGCCAACCTCAAGGGAAGTACGATCCCTACTCCACTCATTATAATCCCGGTTGGCGAGATCATCCAAACTTGAGTTACGGGAATCAAGGAGGACAGACAAGATATCCTCCTCAGCAATTCAATAGGCCAACACAAGCACCGACACAATCATCTAATTCAGGTATGTCCCTAGAAGATATTGTGAAAGCTCTCGCGACTAATACCCAACAATTTCAACAGGAAACGAGAGCTAGCATTCAAGACTTGGGGAAGCAAATCACTCAACTAGCAATTTCGGTTAGTAATTTGGAGGCTCGAACTTTAGGAAAATTACCTTCACAAACGGTCGTGAATCCCAAAGAAAACGTCAGTGCGATAATGTTGAGAAGTGGGAAGGAACTTCACTCGGTCTCTACTCCATCTAAAAATGTGGATGAAGGGAAGGACATGGACAAGGAAGATGAATGCATGCATCGAAGTTCAATCAAAGTAACATCCGAGTCCTCTTTGTCTAACACTTCTAGTACAATTGTACCATTTTTTCCTAGCAGATTGGAGAATTCGGGAAAGGGAAATTAAGAAGTTAAGAAGTGATGAAATAGGTGAGAATGTATCTGATGTGATCAAGGGAACTTTACCCGAAAAATGTGCGGATCCAGGTATGTTCATTCTACCTTGTGTTATTGGTAAGAAAAAAATTGAGCATGCCATGTTAGACTTAGGAGCACCTGTAAATATCATGCCTTATTCAATTTATAGTGCTCTAAAATTGGGTCCCGTAAAAGAAATTGAGATTGTTATTCAGTTGGCTAATCATTCTTATGTTTACCCATGCGGGATTGTTGAAGATGTGTTGGGCAAGTGAACGAGTTAATATTTCCAACAGATTTTTACATATTGAAAATGGAAGAAGACACTATCATAGATTCAGCTCCACTTTTATTAGGAAGATCGTTCATGAAGACATCAAAGACAAAAATAGATGTGGACGAGGGTACTCTCTCCGTCGAGTTCGACGGCGAGATTGTTAAATTCATTATTTTTGATCCTATGAAATACCCAAATAAGTGTCAATCAATTTGTTTTGCTGATGTTGTGCAGGAAATTTGTGAAGAAGAGCGTGTCATTAATTTTGAGTCGAATGCACAATTAGATATGGAAGGAAGGTTACATGAGGTTCCCAAGTTGAAGTTGAAACCTCCTTGAAGAGAAATAAATGAAGATCGTCGAGCATAACGACGTTAAAATAATTGCGCTTGTTGGGAGGCAACCCAAATTGTTTTTTTTAAGAGTTTGATTTAATTTTCTAGTAATTTTATTTATTTATTTTTGGGTGTTTTATTATGTTATTTATCTCCCCTTTTAATTTTTACTTGTGTCCAGCAATTTTCTCAAGTCAAGTCACAAATGGAGTGATATTCAGATTTCGGACAGAAGCAGTCATTCTCATACCAGATGATCACGCGGTATTCTGAAGGCTTAATCCAAAAGTGGGCAGAAGCACTCCTTCTCTCAGGAGATAATCACGCGGTATTGGGTACCAAAAAAAAAAAAAGGTCAAATGGGAGAAGAGAGAACATTCACAACACACCCCAATTGCACTTGCCAAGCAACCATCCGCTGACCAAGAGCTCCCATTCCCGCCATCACCTTAGGGGAGTTCTCTCTCTTTTCTTCATTGTTTTCATTTTTAGCATTTCATTCTTCCGTTAGTTTTTTTTTTTTTTTTTTTTTTTTTTACTTTCCGCATTATGCCTAAACGTCTTCTTTTTGCTTCATTGAGGACAATGCAGCATTTAGGTGTGGGGGAGGAATTCATGAATCCATGTCATCTCTCTATTTTCTTTCGAATTCCACACTCTTTTTATTTTTATCTGAAAATGATCTTTGAGTTAGCATTCATTGTTGATTTGAGTTGGAATCCATGAAAGAGGCAAGTGTGATTAGTTGTATTTTGGATAAAAATTGTTTTAAGCATCCTATTGACTGTGACGATTGAATTAGATACAAATGTGCAAGATTCGATACAATATTACATACTTTTGTGAGCATTTGAGCCTTGAGAGCATATAATCATTTTTGCTCTAATTTTTTTCATGAGTGTGCATCAATCATAGTGTGTTTATTCTAGAACTTGCTTTGCAATGCTTTTTAAGATCACATTCATGAATTCATGCATTAATATGATGGGGGCAATTAGGTTTACACACTTTATCTATCTTAAAAAAGACCTTCCCGTGCATACTTATTCCCTAGTGAACCAAATTGAGCCTTTATCCCTTTTTCTTTGATTATAACCTCACAAATTGACACAGCCTTCTTTTTACGCTTAACCTTCTTTTTGGCCCTTATATCAAAGAAGCATGTGTTAGGGCTTGAATGGATGAGAATTTGCAAAAGAAATGAGATAATTTTATGTTGGGAAGTATTTTTAGAAATTTGTTCATTCGATTTACGAGATTTGTATATGCACTACATGCTCTTCCTTGAGATTGATATTCGATTGTTCTCTCTATACAAAAAAAAAAAAAAAAAAAAAAAATTCAAGAAAAAAAAAAGAAAGAAAAGAAAAAAAAAACGAGAGAGAAGAGAAAAGTATTTAGAAATATGATCGAGGAATGATAAGGTCTTGATTGAATCATTTTTCTTGGGTTGATTGTACTTCATGTTATGGGATGAGTTGATAGTAGGAATATTTTGAAATTTTTTACATGCTTCTTTGGTATACATTACACATCATTTTTTTTACCTTTTCCCTACCCTTATCCGAGCCACATTACAACCCTTTTAAAGACCCCCGGATTTTTGTTTTGAATTCATATATTTAGTGGTGGAGATTTGATTAATAAGCAAGCTTATGGTAATAGCATACTATGCATTGATTTTGAGAGTTATCGATAAATTTCCTTTAAACACTTGAGTGCATAGAGCGATTTCCTTGTGAGGGTAACGGATCTTGTTGCATTGAATTCTGATGATATTGTTGAGTCTATTGGGATGCCTATATATTTTCTTTTAAAGTTATACAAACTATGATTACTTGCTCTCTGGATTGTGGTTCTGATTTGAATATTTCAATGTGTGGTGCTTGAGGTTGTTGGATGATGAAATGAAGGAGGGGAAGGAGTGAAGAGGAGAATGGTTGTGTGACATTGGGATAGAGAATGCTTGAGGACAAGCATTGGTTTGGTGTGGGGGAATTTGATAATGTGCAAAATTATTGATTTTATTGTTATTATTATGTGTTAATTTTGCATTGACTAGTGCTCTAATAATTGGTTTTATTGAATTTTCATTTTTAGGAGATTGGGTTTGAAGATTTGGAGCACATTGGGCTTAATAAAGCAATTTTGAAGTTAATTGGGTCAAGACACTTTATTGGGCTTTGAAGAAGAGGAGATTGAATTTTAATTCAACATTTTAGTAGTATTTTTATTTTTAGTAAAATCTGTTTTTTTAGTAGGAGTGAACTTTTGTAATCTCCTAAATTTTGGAGAGTCCTAGTTAAATTAGAAGTAGGGCAAAAAGGGGCAACAAGTCAATATATATTCTTTCTAAAATTCTACAAGGCATGGCTGCCTCCTCACCACTATTTATTCACACAAGGCTGCATTCACATGAGGCATTCTTTGAGGAGAAAAAGCAAGGGACGGCTACAGGGGTCACTCTCTCCATTTAGGTTTTTATTTTTATTTTCTTTAGGAATATATTTTCTTTTTCTTCTTTTGATTATCTTGTGATGATACCTACCACCATGTGTGGCTAATTTTTATTTCTGATTCAAGGGGAATTTTAATCGATTGTTCTTCATTGTGAGGTTATGTTCTAAATTTAATTTCTTGCTTTTATTCAAGTATTCGTTGATTCTTGATTTAATTTTAGGGAAACCTAATATTGGTTAATCTGACAATTTAATTCAATATTAGTTTTTCTATTACTATCCAGGAATTCAGTGATCCGTAATTGTCATGAACGAATGGTACAAATAGTAATTAGGTTATTTTTGTTATGGGTCTTTTACCGGTAATCAATTGACCTAGGGAATCAATGAAACAAAATTGAGTAATTGCGGCTATCCCAATTATTTATATTTTGGTTTAACTGTTTTCACATAACGTAATGCTATCATTATATTGATATGGAACGCTATCGTGCCTCCCGGTTAATGATAAGTTTCGATTGGATGCTGGGTTTGGTCGATTAAATTAGGAAAACGCACGATTTATTACGGCTATCCTAATAGATCTAAAGTTAAATGCTTGAATCGCAAGAATAATATTTTTAACCAATGATCAATAAGACAATCGAGTATATGAACCCTTGGATCGGAGTTTTGTGAATTGATTCTTTTCCTTAAATTTTAGAATTTGCATTGTTGATTTGTTTCTTATTTTTAGGTTATTAACTTTTATTCAGTAATTATTATTTTAGTAATTTATTTAAAAACCCCTCAATTTTATTTTTAACATCAACTAGGAGATTAAGTTAATTAGTTCCCTTGGGATTCGACCTGGTAACCACTATTGCTACAGTGTGTTGCATTGGGGGAAATCAGTATTAATTTGAGGGCTTCGACAACCCGACCATAATTTCCCATAAACGTGATAGTATATAACCATATGAATGAGTTCAAAATAGATATTTTAATATAATAAAATAATCAACATATATATAGTACTAAGGCCCCCTAAAAGAGAGGAAAGGAATTTCAAGCCTCATACTAATTTAAGCCACTATTGGATCATATGAAGAAAGAACCTCCTAATGGGTTGGATAAATCATCCAAAGTAATGCCCATGATAGCACCTTTAGATATGGATTTCAAGAATAGAATTCCTCAAGGAATTATAACAATAAGCATGTAAATAAGGCCATCTATGTCCTCTATCATGAAGTGAATGGTAACAAAAGCAAATCGGACACGATTTGTTCACGATGTATGATTGGTGGCCAATCTACATTATCGTATAGGTAAATTAGAGTCTCAAAAGACGATAGAAGTGAGTGCAATGTTCACCCCCAGGAGGTTCAAATGAAGGCATAAGTTAATGTCAGCTTCTTGTGTTATTGCAACTTAATGAGCTCTATGCAGGTCCTTAATAAAGAATTTGACAATGACAAAATATGAAAAAGATAAAGTAAGAAAATTAATGGTGTAGCCGTAGCCTTGTAAAAAATGTGATCTTTGGCAACCTAGTGTAAAGGGCAGGAGTTTCATGATGAAGACAAGATCTTTTGGCCCAAGAATAACTGTCCTAGGTAGTATTTTGAGTCTTTTAGAAAGTTAGATATTTGTCAAGTTAGGAATAAGTTGTTAGAATTTTTAATACAATTCTATTTTCTTAAATTCTCTTAATTCATCTAGAGCCTTCCATTTCTTTTCTATTTTTGTTAGCATTTAGTCAGTGTCCTTTTACGATCCTAAACTGTTAGATACTTTCTAGTTTGGCAAGTCATGAGTCCTATTGTGTTTCTATGCTGATAGAGACATTTTTAGAAGGGTGTTAGAAGTGCAATTAGATTGTTCTACCAACCACAAACAAGTCTCGTTGATAAAAAATGTGAATGAAGTGAAGAATTGATAAATAAATATGATTGTTTAGTTATTTGTATTGAAACCACAAGAGTTCTTTTTTGAGCACTTGTTGGTCAAAATTTTATACAAATTTCGACAACTGATTTGCCTCTATGTAAACTAATCCAACCCCTTCCAATCACAACCCATCATTTTGTAAAGGAACTAAATCATTCTAGTATTATTTCAAACCATGGTTACGAACATTCCACTTCTATCCAAATTCAAGGCCTTCTAAAATGATCAAGAAAAAACCAAAGAAGAGATATCTGAGTGGAAGTCTAAAGTCTCTAATATCAGAGTCTATATTGGAATATATAAAAAGCAAAGTGTAAAACCGACTTAAAGGATAACAAGGCTAAAAAGTTGTTGGGACAATCCCCACGCAGGAATTTGGAGTCCCGAATTTCCCCCTTCACCCAATCCTAATGTTTCTAGAGCATGTTCCACATGTTCCCTACAAAACTGCACCCACAACCAACCATGTCCCAAATGTCTAACAACAATTTCAACTCCAATGAGTCAAACAGATGCTTCGTAGAGTTTCAGCCTTTTTTCCACCACAACCATCTTATTTTCCAACACAACAAGTTTCAATAAATCATTGTATTACAGAAACAAATTTGAAACAACAGTATGAATTTGAAATTTTCAAATACTTGTGGTGATGCAAATTAAATACTGTACCAAATTGAGGACTTGCAGCAAAAGTTACCAACAAATCACCTCTGGTTACTGTGCAAAAGGAGTCTCAGATTTAAACCAATTTAATGGAGGTAAAGATGTTGCAATTTCTGAGAAGGCATCCAGTTTTTCTCATGCTAACCCTCTAAACATCTTTTGCTCCTCTAACGCACAAGAATGGGAACATTCTAATCCTAGGGGAACGTCAATAACCAATGTTTCTCTTGTAAAAGTTTTGACCGTCTATATTCAAAGCCCTGAGCAAGGGCAAGTTGACAAGAAAGAGGAAAGTAGGCATAATACTTTTTGACACAAGTGACCAGAGGATGGCACATGATACTCTTGAAGATAATTCCTTTGTATTGGCTTCCAAGGATGCCAAACTTGTTCAATCAAAAGTCTTCTGAAAGAGAAGATAAACAGAGCAGAAGCTCTTTTTTATGCAATGCCTGGCTGGTTCTACCCTAAACTCCATAGAGCCAACTTTTCTTAAAGGGTGAGAAATAATGGTGCAGCCATACATTGGCCCAAAAAATAAGCTGTTGCTGCCTAACGTAAAGGGCAAGGATTCCATGACGGAGACAAGATCTTCTCGGTCCAAGAACAAGTGTAGTTCTTAGTGCTTTGAGTCTTTCTATAAGTTTAGTAGATTCAAAATTAGGAATGAACAAAGTTTGAAATTTGATATTTTGGAAGTTTCTATTTTTCTTAAATACTCTTGTTTCATCTATAATTTCTATTTCTTTTTACATTCTCGTAAGTTAAAAGTCTTTTAGAGTCCTAAACTGTAAAAATCTTTATATTTCAGTGAGTCTTTTAGTCCTATTAAATTTCAATATCAATCAAGACAATTTTTTTAGAAGAGCTAGGAGTAACATCAGGTTGTTCTAGCACCTATAACTAAGTCTCATTGATGTAAAATGTCAATGGAGTGAATAACTTGATGAATAAAGTTTACTGTTCAACTATTTGTGTTGAAGGTATGATTGCTAGTTTCCCACTTCTTGTTATCTTATGCACACTTGCAGATCAAAATTCTTCATATCCTTGAACAACTGAGTCATCCCTATATTTAAACAAATTTGGCTCCTTTTCAATCACAACCCATCATTCATCTAACTGTAGGCAGTCTATCATGATTTTCCTGTGCCAAATATAAATTACCTTTATACCAGCTCTGCAATTTGGGAATGATAATAGAAAAAGAATATAACAATTTGATAGATGGATCCAATTGTAGTATAGCGAAGTCAATATTGTGATCTCATAAATTCTACTTATAAGATAGCTGGACAACACAATATCTAACAGTGGGTATGAAGTATAGACCGTATAGAACTTTGATGTGTGCCCATATCTCAAGAATTGTCTAATTATTAATCACTTTTATACCTACATTCTTAGTTTGGTGGCAAGTCCTATACTTTTTTTAAATGTTCCCATTTTACAATATCTAATGTCCCATGTACTTATCCATCCTTCACGGGCCAATGAACAAACTTTCCTACCGCGAATCATTGAATTTATAGCCATGGGCATGCATGGAGTGTATGAGTGCATGCTTAGATGGCAGGGAAAAAGAAAGA
Organism: Dillenia turbinata; assembly: GCA_037126225.1. Classification (NCBI taxonomy): domain Eukaryota; kingdom Viridiplantae; phylum Streptophyta; class Magnoliopsida; order Dilleniales; family Dilleniaceae; genus Dillenia; species Dillenia turbinata. Next base: position 15,225,882 of record JBAMMX010000021.1, read on the forward strand.
CGGTATCAGCATTAGCAAATACACCAGTCCAATAATATGCAGTTCATATGCAGAATCAAGAGCAAAGCAAGGGATTGAATACCTGTGTGGTTTTCCCACATCCTGTCTCACCAGATATAAGCACTACCTGCTCTCAACAATAAATCCAACATATAAGTTAACAGCTTGCATGAGACATGAATACTAGACTGACTTGAAAGGCATCTAATATCATGCAAGGTCATATCTCTTTAACAAATAATACTAAAGGAAAAAAATAATAATAGTAATAACCTGGTGAGACTCAACCGTTGAGGTAATAACATCCCTGAAAGACGCTATAGGAAGTTTAGATCTCTCTAGTAATCTGCATGGATGAAGTTGCTATAAACATTCAGCAATGCATTGCTTTCATGCAGGATTCTATTTCAATGATTTCATGCACATAACTTCCTCAGCAATACATCATAACAATATATTTCAAACACTTAGCATAGTAGGTAAGAAGAACCTGTTTCAAGTGCGTAACGTTCTCTAACTTAGATGTATGTTCTTCAACCCTCCTCTCAATTTCACTTTTTCCCATTGATGGCTTGCAGAAAAAAATGATCTTTCGTTACCTGTTTCTGAGTTTTTTCACTGTGTTTCTCATCTTTTTTCTCAATTACCTCTTCATCACCAGGAGGATAGCGTGTGAATACGGCCCGCAATACCTCATTTGTACCTTCTGAGAAAGTCAAAGAGGTGAGATCTTCCCCCCCTCTTGGTTGAGTCCACCTTCTTTTTAGTTTTATTTACAGAAACACATCGCCGATTGCCATGCCTAGACATCATTCCAGTGTACAAAAATCTATCATAAACACAAGCATAATGAAGTAATATTGCAAGAAAAGCAAACATGACCACATTAAGGATTAATAAATAAAAAAAACAATATTTCTATCTTAGTTTGATTGTTTATTTATAGTTGTTAACAAACTCTCTTTAGAAACAACCCAACAAGTCATAGTGGTAATCATACCCGGAACTTTTGGAATGCATTCCCATTTTCCTGCATACTTCATGAACCACAGCTCGTTCATTGTTTGTTAGGTTCGCTTCAAATGTGTAAACTGCAATAATCATTCACAGATTCACAAATTAAGACAGACATTTTTCATATTAAACTTTAATAATGCGTGTGAAGTCAGCAGGAAGTTGATTCCTGATTCTGGTTTTCATAAGCATACACTGACCTGACCAGTTCTTTGGCTCATCAGTCATATGCAATAAGAGGCATTTCTTAATCAAGTAATTAAAGTAGTCTTTTGATTTACACACTACAGAGTTTCTCCAAGTTACAGAAAAGGAAAAAGAGATCGTTGAGAGCCAATTCAATAAGCATTATAGAATCAACACCAAATTCATTTATCACAAAATGGTCTAATTGTCAAACCACAAAGTTTCTAACCAACATCCTTGGAACCAAATAGACTAAAATGTTATTGTTTGGTAAGGATGCAACTCGAATTTAGTTTGATGTAGTTCCTAGAAAAGGTAACCATATCAGATTGCTTTGAGATCCCCAATATAACTTGCCCCAAATTGAATATAACAAAATTGTAAAATTAGAAGATATTTGCAGACCATATGAAATATATTTTATTTATCTAATAAACATCATGTCAGATACAGACGCCTCATTTCTTTCCAGCATGCCACAAACCACAGGAATTTTGCTGTTTAATCTAGATAGAAGAAATACAAGAAAGAGAATAAAGAATCGTCATAGAGAAAGAACAAACATCAGGAAAAGAAAAAAAAAATGCTACAATTGAAAAGAAAAGATCTTCAATCCCTTCCCATATCTTATAAGCTGAAAGATTTAAAAGCCCATGCTGCAAAAGACCACACTGATCACGAAAATTGATCTAATATATATAGAGTGAGCTATGGATGCATTAGTGTTTCAAGGTCCTCACGTTCCTTTTAATCCAATAAAAACATTTTAGGAGTTTTCTATAATTACATAGCTTCTTTGCTACTTCCAAATACCCTAAGCTTATCAATCATCCACAGTTACCAGACCTACCCAATGCTCGTAAATATACCAAAATACTGTTCCACATACACCAAGTTATAGAACAATGTTCATTAGTTTCACAACATACAAGCTAAACATCAGGAGAAGGAACATTGAAAGAACTTCCCCTTGCAACTATACTTTTGCTTTGATCCTATTCAACAATCTTAGATAACATTGTCTTTTGTAAAGAAACATACTTTTCCAAGTGACACGGCTAAATGTAAAATGGAGTAAGATGATTAAAAAACCATGAAGCATGTACACTTATCAAAGCCATGTCTGCATCTTACACCATGTTGAACACTCATCAAACACATTTAGACATAGCATGCAGTGTGTCTGATTTGCTTATTGATTTTTTTTTAAAATATTGGATGGTTCTTAAAAATTTTGAAATGCTCTAAAGATACTTTACATAATCACCAATGATGTACAAAGTTTGTATTCTTTGATATAGTTTTAAGAGTATCTCATTCAATGGTAAATTATAATAATGGTCATATTGGATAATATATATCACCTATGCTACTCATGCAATACATTCTTGTATCAAAAACCAGAAGAACATATTCACAAAAGTCAAAGGGAAGCAACATTAAGGAACTGCTAACAATAAAAACTATAACAACAACAGGGAACCTGCAAAGTTAACAAGCTCTCAAAAAGATTCAAATAACCTAGAGGACTACCAAATAGACAAGCACTTTAAAGCTTGTCCACAAAATTCAACAAGGATTTCTCAACACCCACCAAAAATCCTCATATTCTATTCCCTCTAAAAGAACCAAAACACAGCTACAGGGATCATCCTAAAACTCCCCTCCTCACTCTACATAACCCCACATCTCTCAATTCCATGGACTGAAATCAGTTTCGGTTATGGCCACGGTCATGACTGCAAATGTATCCTCAGCATCATGGACCCTTTTTTTTTTCCAATTCAAATTAAATTTAGACATATTGTAGTCAAATTATATCAAATATTATTAATTTTTATCAATTTTACATTTTACAGTATGATATTGTGGGTAATTCCAATCACCTGTAATTCATAGCTTTTGGAGAGGAAAAATAATGACAATGTATGCTTTACTAATAGTTTATATCAATTTTTTGCATTAAAAGGCTTCAAAAATGAATGGGAAGGGGCTCTTGGAAACCCCCATCATTTATCCAGTCAAAGCCCTCAAGTCTTCCGGTCACACATAGAGAGAGCAAGAGAGCAAGATGATGGAAGGTAGGGAGGGAGGGAGAGAGATCAGAGAGTGACCCAATTCTGATCTCATGCTCCTTCTCCACCTCCTCATCCCATTTTACCCCCTTGCATCGGAAGTATGTTATCTGCCAACATGTCTGATTTGCACAGATTTTTAAATCCATATCTATCGCATCTCACTGTATACCCAACTAGAAGTCAAATGGTAATGTTCAGACACAGAAGATCTTCATAAAGGGTGTCCAAGCAAGTGATCCACATAACTCACTTTTAGTTAAAGCACAACTACTAACCAAATTATGCCTCTCATTTGAAGATTTTCTAATGTAGATTTCACCAGGCCATTTGATTTCTTCTTTAGTACCATGATTGTAATTTTGGGTTTCGGCCTTTAGTGGGTCAACCCAACATAAGATTTTGCTGGCCTTGTATTAAGGCACAGGGACTTTTGTTACAAGCATACATTCAATGTATCCTGCTTGGTGGTGAAACACTTGATGGGTGGGTATTTTACAGTTAAGTTTGCTTAAGCTCTAAGTAGGGATTGTACATAAAGATGTTATATCGTCATTCAGAAAAGGCAGAGTTGGAGGGAGGAATTGGAAGAGTTATGGAGTGAGAAGCCTCGTGCTTTAGTAGGAGGGTAATTGCTTTCTTCCTCGTGAGTGATTCCCTTAGTTGTGATTGCATGTCATTTTTTATAGTGAATAATTTCAAGAAACTCCAGGATTTGACTACCTAGGTATTAGTTTAGAAAGCCCATGAGGGGCATTTTAGACATTTACAATAGGGTTAGTGGGGTAACTCCCACTAACCACATATTAACCACTTACCATTATTCTCTCCATGTTAGTAGCAACACATTGTGTGGAAGGAGACTAACAACTCCTTTGATTGTACGTGAAAGAAAACGGTGAGAGCAACCATGGATGAATACTTGAGAGTTCTTTATTCTCTAGAGAGAGAATATAGAGGGCATGAGAAAAATTCCGCATAGAGAATTTTTCCCGTCACGATGATTGCCGGACTGAGGGTTGCGGCATTGTGACATTGCGGTGGTGGTTCGATTAATATCGTGATCACCATCCCGACCACGAGATCCGTTCGAGGGACGTTCGATTGATCTTTTGGAGGCTCTGCATATTCGAGGTATTTATACCTTATACCCAATCCATATTTATTTTTCCCGAAAATTATTTATGAATGCTTCCGCTGCATGTGATTCGATTAATTCCAACATTGGTATCAGAGCGATACGTTGGATTAAAAATAATTTTCGGGTTAATTTTTTGGTATAAAAAATATTGGGTTTAAAATTTGGGGTTCGGATCACGGATGAGTTTCGTGAATCCGAGAACACCACTGCGTTCCCCATGATCCCTAGAACACGAAAATAATTTTTTTGTAATTTTCTGAGCACGTTTAGGCGAAGAAAATTCCGGTTGAAAGTTTCGGGCATGAATAGTGACCGACCCCTTCAGCCTTAGATTTGTCGAGTTTTGGGACAAATCAATGCATGAAATTTATAGATCTGTAATCCTCGTTTCATGCTCTTCAATTTGATATATATATTGCATATATTTGTGGCCGGAAAATGGGGTTTCAAAATTGACCGCGGAGGATCGGATTTTTGGATCCAAAATACGCCGAGTTTAAGGCATAATTATTCCAAAAATCGAGTCAAGGATGCTTGGAATAAATGGAATTAGAGATTCCATAAAAAATCCGGTCAAAATGGTGCCGGAAATGAGTTTTTTCGGCAACCGGGTCGAAAGACCCGGTTACAGGAACCGTCGGGTGAAGACGAAGAAGTCCAACCCGCTGGCACGTGCATTATACGCGCAAGGAAGGCGCGTGAAGCAGCAGGGGGGAAGGCGCGTGTCATTCACGCGCGAACAGGTGCGTGAAAGGACCTGTCGTCCGGGTCGGGTTACGACCCGGACACGTGTCCCCGACCTGCGACCCACGAATCCGGACCGATTCGGGTTTCGACCCGCATCCGGGTCCGGAACCGACCCGCGCCCGCGGGTCTCGCGAGTGAGCTGCGCGCCTACGCGTCAGGCGCGTGAGCCGACGCGGCAGCGGCGCGTGTCGGCGCTGCGCGACGCGCCGGCGCATCCCGCACGTGCGAAGCGGTTCGCCACATGGCGGCGCGTGGGGACACGCCGCCGGTGCGTGGCGGTGCGTGGGACCACCGGCGGCGCGTCAGGTTGTCCGGAATTGAAATTTTTTCATTTTTTGAGGGTCCAATATCCATAAAAGTGACTTTTTGTGGGTTTTTGTGCATCGAATCCTAGTCCAAACGGTGAGATGCTATCCCGGATTGTGGTGTATGGTGTCTGTTGATTCATACGCTCGTCTTGGGGTATGTATTCGAATTATTTGGGTCTTGTTGATTCGTAGGGTGCACAAAATGTGAGAATAAGCATCACAAGTCACGACTATCTCATTGACTGTTTCTAAAATTGTCGTATTAGATTTTTGCAAATGGGATAAAATTGAATGGTGATAAATACGAGATTTTTCACGGGTAGATTCAATTTATTCTCAAGGAGCAAGATCTAATTAAAATTCTGAGTCATGGGATGGTGGACTCCAGGGAGGGTTTCACACCTCAAAGAGACGGGATTATGAGACATTACGTGCATGGAAGAGGAATGATAGCCGAGTCAGGGCAATCCTCCTGAGTAGTATGCACAATGATGTGATCCCAGTCTATGAGCAATATCTTACGGTTTTATTGGTTTAGCTCACCCTATAAAGAGTATTATAGTGCTCTTACAGATCCTGAGATGAGGATGCTACCTTATAAGTATAATAACTTAAAAGAAAAGGGTTAATCATATGATGATGCAACATTTGATAAAAATGTCGAATATGATTGCCGAGTTGGGGAATGTGACTGAGTCCATTTCGGATATGTTTTCTAGTGCTGGATGCGATCCAGCTCTTTACCTGATTTATGAGAAATCATGAAAGTCTATTTCACATACGACAAAAGTATTCGCACTTTCACTAATGTGAATAGGCACAGTGAGCTCGAGTAGGAGCATCTAGAGGCGAGTAGGCCATACTCGGGTCATGCTTATGCGATGGAGTCGAGCAAGGACTCCTGTGTGACTCGAGCCTCAGGTAAGAAGAAAACCATTCGAGAAAACCGATAATATTACGCAGCTCGAGATAGGAGCGCGCTTATAAAATTCCGTCCAGTAAGTCCTCAAGTAGGAGGATTTACGTACTAAAATGGAGTGTTTTGTTGACATCAGAGGGAGTAGCACTTGCAAGCTGGAGTTGCAAAGTTATTAGACTCTGTATGTTTTTTACACTCCAAAAGTTTGACGGAACTTGATTTCAGTTTAGGATATACTCTGTTAATTTGAAAATTTTATAATTTCCATTTATTACGACAATTCTATGATTGGTTCTATTTTGGTCCATGAGGGACTATATGCACTGGAAATAATTCTTTTCAATGGTATTTCTTGTTATCCTCTTAGTGTGAGAGAGGATGAACCGGTTAGCAGTGAGTGGTTTTGTAGAACCAAACTAACTCGATCTTGCCTAGACGGCAAACTTACAAGAAAACCATTCGACAATGCAATGAGGTGCTGGAGTCCATTGCAGTCGGTTCACTCCAACATCTGTGGCCTTATGAACGTGAGAACCTGAAATGGTGTTGGGTACTCTATTACGTTTATAGACAATTACACGTGTTTCGGTTACATCTATCTGATCTCGCGCAAGTCTAAGGTATTGAGGTGCCTCAGGAGGTTATTAGCGAGATTGAGAATCAGTTAGACCCGAGAGTTGAGATACTCAGAACCGATTGAGAGCGCGAGTATTTGTCTAAAGAGCTCTATTTCAAGAAGGGCATTACGAGAAACTAACTATTCCTCGCTACTCAGTGGAGTAGAGTAGCCGCGAGAGAGGAATAGGACTTTGTTTGAGACGGTGAGGCCGATGATGGCGCAAACCAATTTACTCGTTTCCCATTGGGGAGATGCGTTATTGGTTGCAGCCTATGTTCTCAATCGTATTCTATTGAAGTCCACAGTCAGTACTCCATATGAGTTTTGGACAGGGAGGCAGCCTGACCTTAGCCATTTGAGATTATGGGGTTATGCAACGTATGTTCACTATTTCTCGCATTTACACAACGAGTTAGGCTTGCGAGAAAAGAGATGTTTTTCTAATGAGCATACAGATGGCACTCTCACTGAGATTGAGTCTCATGATGCCGAGATTCTTGAAAATGATTTCCCTATGAGAGGTGAAATCAATAGGGACTTTACCTTCTATGAGATGGATGAGTCTAGTGGTTGGCTAATTCCAGTGGCAGGATCCAAGAATCCATTACGGATCTCGGTCCTAGTGGGATAAATCCATCTAGAGGTAAAAAGGTTTCCCCTCCTATTAAGAATAGTCGAGAACGCATACCTAATCGTCGCTTCCTGATTGAGGGAGAGGCTCTCAATGTGACTCTTGAGGATTACGAGAAACCTTTAACTGTCCTAGAGGCTCTTAAGGGTTCTGTGAAGGACCATTGATTATAGGCCATGGGTGAGAGGAGTTGATGAGAATCAACAGGATCTGGGATCTAGTTGATTTACCTGAGGGAAGTAGGGCCGTTGAGAATATGTGAGTTCTCAACATCAAGAAAAAGGCCGACAGACCGGTGTAGAGGTATAAGGCCTATCTGATAACCAGGGGTTACTCAGACTGAGGGCAAGATTACCTCGATCCATTTATTTTTAGCGATTGTCGTGGACATGATATGGATCTAGAGTGAGACCAGATGAACGTTGAGACTGTTCTCCTGAGTGGGAGTTCGGATGAGGATCTATAAGGAATGGTCATCTGGGTTTATTCTTATAGATCTGGATGATAAGGTCTGTCGACTTCGGAAGTTTACATATGACCTTAATCATCAATCCAGGCAGTGACGTTTGAGATTTCACGAGAATGTGATATCTTACGGTTTCGTGATGATCGAAGAGGATCATCGCGTATACCTTTTACGTTCTTTTGATCATGTCCTCATGTGAATGACATTCTCGCTTGGGAACAACAGAGAATATCTGATGACCACGAAAACGTGGATATTGTCGAGTCTTGATGTGAAGAACATGGGTGAGACTCAGTTCTTCCTCGAAGTTAAGATCCAGATGGATCGCTCAAGACAGGTGTTGACCCTTCCACAGGAGTCAAACATCAAGAGAGTTCTCGAGTACTTTGAGAAGATCGACTACGACCTTAAAGATACTCTTATCGCTAAAAAGTTAAAGCCTAATTCTTGACATATGCCCTAAGACTCAGAAAATGACAAGGGAAATGAGTAGAATCCCTTGTTCCAATGCACTGAGTGATCTGATGTACGCAGTGTCGCGTACACGTTCAGACGTTTGATTTGCAGTCACTATGGTAATTAGGTATCGATCGAATCCTAGAGGGGATCACTGGAGAGCAGTAAAAGGATTCCGAGATATCTCGAGAGAATCTGTGACATCTTCTAATGTTACGGAGGAGGTGATTTACATCTTATTGGGTATTCAGATACCAACTGGGTTGGTGATCTGAACGTATGCAAATCGATATTAGGTTTTACTGTCTTGGAGTAGCAAAAGTAAACCTGTATATCTCTATCTACGATAGACCGAGCTTATGAGATGCTCGGCGCGTCAGAGAGTGTTTGGTTCCGGAGATTTCCGGATCACTTAGGGGTTGTGTCAGATAGTGGGAGGTCAGTGATGATTTATTGAGAAAATCAGGCCGCCTTTGACCACACTTGAGACCCTAAGTATCAGTAAGTCCAAACACATTAATACCTAATACTATGTTATGAGAGACATCACCGAGAAGGGTGAAGTGACAAATAAAGTACATTACTATACAGCGCGTTGGCTGACCCCTTCAATAAACTCATTGTGTTAGATTCCTATATGAGATATTTGAATCACTGGGTTTGCATGTACATTCACATTTCTCACTTTGTACTGATGCTTATTGTGTTATATATATGACATGTGTGCATGATTGGATCACTTATTTATTGCACTATTTTAATTGTCATATATTTTGTGATATGTTGTGATAAATGATATGTCAGGCAGGCGTGGTCGACTCTCTCACACGAGTGACCACCTCCAGCTCTGGGTGAGCGGAGATGAGACGATTTCTAGTTATAAGAGGCTTTGAGAGTGGCCCTACTAGAACATAAGTCGCCCTGATATGTGTTCAGGATAAGGTCATATGCGATATGACCGGTATGGACGTACCCACATCCATGTTGCCTGTAAGTAGTCAGGTTTGAGATCTCAGATATCACATGCGACTAGTGATATTGTCTCTGAGATACTCTCTCTGAGATCTCTGGGTAAAGTCTTATGTGTAGACTGAGTCCCATATCTGCACAGTGTTAGATAAATCTGACATATGCCCTTTGAGAGATGGGGGAATAACACTGTGGCACGCGTTTCATACCGCGTGTGATATGTCGATCAGGGATAGTGGGAGCATTATTTGAGACACTGATATGATTTTGATCCCCGTTCCCACTGTATGAGACCCGTGATCCATTGGGTGGGATCTCTAGTACCCTTATCACTTTCGGCTGTTTATAGAAGTTTTGGCTCAGTGTTGCTACTTTAGTCTGTTTACCGATGGCCCAAAAGATAAATTGAGGTCTGAGGGACAGGTCTAGGAAAGCAGCTGAATTGAGGCTAATAGATTCGAGTTTGGGAAAAGGAAGACCAATTGACATTACATCATTGTGTTGTATTCACCGGCTAGCCTATTATGTCTGTCCATGTTGGGATGTAAACATAATAGTGGATACACAATCGAGCAACAATTGGAGATTACTTTCGATAAGAAAAGTAACTCGATGGATGTAATTAGTTTTAGATTTGGGGTGCAACGAGTTCTTTTTTATACTAACGATGGCTTCTCGATCATCCTAACAGGTGTATCGAAAAGTCTTTGCTTGCAGGTGTACTCACAGGTCGCACGATGCCCAATTCTGTATGAAAGTCCAGCAGGGTGATGTGATCGCATGAGTTATGATCTTGTGACGAATATTAAAATGTCCTCGCGTACAAGTGGGAGATATTAGTTTAGAATGCCCATGAGGGGCATTTTAGACATTTATAATAAGGTTAGTGGGGTAACTCCCACTAACCACATATTAACCAGTTACCATTATTCTCTCCATGTTAGTAGCAACACATTGTGTGGAAGGAAACTAACAACTACTTTGATTGTAAGTGAAAGAAAATGGTGAGAGCAACCATGGATGAATACTTGAGAGTTCTTTATTCTCTAGAGAGAGAATATAGAGGGCATGAGAAAAATTCCGCGTATAAAATTTTTCCCGTCACGATGATTGCCGGACTGAGGGTTGCGGCGTTGTAACATTGCGGTTGTGGTTCGATTAATATTGTGATCACCATCCCGACCACGAGATCCGTTCGAGGGATGTTCGATTGATCTTTTGGAGACTCTGCATATTCGAGGTATTTATACCCTATACCCAATCCATATTTATTTTTACCGAAAATTATTTATGAATGCTTCCGCTGTATGTGATTCGATTAATTCCAACACTAGGAATATTGCTACTTTGTGATCCTTAATTACTTGCATAAATGCTGTTTTAAAAGATCCAACATAATTATCTTTAGTTAAAATCCTACTCTAGGCAACCCTACTGCATTACTTTTTTTTTAATCAAAATACTCAGCCTCTCAAGCTCAACCCCCAAAAAAAAAAACCTTTTTTGATTCTTAAAGGAGAAATTTTGTATGTCAAATTAGTTTCACAAATACTTAACAATACCAAGATAAAAGGACAAAATGCATTCTTAATCAATTTTAGGGCATAGCATCTTGTAATATTAACAATCTTGTAAAAGACACTTCGCTACGTTTTTAACAAGCATAAGTTGTGAGCATACAAAGGATTAACAAAGGACCTTCAATAACAGCAAAATTAAATGAACAAAAACCCTAGGATTTGTCAAAATCAATAATCAGCAGAACGAAATATAGATATGGGTCAGTACCTTCAGCGTCGGAAGCGCGGAAGTCTTCGAGGATTTGGGAAATTCGAATTCGGCTGGATTCTGTGACACGAGGTTTTGGCGCTTCCCCATTCTTCTGCCTTTTCTTCCCCGATCGCGTCATCTTCTCTTCTGGTATAGAGAGAGAGAGAGAGAGGAGTTTTCTCCTGCGAGAGTTCTTGTTATTAACCCCGCTTACCGCTCATTATCAAATGCGTGAGTTCTTATCCGCCCTGCTCGCCGCTCATTATCAGAACTCAAACTCCTGGTGCGCCGCTTTTTGGTTGCGGCTCAAACGAAGACCTACTTTCATGTCCTGTTAGGGCAGGCCCACTATCTTTGGAAGGCCACCCACTTTTCCTTGTAGGTTAAGCAAATAATGCTCGAGAGGGCAAATGACTGAATGGGTTTTTTAATAAAATATTGATTTTTTAATTTGAAATTAAAAAAATAGGGTTTGTTTTTTTTTTGTTTCCAGACTAATATCGTGCTCATAGAGCACGATATTTACTGTATACTCCCCAACTAACCAACTATTTGACGATTACAGTTAACAAGCCATGTCGCGATCATAAATGGCGACATATCTTACGCAATCACAAATCGCAACACAAATTACGTAATCTGTGATCGTGTCATGTATTGCGCGATTTGGGATCGTGATATAACTTGCGTGATCCGGGGATCGCGACACATTTTGTTTAAACGGTCCAACTCGGTGACACATTCCGCCTGTGATCTCTCGTGCCTCTCCCAACCTCGCAACACGATTTTGTGCTCTCTCCCGACTTCGATTGCAACACGATTTGTGCTCTCTCCGACTCGGATCGCGAAACGCATTCTACATGCGTTCTTCTCTCTCATGCTCTCTCCTTGCGACATTGCTGTGCGACTGCAGAAGCACTCCACCCTTTGTCGGCCTTGCGACTTGTCTTCTCTCCGTTGCCTTGTGACTCAAGGCTTCACATCTCGGCCCGGAGGTAATACCACGGCTTGTCTTCTTCTTCTTTGTTGTTCGCCTTCACATATCATGGTTGTGTGGTTTTCTTTGTTCCCGCAAGTATGCTAGGGTTAGGGTTAGGGTTTTGCCTATGATGTGATATCAATCAATACAATTTCTTGAGAAATATGAGTCGTGTGCTGCTATGATGTCTCTCAAGTTAGGGTTTTGGCTCTATGTGTGCGAGAAGTTAGAGTTAAGGTTAGGGTTTTGTCTCCCTACATATTAGGGTTTTGGCTCTATGTGTGTGAAAAGTTTGGGTTAGGGTTAGGGTTAGGGTTAAGATTAGTGATAGATTTTTTCAATATTTGTTCAATGTTATTCTTGTTGATGGGGGCTGAATATTGTAGTGAAACGAATAATTCGTTATAACAAAATGTTGGGGTTTGAGCTGTTGTGCATTCTGAATTTTATGAACTTCATGAATTATATCAATTATAATCAATGTTATGTATATTCATCCTATTTGGCAATTAGTATTGATATTCATGCTAATATATTTTTTTTAATTTTCATGATGTTTAAAGAAAGATGGCTGATAATCGTGTGAGACTTGTGCTTTATTGGGGAGGTGAAATTGGTGGATTTGAAAAGAATTTCGGTAAAGTGTTGGACCTAAAATGGGTGTTGTAGTTCGTAATAATATTGGATGGGATAAGTTCATTTGTGTATTGCATCGTAAAAGTAGGATTGATGGTAGACAATTCAAACTGAATGTTTCATGTAGATATCCTCTTTGGTCTGATAATTTGCTTTCATATTGTATATTGCCGGTGGAGGATGACTTTTTGGGGGGAGGTGTTGTCTTTGCCTAAATATATTCTCGAGTTTATCATCGCTAAACTTTTTTTAGAGCAAGTATCAATTATAACAAAGACCGTTGATCCACTAATTTCTGTGATAGAAAACGAGTCAGATGTCGAAGGTAGTTCATATGGTGTAGATCCAAGGAGTTCTTTTGGTGGAATCGCAGGTAGTTCATTGGGGCGAGGGACAAATTTTGGATCTTTCATTGAAATGTTGATGAATGTGAATTTTGGAGATGAATGGTTACAATATTGGGCATTCATTTCCAATGGTGTTGCATTGAGTGCTCCTCCTGATTCAGTTATACGTATGAGAGATAAGTTTGGAGAGGCGAGTTCTAGTATACCTGATGAGGGTCAGGAGACAGATCCTGTGGAAACATTTGTTGATAATGAATTAGAGGGTGAAACCGATGATGATGCAATGTTGTAAATGAAGAAAATTGGATAAATGAAGAGGAAGAGGACATACCGTTTTTATATGATATGGGAGAGGCAGACATAATGATTATAAGTACAATGACTTCAACCGTCCAACGTGGGATGATGATCGCACATCGGAGTTACAAGTTGTGATGATTTTCAATTTCAAAGAGGGAGTTCAGTATGCTGTGAAGTGTTTGTCAATGCGGCATCACAGATATTTTTAAAGTGCATGAAAGTAATCAAAACATATAGTTCGTGAGGTGTTCTTTCTATCATGAAAACAACTGCTTGTGGCATGTGCGGGCAAGATTGAAAAGGAAGTATAATATTTGGGAAGTCACAAAATTAAATGCAAAACACACATGTTTTCCTCCAATGTCTGGCGGGGATCATCCTAATGCAGACTCTAATATGGTGAATCGTCTTATGAGAAGTCACATTAAACAGAATGTTGACTATAAAGTGTGTGATGTAGTCGAGGATATGAGGGATTATGGGGTAGATCTATCATACAAGAAAGCTTGGCTGGGGCATCGGAAATCTATAGAAATGGTGTATGGTAATTGGGAGACTTCATACACATTGTTGCCCCAATTTATAACTGCTTTGCAATTGAGCAATCTTGGAACTGTCGTTGATTGGAGGTTCAAAGAAGTTATGGAATCTACTGATAGAGTTTTTAACTCGGCCGAGCCTTCAAATCATACATTGATGCATTTAAGTATTGTAAACTTGTGATTAGTATCAATGGAACATTCCAATATGGGAGGTATAGGGAAAAAATTATGATAGCTGTTGGAACCGATTCGGCTAATCACATTCTTCCACTATGCTTTGCTATTGTCAATGAGGAAAGTATCATGAATTGGGAGTGGTTCTTGGAGAATTTGAGAATTCACATCATTGGTGATAGACATGGAGTATGTCTGATATCAGATAGGGCTCCCGGCATTTTGCGGGTCATAGAGATAAATTATAATCTCCAACCACCATTGGTGTATCACGCATTTTGTACACAAAGATGTTGAAACTAATTTCGATCAATCGGCTTAAAAATAAGCAGCTAACTAACTTAATGCATATAGCCGCACAACAGAGACAAATTAGAAAGTTTAATATTATGATGAACCAGATAAAAGAGTTGAGTGAGCCCGCTTATAATTAGTTGATGGAGATTCCTCTTGATAAATGGACATTGGGTTATGATGGGGGACACAGATAGAAGAACATGACCACTAATCGGTCAGAATCATTTAATGGTGTGCTGAAGGGTGCTAGAAAGTTACCAATTACTGCATGTGTGCGAGCTACAATGTATCACAGGTTCCTTTTTTAACAAAAATCGACAAGCAACATCCAATGATCGGGAAAAAGGCAATGTATGACCAAGAAATGTGATGGAAAGATTGGTTAGAGTTGAGTAGAAATCCAAATATCATCGTTTTGAATCATTTAACAAATCTAGAGGGATATATGAGGTCATTACTGGTTTTGATGGTGGCAAAGAAGGAAACAACCATACAGTGATCATGAATGTTTCATCATGTACTTGTGAAAATTTTGTTACATTTAAGTATCCTTGCTTTCACATGTGGAGATTTTGTGCTTACTTGGGACGTGGGTTTATGTCATATATGAATAAATTTCATAGCTACCAATCCATGTTGCTTACCTATGGTGGTGAATTTTTTCATCTTCCATACAAAGACTATTGGCCCCCTCCTCCTTTCTCCTTAGCGGCTAATATTTCACGTCGTAATAATCACGGTCGACCACGCAAAGACGCAAATTCATAACAAAAAGATAGAAAAAGAACTCAACTTTACAAAGTTTGTGGGGAATATGGGCATAATCGAAATCATTGCCCCAACATGGCCCGATTGCAAGAGAGAGCAAGGCAAGGTTGATGTAATATAGTTTGTTTTTCATGTGTTATATATTGAACTTATCTATGTTGTATGTTATCTTGAACTTACTTATGGTGTATGTTGTATCATGACTTGTTATTTATTGTATAAACATTCTTTAATTGTGACTTTATATATTCAACTTGCTTTTGTTGTATTTCATATTTTATGTTAGATCATGGCTTGTGGTGATCGTAGGTATGGATTACTTTCAGACGACATTTACTCTGGGGCCATGAGATTCGAGTATTTTAACCTTACTTGACACACCGGCCTAAGTCTATATGGGAGACTCCAGTAGTGATACACCCCTAGAGATGCGGCGGTCAGATCATGGATTTTGGGCTACTCGACCACTGGATGTTAGAGTTCAGCAAATTTTTTTACGAGTGGATTTTTACGGGGTCTACGGGTATGGACATATCCAATATGATCATACGCTGATTACAACGTTGGTGCAGAGATGGAGACTGGAGACATACTTTTCACTTACCCATCCGCAAGGCCACTATTACTTTACATGGCGTTTCAATCCTTTTTGGATTGCCTGTAGATGGAGAGGCAGCTATTAGGGTAGATAGGAGTCGTTCGATCGCGGAGTGGCAGGATTTATGCCGTAGTCTTATGAGTTTCTACACTAGTCCAGAGGATTTCCACAGAAATCGACTTAAGTTGCGAGCGATCACATAATTTCTTGATTCACATCCTTTCAGCCCGCACTCGGATCATACTTTAGTGCACTTTCACGCACGTGGTAGGATTATGCAGCTTTTGGGTTCTCTTTTAGGTGATAAATCTGGATCGATGGTGAAACTTCTTTACTTGGAGCTCCTACGAGATCTTGATTGTAGTTGGGACTTATAGTTGGGGTAGTGCAGTACTAGCGACTTTATAGGCTACATGTCGAGCTGCATTTGATGGTGTTAGACAAATTTCTGGACCGGCTCATACAGGTATTTTATCTCTATTTTCTTAATTGTTTTGCATCTATGTTTTTATAGAAATGCTATGTAATTTATTTCAATCTTCTTTTTTCTCTTTTCAGCTCTGGACATGGGAGAAAGTGACGGTGTTTACTCCGACTAGACGTCACGTCACCGATCCATTACTTGTTGCTCCAAACATGTCGGCCGGTCCTCAAAGAGCTCTGTATGTAATCTTTATTATGTTTATCATACCATTCGAATAACTCTATCTAACTTACTATAGTTTCATTTTAAATTAGTTGGGACGTTCCTCGTAACTATGTGCATACGCGAGAGTTTATTTTACTATCATATCAAGATCACTTGATCACATAAGGGAGGGGGGGTGAGTTAATTACCTTTCCTTTTCCTTATCAAGCTCGATTACTACTTCTAATACTACAAGTTCAACTAACACCTTGTTTCTTTTATTTATTTATTTATTTTATAGTTTCTTTGGATGTTATATTCCTACTCCGATATTAAGGGCACTACCCGATTATTGCCTTGTTGGGAGCGATATATGGCGAGCCAGTGTGCCGCTTATATGTTTTGAGGTCGACAAGCATTACTACCTTGAGAGAGTTTTACGACAATTTAGTTATTAGTAGCATATTCCTATTCCCGTACACACCGATATGGGAGTTGCATTGAATAGACTAACGTGGGAAAGCCGGTCGTGATTAGACTATAGAGCATGCTGCGCACTCTAGAGATATGTTATAACCGCCGATACCATGTCGTGACCGGAGAGGAGTGTTTTGATCATGATACGGCGACATCTGATTACATGGGTTGGTATCGAAGAATCACAATCATGGTAATTGGTAGTCCAACACATCGATATCGGCAGGGTTTCACCACGACTACGATGACGTCACGTTTATGGTAACTCAAAAGAAATTGGTCGTTTTATATTAATTTTATTATTTACAAAATGTTTTTGAACTTATGATTTTTTATGGTGCAGTGCTACAAGCTCGAGAAGATCCATTTAGTAGCATCAGCTGTCCTTGCTGTCCCAGGAATGGATTATCGAGTTGGTTATATTAGAGACAAGACATGGGAGGCGCCGCAGCGCTTTGGACATCCGAGCCCTCAAGGAGATCGTCCTTCGACATCTACTTAGAGAGATTTCGATGGAGACGTTCCCTCGAATTCTGGTGTTTCATGTGCCATTGAGGAGCATATAGAGACCCAGATGTATTCGGATCCGACTCCTACACTCACTCCGACTTTTACATAGACAGGTACCTTTGAGGAGCCTATAGAGACGTAGATGGGTGGGTATCCGACTCTTATACCCACTCCAACCTTTACATAGACGCCTACCCTAGAGGAGCATGACGTCGCTTTGCCGAGTGAGCCTCCACGACTTAATGTTTATCAGCGGTGGCGGTGTCGATATTCAGAGGATACTGGAACTGTTACGTTGCAATTTGCAGAGGCTGATGAGGGTAGGCAGGCTGATGAGGGTAGGCACGCACCCGTTCCCACGAGACGTCAGCCGCGTAGAAATGCTAGATGACCTCGATGTGGTACTTAGTATAGGTTCTCATATTACATGTATTACATTCTAATTTTGTAAACTTCAAATTTTTAATTAAACTTATAACTTTTATGTATATTGATGTTTTCATTTAATTGCTTGTTCTGGACTATTGATTGATGTCGGTGAAGTTTCAAACTTGTGAAGTTTCTGAACTTTTATTTTGGATTTTTGTGGATATTGATTATTGATATTTGTGAAGTTTGATATTTTTAAAAGTTGGTGATTGTTTTGTGGAGTTTTGATTGTGGATTGTGGACGATTGATAGTTTTGGAGGGAGTATGTTATTGGTTTTGGATTGAAGATGGCTTATTCTGGCTGGAGGACTTTTTGCAGGATTTTCATTGTAGGTTTGTAACTTAGGGAGGCAATGCAGGTTCAACACAATTGGGATGTGGCAACCACGGATGTTGTGATTGCAGATCGCGTAACCTATGTCGTGATCTAGAGGCGCGACATACGCCTCCTTTCCCACCGTGGACATGTCTTGCCGAACCGTGTGCCACAAAGGGATGTCGCGCTATGTAAGCACGACATCTCTAGTTCAGGAAAAAAAATGACACTATTTATTTAATTTCAAATTACAAAACCATTATTTTGGTAAAAAACCCATAACTGAATCATCCATCAATTTTTAGATAAAATCCTAATTATAAATATTAAAAAATATAAATAATTCTTATCTTATAATTATTTTAAATTAAAAATATTTGATTCAATGTATAACTCTTTAATCGAAAATAATTTTTAAAAGGATACTAATATGGTATTGTCTGAGGTAGGTCTTAGTGGTGGGGGAGGTTCTAATGTTCAATTCGGAAAGAACTAATTTTTGAATGGAATTAAACAAACCGAGAGAGGAAGAGCGGATCTTCTTGTGATTTATGTGTCAGTGTTGAGTCAAGAGAGCTTATATGAATTTCTGTATATTGAAGACTTTTATATGAGAGGCCACAAGAACCGTGTGCACTTGGGGTATTACAACCCTAATTTCCTTATAAGAAGGTTTGAAAATTTCATAATTCAACCGTCTAAAATTTGGAAAATCGTTATCATTTAGAAAGTTTAGTTAATTGGGAGATTCTTTCCCTTATCGATTATATTCGCAAGGATTTCGTTTCTTATCTAAAAGATACGTTTCGTGCTAAAATAGGAAACCAAATGAAGGTGAGACTCAGTTGAAAATTACTATTGATTGATAGGAGTCGAAGTGATCGGTTCCCCTAGATGGCTGTTAATCATCTGTTGAATGAAAGGAGGTAACTGCTTGGTCTTGCCGAATATGAATCGATCAATTATTCTAGTCGGCTTAGCTAATCTGTTTGTCGTCGTAACCCTCGTGACCATAAATATTAGGTTGAGTCTTCGAATATCCGTGTATTGCACCGATTGTTGTTTGGTTCATGTCTCATCATTTGTCCCCATTTCATGGTATCGATTTGCAAGAAAGGCACCATGAGTGATGTTTATTTCTTGAGGAGGTGGAAGTGTGTGAAGGCTTGTAATGCAACATATGTCTCTTAAGATCATGCAAAACATCCACAATATATTTCTTCTGATATGGAATTAAAGTGAGTGGGATACAAATCCCCTTCTCGCCTCAACCGCTCCGTCATCCCTTGGTGTTAATATGTCCAAACCTTTATTTAGTTTAATTTGGAGTTAATATGGTGTAGGAAGTCGAGGCGTTGTAAACCTTCCATTTATTTCACATGCTTTTGTGAGTGTTTTATTTATCCCTAGCGGCTATAAAAAGGGATCGTAGTACCTCATTCCTTCTTAAGAAGTTCGGTGTGTTTATCCGCGTTTGAGAGTTTTCTTCTTATGAGAGTCGTTTCTTTTGAGGGATCCTTAACAGGGTGCTCTGCCCACGAGCTCGATCGTATGAGTTGTTTCGTTGGTTTGAGGTCTCGGTCAAGGACCGGGACTATTGGTGTGAGGGCTCATCATGCCATCTCGGTGATCGGATGTCACAATGGGCTTTGTCGACGTTCCCATCGGGTTCTTGACTCGAGTGGGGAGATTAAGATAAAAATATCCCTTTGGGTTGAGTTTCGTCATCCGACTGCGTTATCTCAAATCGGTCAAGTAGGATGTATTGGTTGAGTGTAGAGAGTTAGGACGGTGAAAAGTTCGAATTTTGATGATATTCCCATGCATCCTCACGCTCTCTTCTTGATCGCTTGTCTTCCTTTTCTACGCTTCTTGTCTCGTAGGGCTGCAGATATTTTTATATTTCTTTTACTATTTCTCGAAATATCAAGTGTTATCGATTGATCGATGCAACCTCTTTGTCCGGGAACACATCAGAGATTCCTTATATATTTCTTTTTGATGTAATTGGTCCGACTAAGAGATTTTTAAGAAGTAACCACTCATGTAATTGGATGTGTACTTGTCAAATGGAAATTAAAAAGAAAATTATTTCACTTACTTATGGTCTGTTTCTGTTTGAATTTTCCTAGAACATTTGTATTTGGTTGTATGATGTTGTTGCCGAGTGTTCATGCGATTGGACCCAGCTTGTGTGAATGACTTGGAGAGCTATGTTAACACCTGGCTTGATCGGTAGGAGGAAACATGTAGTTCGGCCGTGGAGATAAATCCCTTGGTAGGACTAGGCGTCGAAGGCTAGCTCGGGGAGATAGATCATTTCGTTTGAACAGGTGGCATAGACCCAAATCATTCGAACAGGTGGCATAGGCCCATTCAGGAGATAGATCCATTTTTTCAAATAAGGTGATATAAACTTATTCTGGGAGATAGATCCTTTCATTCATATGGGCGACATAAGTCTATTTGGGGAAATATATCCCTTCGTTCGGATAGACAACATTGACCCATTTGGGAAGATAAATCTCTTCATTCGATAGGCGGCATGACCTATTCGAAAGATAGATCCCTTCATTGGGACAAGGCGACGAGGGCCTGCTCGGGAAAAATGATCCTCTCGCTTGGACAAGGCGTAGACCCATTCTGGGAAATGGATCCCTTCATTTGGACAGTGACGTAGGCCCGCCGGGGGAAATGGATCCCTTCGTTTGGACAGGCTGAGTAGACCCGCTCGAGGAAATGGATCCCTTCATTTGGATAGGGCGGCATAGACCTATTCGGGGAGATAAATCCCTTTATTTGGATAGGGCGTGTAGGCCCATTCAGGGAGATGGATCCCTTCGTTTGGACAGGACGGCATAGGCCCGTTCGGGGAAATGGATCCCTTCTTTTGGACAGGGCAACGTAGGCCCCGTTCGGAAAAATGGATCATTTCGTTTGGACAGCGGGCGTAGACCCGTTAGAGGAAACGGATCCCTTTATTTGGATACGGCGGCGTAGGGTCCGGTTCCGGGAGATGGATCCTTCGCTTGGATAGGGCACGTAGGCCCCTGGCCTGGAGATGGATCCCTTCGTTTGGACAGGCGGCGTGGACCCGTTTGGGGAAATGGATCACTTCGCTTGGACAGGCAACATAGGCCCATTCGAGGAGACAGATCCCTTCGTTTGGACAGCGTGTAGGGCATTTGGGGAAATGGATCCCTTTATTTGGACAGGGCAACATAGGCCCGTTCGCGCAACCCTACTCCTTTATCCGGCTTGGAACCGGCCGTATGGAGTTTTTCAAATAATAATTAGATAAAATGACAAAATAAATTACTAATAATATTAATATTAACAAATAAATAATAAGTAACTAATAATGATAATAATGAACAAGTAACT
This sequence comes from Dillenia turbinata, assembly GCA_037126225.1. NCBI lineage: Eukaryota > Viridiplantae > Streptophyta > Magnoliopsida > Dilleniales > Dilleniaceae > Dillenia > Dillenia turbinata. Next base: position 15,247,569 of record JBAMMX010000021.1, read on the forward strand.
AGAGATTGTACCCACTAATGCACATAAAATAGAGAAAAATGACAAGTAATAACTGATAAATAAATAAAATGAACATGAAACCGGGGTGGAAGATGGTAGCCTGAGTTGTAGATAAGTATTTGTTGTCTCCCAACACATGGGTAGAGGGGCTATGAGAGAATGATGAGAGAAAGTCTAGCTCGGGACAGAGTGAGAGGAAGTGGGAGATATCGAGAGAGATCCGAGGGCAAGAGAATGAGGTAGACAAGGTGTGCGCGACTTACCCCGTTGGAGTCAAGAGAGACCCTAATCAACAAGGCAATAGGAGAGTGAGGATGATGCGGAGAGATCTAGGCAAAGATCGAAGAGTACAGGGGAGCAGATCCGGGCTTTTTCCAGATCCGGTCCGGGTATTTGGGTGCGTCGACCTCTCGGTGACTCCTGGGTATTTGGGGAGGTTTGAGCTTTCTGAGGTCGTATCTACTTTTTTCCGACGATATCTGCTCTAGAGGCAGCTATCGCGGGAGATTTATGGCGATGATGAGGAGTTTTAGGGCCTTAGGGAGCAAATCTGGGCAAAGATCGAAGAGGTAGATATGCAGGGTCCGAGACAAAGTTCGTTGTGGGAGATGTAGAGAGAGAATAATACTGATCTGGGTTCTTGAGAGGGTATACACAGCTATGTGGAGAGAGAGAGGAAGCGAGAAGGTGGGAGAGCGAAAGATCGCGAAAGAGGCGAGCACGTACTGATCGTACTTACCCGTGCTCGTACTTGTCTGCCACACGATGGTGCTTGATGGCTGAGAGTCAAGGCGAGTGGATCAACGATGGAGAGAGAGAGAGAGAGAGCGCTATGAAAAAAAATACAAGATATAATTTTTATATAATGACAATACATATAATATATATAAGTATGATAGTATTGACAAATTCAATATTAATTTTTATTATTATTATTTTATTTATTATTATTATTATTTTTAACTAATCATTCACATAGAACCAAAGCTTAGAACATCATAACTAAGCTCCCAAATGTATACAAACACTATTTCCATTCTTTATATCCCAAACCAACTACTAAACTAATACAACTTATTACCTTACTTAATACATCTATAATAACTATAAAACAATAATTCTTAACATTTTTAGTCTAATTCTACTTCAATTACATAAAGACATAAGGATTCATTCTAAAAATTCTTGACTGCAAAACTTTAAATCACGCATCTTGAAAAAATAAGCTGTAACTTACACTATAGATATCCAAATCACTTGATTCTTATCCAGAATTAAAGATAAGACATAGATTTACAAATTTTATAACTGGAGCTCAAAGTTGATTTAGACCAGAAGACACCTCAAAATTTAAATCAATTTCATCGCAAAATATCTAAATCTGAAAAATCACTAAAATTCTAATTCTCTTTAGAATTTAATGAATCATATCTCATTTTAAAGCTATGGAAGTTTAGTTTCATATGCAGAAGACCTCACTTAATTTGCATTTGTGCAGAAAAAGTTGATTAAAGAAAGACTACACTGGTTAGTTTGTCTGTTTTGCGTAAATTTACAATTTCAATGTTTACATCAAATCTTTCCTTCCTCTTTCAATTTTAGACCACCAACCTCATGTTCAACACATTTTCATTACTTCTTGCACTCAAAATTTGGCACACATGACTTGCATTTAAATATCAACAAATGCATATATTAACTCATCACCATAGTGTCAAAATTTTGTACATAAGGATTACACTTAAACTCTAAGTTTTCAGCATACTAAGAACATGGTTTGTACTACAATTTCATGGCCAAACAAGTGCTGAATTTCTGCACTCTACTTAGCTTCAAGAAGGGTAAATTTCAACACACAAAACACCTTATCACACTCCCATTTTCGGCCACACAAAATGCAGAATTTTTTTCTGCACAACATGTTTATAGTTTCTTGTCTCCCATTATAACAAAATCAAGGTTCTACTAAGCTTCCATCCACTCAAAAATTTATGCACAACCTCCTTGCATTTGGTCACTTGATTTTGTACCCTAATCTAAGTTAAAAACATCATATTAAGACGCCAACACAAGATTCTCAAGTCTACACCCAAGTGTAGAATCTTTTCTTCCCTTTTTCTCCTAGCTTGGGCCATGGTTGGTTCATATAGTTAGACTTCTCCTTTTATCCCCAAATTAAGATATGTTATAGTACAAGATGAGAGGAGACTTCCTTACCTAGAGCAGTCCGGTCAAAGCCTTGAAGAGCAGAATTTTCTTCATCCCTTGGAGCCTTCGATCACTTTAGATCCACCTAGCTAGGGTTCTTCTTTCCTTTTAATTTTTTGATATGTTGAACTAGGGTTTGGGAGGAGTAAAACCATGTAAAAATTTTGAGTGGTTGTTTGGATGAATCAAGTCTCTTCTTCAATGGTAGGTCACGGCCATGAAGGAAGGAAGAAGATGAAGAGTCTCCTCTTGGCTTGCACACACGGTTTTTTGAAGAATGAAAGGATAAGTGTTTAGCTTTAAGTTTAATTACTTGCTCCCTTAATCCCATCCATCCAATTTTTTTTTTTAGATCCATTCCTAGCCCTTGGATTATTTGGATCCAAACCATGGTTTGTTCTCTTCCCAACACTAAACCATGGTTTAGCCTTCCTTTTTCCCACTCTTTCTCTCTTCCTCTCTCCCTCTCTTACGTTTCTTCTCTCTCACCCACTCACTTACTCATGTTATTAATAAAATTTTTTATCCCCACAATTTATATTTTCATTAAATGTGTGTGGGTCCCACTATTTTGATCTAAGAGCCCAAATTAATTCTCCTCTCTTCAAATAAATCTCCACCCTTAGATCAATTCCCCAAAAGTCAATAATTTCAACTCCCCTTAATTAATCCCAAATTTGAAGAAGTCAATTTGGACTTTTCTTCCTTTCTTGACCATTGATTTGTTCATCATCAAATCCTCACCATTGACTCAATTTACTATTAAATTTCATTTTCTTTTTACTTTTTAAATTCAATAAATAAGTTTTTATTACTACCCAATTAATTTAACTTGACCATTCATTTTCCTTTCTCCTATTTTTCTTAGAAATTTCAAATCGCTTAACTTAGAAAATTTATTTTTGATTCTGAAAATTCTCTGAATTTCTCAGTAGACTCAAAACCTCGTATTGGGTCTAATTAAATTGATCCCGCATCAAAACGTGGGTGTTTAGCCTTGCCGTACAGCTTTCATCCTTAATTAGGGTTTCTGAGTGACTTTTTCACAAATCCCTGATTTATCTCTACAAAGTGATATTTATCTATATTTGAGGTTCTCATAAACTTCTAAGGCCATTCTGATTATTATTTGACCCTTAGTGGTCGTTGAAAATTTTTTAATCTCCGGCGATTTTAGCCGAGATTTTCAAACGAATTTAATGGAAAAATTTTTGAATAGTTTTTCGATAATGAAACCCAGGAATATCATATATATTTCATGAATAGTTACACAATAGTACGGACACCTGCATTGTTGGTGCTATATGAGCTCCCATGTTGCCTACGATTCGAAGTCCTGTCAACAAGGCTTCATACTCTACGTGGTTGTTGGTGGCTTTAAAGTCAAAACGATAAATATATTTTTCTTTGAAGTTGTTCGTGCCCATCAATATAAACTCAATGCCATTACCCAAAAAGTTTAATGATCCGTCGATGTGTATTGTCTAGTATGGCAATGACCATTCGTTAGGGTTATCAATGGACTCTGCTTAGTACGCAGCAGAGGGTGTATTCAAGAACGAAGCTCAACAAAATTTGGCCTTTGATTATAGGTCGAGGTTGATACTAGATGTCACATCCGTCCAATTCAATGCTCCATTTGGACAAAACAGAGGTATCTCTATTCTAGAGGATTTGCTTTAGCGGCTAATCAACAAGCACCACAATGGTATTAGCCTCGAAAGAGGTCGAAGGTGCTTAGTTGAGACGACTAAGGTGTATGCTATCTTCTCGATCGATCAGTAAGTGGCTTCTAACTCTTTAGTATCCGACCATGTAGTACATTGGCTTTTGGCACTTGAGTCCTATCTCACAAGGACAGAGCTAAGCGCTCAATCAAAAATAGAAAAGTATAGATAAAGTTTGTCACTAGAATCAGATGGGAGAGCAATGGAAGTTACGAGGTACTCTTTGAGTCGCTCAAAATCCGCTTGGCATTTAAGTGTCCATACGAACCGTAGGGAGTTTTTTCGTAGTGTCGAAGATAGGTTTATACTTTTCTTCGATTTTCAACATGAATCGACTTTGAGTCGATATCCAACCAATGAAGCGTTATACTTTTTTCAAGTCTCGAGGTGGTGACATGATTAGAATGGCTTGTATCTTCTTGAGATTAGCCTCGAACCCATGATTAGTGATCATAAAAATCAGAACTTAACGGATACCAAATGTGCACTTAATCTGATTCAATCATATGCTATAACATTCAAGTGTACAAAAGGTTTCTTCGAGATCGCAATATGAGTCTCAAGATCCTGCTTTTGACAAGCATGTTATCTACTTATGCTTCTACATTTCGACGAGTTGATTCTTAAAGATTTACTAACTAACCATTCGAAGGTCGCTCATTCGTTTTTAGCCCGAAAGGCATGATTTGGTAACTGTATATACCCAACTCACGATAAAGCTTATCTTCTCTCTTCGTCTTCTCCGAATAGGCATCCATGAAACTTAAAAGCCGGTGGCCCAAAGAACAATCTACCAATTTGTCGATGTTTGGAAGAGGATAACTATCTTTCGGGCACGCTTTGTTGAAATCGTGAAATCTACACATATCCCTCCATTTTCCATTCCCCTCTTCACTAGAACCACATTGGCTAGCCATTCGAGATACTTAACTTCACTTGATGAATCCGGTAGCAGTAACTTTTGGATCTCTTCTTGGATGGCACATTGTGTTTATGGGCTAACACCCCTTTTTCTACTTGGACTAGTTTGTAACCTGGAGTTCTACAGTTAACTTATGAACAATCACCGAAGGATCACTGCCTGCATGTCCTCAAGGGACTAAGTGAAAACTTTGCAGTGCCATCACAAACAATCGACAATTGCTCTCAGAATGACGTAGACATGCCATCTTCAATTCTGACGCATGAGTAAGATCATCGCTAGAGGGATCTCCATCATCTTTTCTCTCGCACCTGGTCCATTCGCTGGTTCGACGTTGTTCCCGAATTCTAGGGTATCAATTGGAAAATTCATTTACCTATCTCCGCTTGTGAAGAGGACTTAGGGACCGGGTCACAATGAATAGCAATAACCCTTCCAATATTCTAAACTTCACATTCATGTGTTTAGTGTCAAGTAACACTTCTCAACTCATCTAAACTCTCCTTCACAAGGATAGCAATGTATGTTGGATAATAGTTTCACACATGGAAGGTGACTCTTAATGGATTCATGGTTAGGAAGAGTCCCTAAAGTCACAAAAGGGGGTCAATATTCCTCGATAAATGCAATCACCGAGAATCCCTTGTGAGATCCAAATAGTCAAAAGTGTGAAGAGTAGAGTTCCATTCACCGAAAGGCATCCCAGTGTAATTATGTCACATCTACACCTAGTCGACAAGGACTCTTTCACTATGTAAGACCCCACTATGATACCGATAACTAAAGGATCGATTACTGACTAGGATCGACTTCGGATTAGATCATTGTCATCAAATCCGATAATTGGTATTTTTCTCTGATCAGCAGTCACGTTGTGCACAGGACAAAAGGTTAGTGAGAAGATTGGTTATTAGTCCGTTTCCATGACCGTACTAATTTGTTCAAGATGGATCTTGTTGGCGTGGGGATACTTCAACGCCAAATAAGAAAGAGTGATTTTCAAGGGGAATTAGAATAGATTGGAGAGAGGAAGAGTCAAATTTCGTGACTTCAGTACCGAAAAGTTGAGTTAAGGGAATTTACCTAGCCTTCCGAGTATCGAAGACTTTTATATGAGAGATAGTGAGAGCTACGTGTATTCGGGGATGTTACAACCCTAGTTTTCTTATGAGAATGTCCAAAAATTCTCAAAGTTTAACCGACTCGAGATTTAAAAAATCGCTATCATTTAGGAAGTTTAGTTATACTGAGAGATTTTTTTCTTATCGATTAGATTCATGGAAAATTTTTTCCTTATCTGTAAGATATACTTCATACTAAGATAGGAAACCAAATCAAGATGAGAGTCAATTCAAGATTACTATTCAATGATATGAGAACAAGAGACTCGCTTTCCTTAAGTGACCGTCAACCATTCACTGAACGAAAGGAGGTGACCATTATTGATCTTGCCTAATGTGAATCCTCGATCCGTCCTCATTTCGCCAATTAATACTGATGTTCAAATTATGAACTGAACCCTCGTAATTATAAGTATTAGGTCCTGCCTTCTGACACCCATATATCGCACCGATTGTTGTTTGATTTATGTCTCAGTAGGTATTAATGCTCGAGAGGATGTGAATGACAAAATCTCTTCAATTAGAAATGACCTTAGAGTAAGGATTAATTAAAATTTTAACACATTAAATTAATATCATATATTAAATTTTAAATTATATTTCATATTAACATATTTTAATTTTTTTTAATTATATTTGAAAAGTACTTTGACCGATATAGTATAAAGTAAAAATTCTAAAACTATATTAATTTGAACCGTCACATAAAATTTAATCCATTAAATTGTTGATCTATTTCAATATCTAACATTACTCTTATATAAAAGGTATTTTGCTCGTGTAATTTCATCTCCATTTGTTTTGTAAGAAGGAAAATATTTCTTCAATCATATATTATTATGATCGACATACTCGTAGACTATGAATCAAACCGAAATCAAATCAAACGAGACGGTTATTAGCTGATAGAAAAAGTTCAAATCAGATCCAAGATTTTGGCTTCGATTCTAAAACCAGACTACCATGATTCGATTATGGTTTTAGAGCCAAACCATTTCAACTTGGGTTTGATTTCACCTCGCCTCAAACATTAGAAATAGAGAAAAAGGATTTAGGAGAACGAACTATCTAAAATGAGCCCCACAGATTCGGACCGCATTAGTCAAATTAAACCCAAATATCCGCTAGTAAAAACCAAAAAATAAAAAATTCGGTTCTAAATTTTTTTGGATTTTTTCTTCATGGTTTTTCATGGTTCTCACAATCTTTTATGTTTTTTTATGGTTCATTTAATGTTCCCATTTCATGCCTTTTTAAAAGTTCTTGTATAGGTTAGGATTATAGTTTCAAAAATCAGAATCATAATTATACTAATAGATTTTTAGTTCCAAAACCATTTTCATAATTTTGTTTGGATTTTATAAGGTTTGATTTTTGGATTCAAAATTCTGGGACATGATTACTCATTCGAACGAAATAATTCGACATCTTTACCTTGAGAGATATGGAAATGTCTAGTTACTTTTAGTATAGTTCATGTCCATCGTGGAAATTTCATTATAACAAATTAGTCATGTATTGTCTCTAGAATATTACTTCCAATGAAATTATCTTAGAGAAGTTTATTTCTAATAGTTCTTAATCTAAAAATCTTTTACGTGAAAGAAGAAGAAAATTTGCATTTAAAAAAATCAATATATGAAATCTAATATTTTCTTCTCTAAATGATTCATTATATTCGCCAAACCAATTTCATAAGCACCATTCACGCCGCAATCTAACAAATGTTCAAATCTGCTCTAATTTCTCAAAAGATATGAAATGATCAAGTTAACATAAATTATTTCGTAAATACAAAAATAATTTACTTACGCCGGATATTTTTTTTTTTTGTATAGACCAAACTTGAACCCTAAATCTATTAGAGTACCTAGGACGAGAATGCATACCATTGGCATTTTGCCGGATATATAACTCTATAATTAAGATTGTTTATCATATTCAAACACAATAAATGCTGTATAATCGATATGTTTATTAAGAATTTTTTATTTTTATTAAGGCATTCATGAAAGAGCAATAATTACTTTAAATTCTTGAAAGTCAATGCATGTGGTTTTTTTTTTTTTTTTTGGTAATTAAAACCACAAAACTTTCTTTGAATTTTATACTCATTTTCAAATATCCCTATAAAACTTTAATTACAATCAACTTCTAAATTTTTAAAATAACGCTCATCTCTCTTGTCGACAACATTAATTTTTCGATTCATTTGCTAACTTTTTGTCATGCTTTGTTTTCGAGACCATCCTCCATTTTGCCCTCGATGTTTATCTTCTAGGGAAGGCAGAGACACACGTAAACAAAATGTGAGAGAGAGAGAGAGAGAGA